>OY744533.1:15211472-15278972 GCA_963556195.1 Sepiola atlantica
ACTGGTTTTCCGTTTTACCTTTGATCTTGTTTTTTCTTTTTTTTTAACTTAAATTTGATTTTTCAAATTAGTTCTTACCTTTTATTTATTTATATTTTACCTAATAGATAATTTTATTTATTTATATACCTAATAGATAATTTTATTTATTTATATACCTAATAGATAATTTTATTTATTTATATACCTAATAGATAATTTTCATCAATACACTTCATTGATTATTAAATGGTCCAACATAACACGCAAATAAAATTATAAACACCGTATTAATTTATTAAGTACGAACTTAAAAGATTTATTTATAAGTACCCAACTTTCGTATCTCTGGGTTTGAAATAACTTTATGTTTCACCTTAACTTCACAGTATTTTTATAATAGTTTCTTTTTTATGTTTTTAATACACTTCATTAAATTATAGATAATCTGACTTGCCTTGTTAGTAGTATTATAAGTACTTATAAATACAATATAAGTACGGAACATATAGGAACAGGTTTCAATGTAAGATGCATGTCTCAGTTTTTTTGTTTATTTTTGCTCAAGAGTGTTCTTCTGGGATTGATTCTTGATCTTCTGATGAGCTGCATAGATGAAAACTCCTGGAAATACATGTTTATGTATGCGCGAAACTATCGTTAAGTTGCATTTCGATAAAAAAAACTGAATCTAGAGTAATTTTTTGCCTGTAGTGATGTCACTATGGTAATGGTCCTCTGGGGAGAAGATTTATCTTTGAAAACTAATGAGCTAAGGACGTTAAGATACTTTGCTTGAACTTTGAATTTTAATAAAATTTGATTGACAACTTATTTTATTATTTCATTTTATATTATAATATATATATATATATATATATAAATATATATATATATATATATATATATATATATATATATATATCTTATACAAGTGTCGTTAAAAACCACGGAGTTTTCTCTCTTCACTATCTTTCTTGTTAGTTTCTCGACGCGGCGTTTTATTGTTACTAAGAGCCGTTTTTATAGTTTTATTATTAGTTATATATATATTATTAATTTACGATCTTTCTTGTTAGTTTCTCGACGCGGCGTTTTATTGTTACTAAGAGCCGTTTTTATAGTTTTATTATTAGTTATATATATATTATTAATTTACGATCTTTCTTGTTAGTTTCTCGACGCGGCGTTTTATTGTTACTAAGAGCCGTTTTTATAGTTTTATTATTAGTTATATATATATTATTAATTTACGATCTTTCTTGTTAGTTTCTCGACGCGGCGTTTTATTGTTACTAAGAGCCGTTTTTATAGTTTTATTATTAGTTATATATATATTATTAATTTACGATCTTTCTTGTTAGTTTCTCGACGCGGCGTTTTATTGTTACTAAGAGCCGTTTTTATAGTTTTATTATTAGTTATATATATATTATTAATTTACGATCTTTCTTGTTAATTTCTCGACGCGGCGAGCGATTCGTCGGTTTTCTGGTATTAATTGGTGGAGTATGGAACCTAACGTATCGTGGCCATTCCTCTAGTGTTTCGGTCTCTCGACCGTCTTCAGGAGGCTGTGACTTATTGTTACTAATAGATATATAACTAATAATAAAACTATCCTACCCTAATCATCTCCCTGCGAGATGTTTCCTTGAAAAAACTCTAAAAAATGAGCCTTGACAATATTCAACTTTGGTTCGAAACTTGTATATGCTTCCATCTTATTTTTATTTATAGTTCTACGTTCTTAATTCATACTATTATTATTGATTATTTCTTTTATATTTATCCTATATCCTCATTGTGTATTTCTAAATTTTATTATCATCTCCTTATTAGTAACTCTGTTCTTTATCATTAGCTTTATTTTTAATTTTTAATTATACCTTCATTATTTCTAACCTTGTTAATTTCTCGACGCGGCGTTTTATTGTTACTAAGAGCCGTATTTTATTGTTACTAAGAGCCGTATTTATAGTTTTATGATTAGTTATATATCTATTAGTAACAATAAGACACAACCCCCAGAAGACGGTTAAGAGACCGAAAGCGATTGAGGAATGGTCCACGATACAACGTTAGCTGCCGAACTCCGCCAATTAACACCAGAAAACCGACGAATAGCTCGCCGCGTCGAGAAATTAACAAAAAAGATAATGAAAAGAGAAAACTCCGTGGTCTTTAACGACACCTGTATAAGAAATGACTTGCTGCCGATATATATATATATATATATATATATATATATATATATATATATATATATATATATATATATATATATATATATATATATATATATATATATATATATATATATATATATAATATATATATATATATATATATATATATATATATAATATTTATAAATAAATATTAAATTATTAATACCTACAGACGCTAGCGTTTCAAGCTTATTGCTCTCATCAGTGCAGGAAAGTAACAATTTCAGACGGTCGGCGCGAACCCGGTTCACAGAGTCAGCCATATCCACTCGGCCAACGGAAACTGCTCAACTTTAATTTCTTAAAGGGGCTTAGTACAATATTTATAAATAAATATTAAATTATTAATACCTACAGACGCTAGCGTTTCAAGCTTATTGCTCTCATCAGTGCAGGAAAGTAACAATTTCAGGAGGCGCGGACCCGGTTCACAGAGGCAGCTTAGAATCTGCAAGCCGTCACCATATCCACTCGGCCAACGGAAACTGTCACGTAATTAAGGGAAATTAAGATCTATATGTACCTAGAAGCGGGCACAGATAGAAGACTAGTCGAGAGTGTTCGACGAACGTATATATATATATATATATATATATATATATATATATATATATATATATATATATATATATATATATATATTCAAATCAATCCATATGGACATGTGTTTCATGCAACCATGCAATCATAGTATATAGTATTGCATTACGCTATAAATGACGGCCTGTTGCCAACTTATTTGAAGTGCTCCATCTAGCGAGAGCTTTGAACAATTCTTTAGAAATAAATATTATTTTCAAATTAAGCCATATACACATGTGTTTCATGCTAGAGAGAGCTTGTGTCGTAGAGGATTACCTTCGAATATTATTTTTTATTCGAGTAACTTCATCGGACCCGGAAGAAAATAATGGCCGAAAACATCAGGCCAGCTTAACATTGTTCGAATTGACATTAGCGGCGCTTGCATCTAGTGAGTTCTATTTTGAATTTTATCCCATATAACATGATCCCCTAATCATTGTTTCGCTTACATGTAATACATGTCTTGAATATCACACATGGAATTGTAACATTTTGGCTTACTTTGGGATTTAATTTCACCATTTGGACTGCCTTATTTTTGAAAAACTTCTGAACGAAACTTGTAAAAACCCATCTGATGTTTGACGTAGATATTCTGACTCCTGATTCTACTTTAATCAATATTATTTCTAGCCGTACCTTGATGGGGTATTTCAACTTAAATATATGTTTTCGGCCGATACAATTTGTGTTGCATATATTTATCTTTATTATTAATTTTGTTTATTATTATATTTTTATATTTTTATTTTTATCTTTTCAATGTAAAGTTTTATTTACTGGTTGTAATTCCACTGCGGTAATGATCCTCTGACGAGAGAAATGTTCTTTGAAAACCCATGGGTTAAGGACTTTCAATTACTTTGCTTGAACTCTGAATTGTAATAAAATTTGATTCGTACCTTATTTTATTCTTTCACTTCATCTATTGCTATTAATGCTCCATCCAGTATATTGAGCTTCATTTTTTTCCGGATGTTCACTAATTAAAGATATTACTTATCTATTATATCTTTTGTTGTATTAACCATATATATATGTATATATATATATATATATATATATATATATATATATATATATATATATATATAGAGAGAGAGAGAGAGAGAGAGAGAGAGAGATATGAGATATATATATATATATATATATATATATATATATATATATATATATATATGTATATATGAGGATATATATATATATATATATATATATATATATATATATGTATATATGAGGATATATATATATATATATATATATATATATATTTATATATATATATATATGAGGAGATATATGTATATATATGAGGATATTTTTTTAATTAATTTATTTATTTATTTGCCCTGTTTGTTTTAGATTTTAGATTTTTAATTTTAATTTTTTAACGGCCTCAATTTTTGAAATATTAAATTTCTTTTCTTCTTCTCTTTCTCTATCCCTCCATTTCATTCTCTCCAAATATGATCTGAGGTTAAGATCGGATTCTAACTCTGCCTGATGAGATCTCAGTTTATAGTAACTGTTGATCGATAACATCGACATGCCAGTGTCGCAGATTTTGTACATGTCTGTGTAAATAAAATTATCATATATATGAGGATATATATATATACAGGGTTATTCTATAAGTTACTTAGCTATTAATTTTTGAAATTCTAAAGTTAAAAAATACGGTAACACAAAACAGAAAGTTTATTCAACAAATTCATTCATGGGAGTTTGAAATGACAGCAAATTTTCAAAATTTCCACCTTCATTCTGCATGCATAGCTCCATTTTTTTGCAAGGAATTTACGACTCTTTGTAGCATTGCCTTTCAACAAGTGTGGGAGATTCATCAAATGTTGCCATATGAATAACAATAAAAATTCGCTCTTCAATTGTAAATGACGTACTGCCTGAAATAAAAGCACGTATGATGATTTACACAAATTGAAATAAATAAAAATAAATATATATATAAACAAATATATAAACGAACAAATTTAAAATGACAAATATCAAAAGTTCATAGTATGTGTGTGCTTCATATGGTAATCATTTTAAATAGGTAAGTGACTTATGAATCACCCTGTATATATATATGAGGATATATATATATATATATATATATATACATATATATATGAGGATATATATATATATGAGGATATATATATATAATATATATATATGAGGATATATATATATATATGAGGATATATATATATAATATATATATGAGGATATATATATATATGAGGATATATATATATATAATATATATATATATGAAGATATATATATATATATATATATAAATATATATATATGAGGATATATATATATATGAGGATATATATATATTATATATATATAAGGATAATAAGAATGATTAACCAAGGTGGCGATCAAAATAAAATATTTGGACTATTAAATAAGGCAATTACTCGCCATCCTGATGCTTTTAAATCTTATCAAATTAATCAAAATAAACTGATAGAACAAATCATAGTATATATAAATAGAAATAATGTAGAATATATATAAACGTATATATAACACATCTGCTAATTATAATAAGAAAAACAATAAAAAAATACAGTAGAAAGAAAGAAAGAAATGTTAAAAAAGAAGAAGAAGAAGAAGAAGAAGAAGAAGAAGAAAATCGACAGATATGAACGCCGATTTTAAACACCGGGAGTTAGCAAAGAAGAAGAAGAAAAAGAAAGAAAAAGAGAACAAATTAACGGTTAACTTATAGACGCAGATTTGAAACAATGAGAAAAGAAAAAAGTCGGCAGTTGTGAACGCAGATTAGAAAAACTAAAGTGAACAAGGAAGATTAATATTTATTTGAGGTTGACAACAACGGGGAGATGGACAACAAAGTAGGACGAGGGAGAAAAGGAGGAACTAAAGGTATATATATATGTATGTGTATATATATATATATATATATATATATATATATATATATATATATATATATATATATGTATATACATATTTATTTATTTATCTTTTATTTTTTGATGTGTTGATGTTTTTATATTTATAATATAAAACTAAAAATAATATATTAATCACTTAAATAATAGTGTCATGAATTCGTCAAAACACTTTAAAATGCAGCAACATTTTTGTAAGTAACGGATACATTTTATTAGACAGACGAACAGCACAGGTAAAGAATTTTTTTTTGTGTCTTAAATAACTAATATAAGTTAGCAAAACATTTATATGGATCAAAACGTAGATTTAGTATAAGGAACGTTTATGTTTTTGTCTTTTAAGGGAAGTGGGGTCTGATCAACTCTGCTGGGAAGCCATGAAATTAAATACTGTCTTGTTTTTAAATTCCCGAAACAGTTTTTCATGGTAAACAACTGATGATCCCTTAAAATAGTGTTAGAAAATAACTAATATAATAACTGTAAAAAATAAATTGACTTACATGAGTGATTTTCCACTGGAAGACTTGAGACTATAAGTTTTTTTATTATTATTATTTTTTTAAATTTTTTTTTTATATATATATTTTCTTTTTTTTAAATTTTTTTTTATATATAGTTTTAATGGTTGAGAAACTTCCGAGACTATATATATGAGGATATATATATATAATATATATATATATGAAGATATATATATATATATATACAAATATATATATATATGAAAATATATATATATATATATATATATATATGAAGATATATATATATATATATATACAAATATATATATATATGAAGATATATATATATATATATATATACATATATATATATATATATGAGGATATATATATATATATATATATATATATATATATATATGAGGATATATATATATATCCTCATATAAATATATATATATATATATATGAGGATATATATATTATTAATAAATATATATATGAGGATATATATATGAGGATATATATATAATATATATATATATATATATATATATGAGGATATATATATGAGGATATATATAAAGATATATATATATATGAACATATATATATATATATATATATATATATATATATAAATAAATATATATATATGAAGATATATATATATATATATATATATATATATATATATATATATATATATATATATATATATATTCTCGGAAGATACTCAACCATTAAAACTATATAAAGAAAAAAAAATTAGTCTCAAGTCGTTCGGTGGAAATCATTTTTGTTATTTTTTTAATAATATAATTAGTATATGTGTTATACATGGACGGCGTCAACGGGGGAAGGGGGTGAAGGGGGGGATGAAGCTCCCCCTACTTTTTGACTTAGGCCCCCCCCACTTTACGGTCATCAATAATGAAGTTGATATACATGTGTTTAACCGGCCCACCCCACTTTTTAGGAGAAGCCCACCCACTTTTATAACTGTCCCGCCGGCCCTGTTATATATGTTATATTACGATCGTCACCTTGTTTAATCACTCTTATTATTAGGTCAGAATATATATATATATATATATATATATATATATATATATATATATATATATATATATATATATATATAATGGTAATAATCCAGGTAAAAACTATCTACAGGGTGGTAATCCATAGAATTTTAACCGGGTTTATAAAAAGTGCTTAATATACAAAATAGAGCTTTATATATGATAAGTTTTATTTACACAGACATGTACAAAATCTGCGACACTGGCATGTCGATGTTATCGATCAACAGTTACTATAAACTGAGATCTCATCAGGCAGAGTTAGAATCCTATCTCAACCTCAGATCATGGTTCTCCCCAAGTATGATCTGAGGTTGAGATCGGATTCTAACTCTGCCTGATGAGATCTCAGTTTATAGTAACTGTTGATCGATAACATCGACATGCCAGTGTCACAGATTTTGTACATGTCTGTGTAAATAAAAATTATATCATATATATATATATATATATATATATATATATATATATATATATATATATATATATATATATATATATATATATATATATATATATATATATATGAGGATATAAATAATTGTAGCTATTTTTAAATTTGTTTTACAGCTTGTTTTGTTATTTTTTGGGGTTTTTTTTTAATATAAAAAGAATGTTGTCAAACCACCAAAGAAATTCTATTTAAACGGTCGTTTTGTTTGCGGGCGCGTCCGTCTCCAGAAAAGATCTCTTCAGACGAGTCGTTTCATCCCCAAATCAGATTTGCTTTTCATTTTTAAGAAGACAACAAGCGGCAAAAGGTTTGTAGACATTTTATCATCTACTAGAAAAAGAATCAAGTTTGCCAAAAGTGTAGCATAGGTAACAATGAAAAAAGTGTGTGTGTGTGGGGGGGGGGTGTAAATATCCACCAAATAAGTGTCATCAAATTTGATATTCTATCGACCTGTATAATTTTAAACTTTTGAAATTGTTTGTAAATTTTGTTATTTCAAAATTTGTTTCGTTACTTTCAAGTAACCTATTTCGTCAATCAAATATGGCGGTGGATTCTTTTATTTTTGAGGTGTTCGCTACTTTCAGGCAAAAATATATTTATAAAACAGGCTTACCCCGGGTTAATGGTATCATGATCCTTTCTTTTAAAATATATATTTTAGCCTGAAATTCGCAACCACAGCAAAAAAGAAAGATTCCACAGACAGTCGTTGTCCTATATGCGTTTAGTAATCATAGAAATAAAAAAATCATCTTATCTTTAGAAATAATTGTTATTCATATACAATCGTAATTCATCGTGTCTATGATTCATCAGTGTGGCTAGACCTACAAAGTTGTTGACGTCTATGCGGTTTGTAATTTTGTATTATATCGAAATGATCCCCATTTTTGTTAACATTCAAAGTCATCTTATCTTTCGAATCAATTATTTTTATATACAATCGTAATTCGTCGTCTTTACGATTCATCAGTGTGGCCTGACCTACAATGGTTAAAAACGGTGACCTCAGTGGTTGGCGTCTATGCGGTTTGTAATTTTGTGTTATATCGAAATGAGACCCACCTTCGCTAAAAGTCAAGATAAATCGTTAGAAATAATTATCATTTTTACAATTTGTAAAATATTGATGTTTAATCGGTAATCATCGGGAAAAAAAGTTGAATACAAAGAACTTTTAAAAAGTATCTTTGTTAATTAACATCTTTCTTCTCCCTTCGTTTCAATTCTGCAAGTTTTGAGAAACGTTTCCTACATGAACTGGTGAGATTACACCGGAAAATTATGTTCTTTTGTTCACCCTAAATGGGTTATAGAATAGGGTGTTTTTTCCATTAGTACCCGCACTAAAAGTGCCTCGGCGTCGGTATTTTCCGGCTGTTTACGTAAAATACCGGACAGTGCCGAATGAAAATATATCAACCCAAAGTACAAAGTATATAGATTCAACGAAAAAGTATGTTTTTGGTTTGATATATTTGATGTTATGTATTTTTATGTATTTTTGTATATATTTTTATATATTTTAAAAGTTTAATTTTATTACCTGTAGCGGAATAACTGCGGTCCTCTGAGGAGAATATGTATTATTTATGTATTTTTGTATATATTTTTATATATTTTAAAAGTTTAATTTTATTACCTGTAGCGGAATAATGGTCCTCTGAGGAGAAGAATTATCTTTGAAAACTCATGAGCTAAGGACGTTAAGATACTTTGCTTGAACTTTGAATTTTAATAAAATTTGATTAACACCTTATTTTATTATTTCATTTTATATTATAATATATATATATATATATATATATATATATATATATATATATATATATATATATATATGTATATATATTATAACTCCTATATTCTGTAACAAAACAAATGTGAAGCAAAAGAAAAACAGATCTCTTCTATAAAGAGCGATATATTTATTTTTTTATTAGGTTATTTTTTTATTAGGTTACTGAAAGTTAAAAAAGGAATTAAAGAAACTAAGAAAGTTCAGCTGTCGAAGTTCTTCAAGCAGTATATCTCCCAGTGGGGAATAGCCTTGTTGGTGGTCAAGTTAACCGGGGCGAGAGCAGAGACATCTTTCTTCATTGGTGCCTGAGAGGGAGCTCTCTGTCGACTCTCTGTAATTCCCAAGGGGTCGGAAGTAGTCTTTCAAAGTTCTGGTTGAAATTAGTACGCCCTGGAGGCTTATTGGTCCTCGTGTGACCAAATCACCTCACAGGGAGAAAGACATTTTCATCGGCGTTTCTCCCCTCTTCTTTGTCATTGCCGTACATTTGCCTGTGTCTACTTTCTTAGTTGTAAGACCGATAACTCCTCAGTAACCAGAGTGCTGCCCGGCAATTGTAATGTATAAAATATTCACAAGAAAAGCTTTGTGTACCTAGAATTAAGCGGAACTTATAAAAGTTTCTTTCCTGTGGAACACAGTACCACGGGGTTGCTTCCCGGTTGGCTATAACACTGCCGTTTTCAAAGATAATGTAAACCAATTTTTGTTAAGCCGTCCTCTTAAATAGTCAATTTGATACCAGTTACAACCAGTGTTTCACGGTCTACCTGTCAAACTCATGAAATGAATCATTTGTTTATATATATTGTAGCAGTTACCTCCTCCTTTCAAAACATAACTACACCGGTTTGCCGGTAGGTGTCGCTTTTTCACCGACAGGTGGCACTGTAAAGCGACACCAGAGTTATCTGCCCTTCTGACTATAAAAACCGTTGCAAACGGAAAATCCATCTCTTCTTCACCAGCCTCGACAGAAGTACGCTGACACTAGCGTTCCGTTTCACTTTTCTCTTCTGGTCGATTGGCCTCGGCAGAACGACGCTAATACACTAGCGCTTCGTCTCACGTTTTTCTCTTGAACTGGTCTCGGCATACCAACTACCAACACACGTTTCTTCCGTCAGCATGTGGGCAAACAACGGTAAGAGTTCTCAACTCATTTTCTTTGTGTACGGCTTTCAAAGACTTTCCACACGCCGGATTCATTTCTTCTTATTCTATTCAAGAACTGTTTTTCCATCGACACACATGCATACATCACACACTTCACCATTCCACGTACACACACGTTCAATAAACTTTATTTGAACTACTTCATTTTGTTTATTAATTATTACTCTGTCTTTTGCATGCAACATTGCTTGATTCAACTTTACACGTTTATAATCGGCGGAACACCACTCGGTCCCGTAACAATTGGTGACCCGACGTGCAAGCTTTGTTGTATGTGGCGGAGTAATTAATTTCGTATTAGAACAAAAAAAATATATATCATTTCTCGTTTTTTCTTTCGTGGTGAAACGAATTACGCATCCATCTTTTTCCTTTTTTTTTCTACCCACGTCGTAGAAATATACAAACAAACAAAAGAAAAGAAGCAGACATTATTTTTTTCTCTGCCCACGTGGAAAAACCCAAACAAAGAAAAACAAAAACATTTCTCGGCTCTCTCCGAGTATAAAACAAATTACAATTTCATTTTTTCTTCTTCTCTTTCTCTACCCACGTGTCGGAAAATTATATACAAAGAAAAAGACAAACTTTTGCCAATCCTTTTTTTTCTTTTTCGACGAACAAAAGGACCTTACAAGACGCCACTTCCTTTGTTTTGGACACGTGGAGATAAAAAGAAAACAAAAGAAAACAAACGCTCACGCTGCCCATCTTTTTCGTGACCACGTGTTGATAAAAAAAAAAATTTTTTTTAAATGCCGCCACTCTTTGCCATGACCACGTGTTGATAAAAAATTAAAAAAAAAAAACAAAAAAAAACGCCATTTTTTTTTCTCGGACCACGTGGAAATAAAAATTCAAACACAAAAAAAGAAAATACGAACTTATTTTCTCTGTTTCAACAACAAGCAAAAGGAAAGGAAGCCGCCATCTTTTTCTCTAACTACGTGGAAATGAAAATTCAAACAAAAAAAAGAAAATACGAATTTTTTTTCTTTCTTTTCAACAACAAAGGAAAGAGAAGCCGCCATTCTTTCTCTACGTGGAAACTAACATTCAAACAAACAAAAACGTCATTCCTCGTGTGAAACAAATTACGACTCCATTTTTTTTTCTTTTTACCTTCCACCCACTAGTTGGAAATATATATATAAAAGAAAAGAAGACTACAAAACAGACAACAGACGATGCCAAACACGAGCATCACCAAGCCCCAAGACTTAATACTGGTTGTAAAAAGTCAGGCTCAGCAAGCACCAACATCACCCTTCAAGGGCTACCAACCCTCTTCAACAACTGGACGTTCGTTGATAAACAGGAGGAAACATCAACTTGAACAACCACATCTTCCCGGACATTCATCAAGCACCAAACATTTCCGGACATCACTGACGACACTATGGAAGAAATCATACCAGTACAAAATGAGTACAACTGCACAAGCACGACTAAATACTCAACAACTGGACGTTCGTTGATCAACTGGGGGATACATCAACTCGAACGACGCGCACCAACACCAGTACAGACCCACTTGTACTTGAACCTGCTAACTCACTTGCAGACATTTGTGCATCTGATTTTGACCATAGTGTACCACCAATCTCAACAACTAGATGTGTGTTCATCAGTTCCACAACACGGACTAATTAACATGAACAACATCAACAACTGCACAGACCCACTTGTGCTTATTCATCAAACAACTGCACAGACTCACTTGTGCTCATTCATCAACAACTGCACAGACCCACTTGTGCTTATTCATCAACAACTGCACAGACTCACTTGTGCTCATTCATCAACAACTGCACAGACCCACTTGTGCTCATTCATCAACAACTGCACAGACTCACTTGTGCTCATTCATCAACAACTGCACAAACTCACTTGTGCTCATTCATCAACAACTGCACAGACTCACTTGTGCTCATTCATCAACAATTGCACAGACTCACCTGTGCTCATTCATCAACAACTGCACAGACTCACTTGTGCTCACTCATCAATACCGCACAGATTCACTTGTGCTCACTCATCAACAACCGCGCAGACCCAAGCACCAAACATTCCCGGACAACACTGACAATTCAACGTTCGTTCATCAGCTCCGCATCACACAGACTAATCAACATGATCAACGCCACCGACAAGTGCAAATTCGCTTAAACTTGATGCAGACCCAATTGCATGCAAACAACACGCAGATCCACATGCGTTACAAACACTCAATTCCGCAGACGCACTTGCGATCAATTATTCAATACAGATGCAGAAACAGAAATAAGTAGCGTGCACACTACTTTTTCTAATCTTCAACAGCAAAACAGACATACCCACAAAGAATTCTTCTCATCTACAACTGTACATATTGAATAATATTTTCAATATTTTTCAATCTGGGGGGGAGTCCTTGTAGCAGTTACCTCCTCCTTTCAAAACATAACTACACCGGTTTGCCGGTAGGTGTCGCTTTTTCACCGACAGGTGGCACTGTAAAGCGACACCAGAGTTATCTGCCCTTCTGACTATAAAAACCGTTGCAAACGGAAAATCCATCTCTTCTTCACCAGCCTCGACAGAAGTACGCTGACACTAGCGTTCCGTTTCACTTTTCTCTTCTGGTCGATTGGCCTCGGCAGAACGACGCTAATACACTAGCGCTTCGTCTCACGCTTTTCTCTTGAACTGGTCTCGGCATACCAACTACCAACACACGTTTCTTCCGTCAGCATGTGGGCAAACAACGGTAAGAGTTCTCAACTCATTTTCTTTGTGTACGGCTTTCAAAGACTTTCCACACGCCGGGTTCATTTCTTCTTATTCTATTCAAGAACTGTTTTTCCATCGACACACATGCATACATCACACACTTCACCATTCCACGTACACACACGTTCAATAAACTTTATTTGAACTACTTCATTTTGTTTATTAATTATTACTCTGTCTTTTGCATGCAACATTGCTTGATTCAACTTTACACGTTTATAATCGGCGGAACACCACTCGGTCCCATAACAATATATATATATATATATATATATATATATATATATATATATATATATATATATATATATAAACAGATATATATATATATATAAACAGATATATATATATATATATAAACATATATATATATATATATATATAAACAGATATATATATATATAATGTATTTTTATTGGTGATCGCAGCGTTCGTTGTTTTTTTTGCTTACTACTATTTCGATTGTCGCACTTCAAGTCACTTGATTAAGATGCAGAAAATTGCATTATTAGTGACCCTAATCCATCACCATGGCTAACTTAGACAAGGATCGAACCTTCGATATTGATGTCTGTAGTCCAGCGTTTTACCATCAGACCAAGAAATATGTACGATTTTTATCACCTAAATATTGAATGTATTTTTTGTAATTATTTTTATTGGTTATTGCAGCGTTCGTTGTTTTTTTGCTTACTATTATTTCGATTGTCTCACTTTCTAAGTGATTAACATGCAGATAATTGCATTATTAGTCGCCCTTAACTTCATAGGACGTATTTTTCGTTAATACATACATTTTTATTTATTTTATACGTACATAAAAGTAATCCATGGACACGTATATATATATTATACTAAGCCCCTTTAAGAAATTAAAGTTGAGCACTCTCGGAGATGTTAAAAATAGACTGTCAAAAAGCTCTAATGCAAAGTTCCGAATATGTTCGTTGAACACTCTCGACTAGTCTTCTATCTGTACCCACTTCTAGGTACATATAGATCTTAATTTCCCTTTATTACGTGACAGTTTCCGTTGGCCGAGTGGATATGGCTGACTCTGTGAACCGGGTTCGCGCCCCCCGACCGTCTGAAATTTTTACTTTCCTGCACTGATGAGAGCAATAAGCTTGAAACGCTAGCGTCTGTAGGTATTAATAATTTAATATTTATATATATATATATATATATATATATATATATATATATATATATATATATGGATTTTCATATCTGATGAAAGCGGACCACCGCTTGAAACGCGTTATATAAATTTATAAAATGGTAAAACAACAAAATAATAAATAAATGTTGAAAAAAACATTCTACAAATGTTGGTAGCCTTACTCCTTTACATATATACTTTTCTCTCGTTGGAACTGCACTAATACTGCACTACCCTCTTTTCTATATTTATATATATATATATATATATATATATATATATATATATATATATATATATATATATTTATATATATTTCTTGAAATAACTACAAAGTTTTGTTACAATTCTGAAATCGACCAACCTTATTAGAGGGTAATCAAATCAGCAATACCTACCTGAACTAAAATGTTGAGTATGGCCACCGCCTGTAAGTAAGAACTCTATGTTTTGAGGCATGTCCGTCCGTCTTTCCGTCCGTCCGGATTTTTCTCCGCAACCATCAATTAAATTTCTCTGAAATTTTGCATGAAGTTGTAACTTTGGTCAGGTTAGAAAGTGGCATTCTCCGATTTTTGAAAAATATCTGGTTAGCCCCCCCCCCCCCAGGTGGGTCAAACGGCCCCGAAATGGCAAAAAATGACATTTTTTGCCCCATAACTTTTCATCCATCCATTCAATTTCTCTGAAACTTGGCCAAAATGTGGAGGCAATTGTTCCTAATAGAAAATAAGTATCGCTGACTTTGGAAAAAATCTGGTTCGCGCCCCCAGAGGTCAAAAGCCCCCTAAAATTGCAAAAAAATGACCCTTTTTCTCCCATAACGTTTGATCCATCCATTTAATTTTTCTGAAACTTGGCCAAAATGTAGAGGCAATTGTTCTGGATATAAAATCAGCATCCTTGACCTCAGAAAAAGTCTGCTTCGCGCCCCCAGGGAACAAATATCTAGTCAAATTTTCCTATAAATGCTGTGGCGGGCATAAAATGTGCTGCCCACCCTAAGTCTGCGTTGGCAATACGTAAAATAAAATGGTAAAATATATTAATGCCGCGGAAAAAATTCTTTTAAATCATCAATCTTAATTTCAGAAAAGAAATATTAGAAGCTTTGGAGATTCAATACAAAACGGAGAATAACTGAAACGAAATTGATCAAGTCAAAAAGTTAAATAGCATCTATTAAAGGTGAAACAAAGGTTGCGCAATTTCCAACACCTTCAGTCAAGAGAGTTCAATAGCACTGTGTGTGCACTTTTTCATCTACCTCTCCTTTGCCACCGTGGCATCCAACATTTTCTTACCGCGACCCATTCTGAAATATGGTGTACAAGCTTCATCGCCCTATTTTGTTCGGAATATCTAGCACCTGGAGCGAGTCCAAAGACTTGCGACACGGATGGTCTCTGGATTTCACATGTCCTATGAACAACGATTCAAGGCCCTCAACCTGTATTTGCTGTGACCTCTTCTTCACATCGTGGAAACTCAGAAGCTGTACTTGAGACAATTTCGGCTAAATCGTCGGAAGGCGTCTTTTTCGGTCGCTGCACCATCGAACATGTGCCGACAGACGAGCAAACAGTTCAAGACAGCGTCTGATGCATCATGGCCGCTGATCTTTGGACAATTACTCCTCACTTGTACAGCATGGAAACACGTTTCTGGTCTAAAACATCATCAACCAGAATTTGAATATAACTTTCGAGAAGTCTTGCACCCTAGCGCCAAGTCACGATCTCCACACACACAACAAAAGATGTACGATAGTCACTTTTGTCTCATTCGAAGAAAGACACCATACTCTGTCCGTGTTTCTGTTTCGTTGAACAGCCTACCAGAAGTAGTGACGATGTCTATTATATCTAAAATACTCTGAACCAGTCTAATAATATACACATCAGCAGTGACAATAGGAGAATAGACACAGAATATAAAACATTGATTACATAAGTGATACTAAGAGAAAAACAATGCAAAAAGTGAAAAAGACTTGGATAGGAGATTGAGATTATAGTTAAACTCGAAAAACATGTGACCCATTAGGCTGTGGTTAAGTTTTTTGAATCAGGAAAGTGAGTTTGCAAAGCCAGTCAAACTGTCCTTTTACATGACTTGTTGCACTTTGCTATTATTTTTGTGATAATAAACTTGATTTGATTTGGCACGGCCACGCGTAGCTCTTAGATCATACTTAGCGGCTTTTGGTTGTTTGGGCTTTTACATGAAAAACGTGTCGTAAATAATCAAGTCAAATTACAGGTGCAGTTCTGATACAGAGAGAAAGGGGGAGGGAGGGGCGAAAAAGAAAAAGGAGACTAAAAGATAGAAAAGGTGATACAGAGAGCAAGTAAGGGGCAAAA
Source organism: Sepiola atlantica (assembly GCA_963556195.1). NCBI lineage: Eukaryota > Metazoa > Mollusca > Cephalopoda > Sepiida > Sepiolidae > Sepiola > Sepiola atlantica. The sequence continues at coordinate 15,228,496 of OY744533.1, forward strand.
AAGGAAAAGGAGACAAAAAGAGAGAAAAGGTGATGCAGAGAGAAAGCAGGGGGCAAACAAGGGAAAAAGAGGATAAAAGACAGAAAAGGTGATATCTAGAGAAAGGAGGGGGCAAAATAGAAAAAAGGAGACTATAGAGACAAAAGGTGATACAGTGAGAAAGAAGAGGGCAAAAAAGAAAAAGGAGACTAAAAGAGAGAAAAGGTGATACAGAGAGAAAGGAGGGGGCAAAAAAGGAAAAGGAGACTAAAAGAGAGAAAAGGTGATACAGAGAGAAAGGAGGGGGCAAAAAAAGGAAAAGGAGACTAAAAGAGAGAAAAGGTGATACAGAGAGAAAGGAGGGGGCAAAAAAGGAAAAGGAGACTAAAAGAGAGAAAAGGTGATACAGAGAGAAAGGAGGGGGCAAAAAAGGAAAAGGAGACTAAAAGAGAGAAAAGGTGATACAGAGAGAAAGGAGGGGGCAAAAAGGAAAAGGAGACTAAAAGAGAGAAAAGGTGATACAGAGAGACAGGAGGGGGCAAAAAAGGAAAAGGAGACTAAAAGAGAGAAAAGGTGATACAGAGAAAAAGGAGGGAGCAAAAAAGAAAAAGGAGACTAAAAGAGAGAAAAGTTGATACAGAGAGAAAGGAGAGGGCAAAAAGAAAAAGAGACTAAAAGAGAGAAAAGGTGATACAGAGAGCAAGGAGGGGGCAAATAAGGAAAAAGAGACTATAGAGAGAAAAGGTGATACAGAGAGAAAAGAGAAGGGCAAAAAAGAAAATAAGACTAAAAGAGAGAAAAGGTAATACAGAGAGAAAGGAGGTGGCAAAAAAAGAAAAATTAGACTAAAAGAGAGAAAAGGTGATACAGAGAGAAAGGAGGTGGCAAAAAAAGGAAAAGGAGACTAAAAGAGAGAAGAGGTGATACAGAGAAAAAGGAGCGAGCAAAAAAGAAAAAGGAGACTAAAAGAGAGAAAAGGTAATACAGAGAGAAAGGAAGGAGCAAAAAAAGGAAAAGCAGACTAAAAGAGAGAAAAGGTAATACAGAGAGAAAGGAGGGGGCAAAAAAAGGAAAAGGTAACTAAAAGAGAGAAAAGGTAATACAGAGAGAAAGGAGGGGGCAAATAAGGGAAAAGGAGACTATAGAGTAAAAAAGGTGATACAGAGAGAAAGGAGGGGGCGAAAAATGAAAAGGAGACTAAAAGAGAATAAATGTGATACAGAGAGAAAGGAGGTGGCAAAAAAGGAATAGGAGACTAAAAGAGAAAAGGTGATACAGAGAGCAAGGAGGGGGCAAAAATGGAAAAAATGACTAAAAGAGAAAAAAGGTGATACAGAGAGAAAGGAGGGGGCAAAAAATAAAAAGAGACTAAAAGAGAGAAAAGGTGATACAGAGAGAAAGGAGGGGGCAAAAATAGAAAAAGAGACTAAAAGAGAGTAAAGGTGATACAGAGAGAAAGGAGGGGGCAAAAAAGAAAAAAAAGACTAAAAGAGAGAAAAAGTGATACAGAGAGAAAGGAGGGGGCAAAAATGAAAAAGAGACTAAAAGAGAGAAAAGGTGATACAGAGAGAAAGGAGGGGGCAAAAAGAAAAAATAGACTAAAAGAGAGAAAAGGTGATACAGAGAGAAAGGAGGGGGCAAAAAAGGAAAAGGAGACTCAAAGAGAGAAAAGGTGATACAGAGAGAAAGGAGGTGGCAAACAAGAAAAAGAGACTAAAAGACAGAAAAGGTTATACAGAGAGAAAGGAGGGGGCAAAAAAAGGAAAAGGAGACTAAAAGAGAGAAAAGGTCATACAGAGAGAAAGGAGGGGGCTAAAAAAGGGAAAGGAGACTAAAAGAGAGAAAAGGTGATACAGAGAGAAAGGAGGGGGCAAATAAGAAAAGGAGACTAACAGAGAGAAAAGGTGATACAGAGAGAAAGGAGGGGGCAAAAAAGGAAAAAGAGACTAAAAGAGAGAAAAGGTGATACAGAGAAAAAGGAGGGAGCAAAAAAGAAAAAGGAGACTAAAAGAGAGAAAAGGTGATACAGAGAGAAAGGAGGAGGCAAAAAAAGAAAAAAAGACTAAAAGAGAGAAAAGGTGATACAGAGAGAAGAGAGGGCAAAAAGAAAAAGAGACTAAAAGAGAGAAAAGGTGATACAGAGAGCAAGGAGGGGGCAAATAAGGAAAAAGAGACTATAGAGAGAAAAGGTGATACAGAGAGAAAAGAGAAGGGCAAAAAAGAAAATAAGACTAAAAGAGAGAAAAGGTAATACAGAGAGAAAGGAGGTGGCAAAAAAAGGAAAAGGAGACTAAAAGAGAGAAAAGGTGATACAGAGAGAAAGGAGGAGGCAAAAAAAGGAAAAGGAGACTAAAAGAGAGAAGAGGTGATACAGAGAAAAAGGAGCGAGCAAAAAAGAAAAAGGAGACTAAAAGAGAGAAAAGGTAATACAGAGAGAAAGGAGGGGGCAAAAAAAGGAAAAGCAGACTAAAAGAGAGAAGAGGTGATACAGAGAAAAAGGAGGGAGCAAAAAAGAAAAAGGAGACTAAAAGATAGAAAAGGTTATACAGAGAGAAAGGAGGGGGCAAAAAAAGGAAAAGGTAACTAAAAGAGAGAAAAGGTGATACAGAGAGAAAGGAGGGGGCAAAAAAAGGAAAAGCAGACTAAAAGAGAGAAGAGGTGATACAGAGAAAAAGGAGCGAGCAAAAAAGAAAAAGGAGACTAAAAGAGAGAAAAGGTGATACAGAGAGAAAGGAGGAGGCAAAAAAAGGAAAAGGAGACTAAAAGAGAGAAGAGGTGATACAGAGAAAAAGGAGCGAGCAAAAAAGAAAAAGGAGACTAAAAGAGAGAAAAGGTAATACAGAGAGAAAGGAGGGGGCAAAAAAAGGAAAAGCAGACTAAAAGAGAGAAGAGGTGATACAGAGAAAAAGGAGCGAGCAAAAAAGAAAAAGGAGACTAAAAGAGAGAAAAGGTAATACAGAGAGAAAGGAGGGGGCAAAAAAAGGAAAAGCAGACTAAAAGAGAGAAGAGGTGATAAAGAGAAAAAGGAGGGAGCAAAAAAGAAAAAGGAGACTAAAAGATAGAAAAGGTGATACAGAGAGAAAGGAGGGGGCAAAAAAAGAAAAAGGTAACTAAAAGAGAGAAAAGGTGATACAGAGAGAAAGGAGGGGGCAAAAAAAGGAAAAGCAGACTAAAAGAGAGAAGAGGTGATACAGAGAAAAAGGAGCGAGCAAAAAAGAAAAATTAGACTAAAAGAGAGAAAAGGTGATACAGAGAGAAAGGAGGAGGCAAAAAAAGGAAAAGGAGACTAAAAGAGAGAAGAGGTGATACAGAGAAAAAGGAGCGAGCAAAAAAGAAAAATTAGACTAAAAGAGAGAAAAGGTGATACAGAGAGAAAGGAGGAGGCAAAAAAAGGAAAAGCAGACTAAAAGAGAGAAGAGGTGATACAGAGAAAAAGGAGCGAGCAAAAAAGAAAAATTAGACTAAAAGAGAGAAAAGGTGATACAGAGAGAAAGGAGGAGGCAAAAAAAGGAAAAGGAGACTAAAAGAGAGAAGAGGTGATACAGAGAAAAAGGAGCGAGCAAAAAAGAAAAATTAGACTAAAAGAGAGAAAAGGTGATACAGAGAGAAAGGAGGAGGCAAAAAAAGGAAAAGGAGACTAAAAGAGAGAAGAGGTGATACAGAGAAAAAGGAGCGAGCAAAAAAGAAAAAGGAGACTAAAAGAGAGAAAAGGTAATACAGAGAGAAAGGAGGAGGTAAAAAAAGGAAAAGGAGACTAAAAGAGAGAAGAGGTGATACAGAGAAAAAGGAGCGAGCAAAAAAGAAAAAGGAGACTAAAAGAGAGAAAAGGTTATACAGAGAGAAAGGAGGGGGCAAAAAAAGAAAAAGGTAACTAAAAGAGAGAAAAAGTGATACAGAGAGAAAGGAGGGGGCAAATAAGGGAAAAGGAGACTATAGAGTAAAAAAGGTGATACAGAGAGAAAGGAGGGGGCGAAAAATGAAAAGGAGACTAAAAGAGAATAAATGTGATACAGAGAGAAAGGAGGTGGCAAAAAAGGAATAGGAGACTAAAAGAGAAAAGGTGATACAGAGAGCAAGGAGGGGGCAAAAATTGAAAAAATGACTAAAATAGAAAAAAGGTGATACAGAGAGAAAGTAGGGGGCAAAAAAGAAAAAGAGACTAAAAGAGAGAAAAGGTGATACAGAGAGAAAGGAGGGGGCAAAAATAGAAAAAGAGACTAAAAGAGAGTAAAGGTGATACAGAGAGACAGGAGGGGGCTAAAAAGGAAAAGGAGACTAAAAAAGAGAAAAAGTGATACAGAGAGAAAGGAGGGGGCAAAAAAGGAAAAGGAGACTAAAAGACAGAAAAGGTGATACAGAGAGAAAGGAGGGGGCAAAAAAGGAAAAGGAGACTAAAAGAGAGAAAAGGTGATACAGAGAGAAAGTAGGAATCAAAAAAGGAAAAGGAGACTAAAAGACAGAAAAGGTGATACAGAGAGAAAGGAGGGGGCAAAAAAGGAAAAGGAGACTAAAAAAGAGAAAAGGTGATACAGAGAGAAAGGAGGGAGCAAAAAAGAAAAAGGAGACTAAAAGATAGAAAAGGTGATACAGAGAGAAACGAGGTGGCAAAAAAAGGAAAAAGAGACTAAAAAAGAGAATAGGTGATACCGAGAGAAAGGAGGGGGAAAAAAGGAAAAGGAGACTAAAAAAGAGAAAAGTTGACACAGAGAGAAAAGAGGGGGCAAAAAAGGAAAAGGAGACTAAAAAAGAGAAAAGGTGATACAGAGAGAAAGGAGGGGGCAAAAAAGGAAAAGGAGACTAAAAGAGAGAAAAGGTGATACGGAGAGAAAGGAGGGGGCAAAAAAGGAAAAGGAGACTAAAAGAGAGAAAAGGTGATACAGAGAGAAAGTAGGAATCAAAAAAGGAAAAGGAGACTAAAAGACAGAAAAGGTGATACAGAGAGAAAGGAGGGGGCAAAAAAGGAAAAGGAGACTAAAAGAGAGAAAAGGTGATACAGAGAGAAAGGAGGGTGCAAAAAAGGAAAAGGAGACTAAAAGAGAGAAAAGGTTATACGGAGAGAAAGGAGGGGGCAAAAAAGGTAAGGGAGACTAAAAGAGAGAAAAAGTGATACAGAGAGAAAGTAGGAATCAAAAAAGGAAAAGGAGACTAAAAGACAGAAAAGGTGATACAGAGAGAAAGGAGGGGGCAAAAAAAGAAAAGGAGACTAAAAGATAGAAAAGGTGATACAGAGAGAAAGGAGGGGGCAAAAAAGGAAAAGGAGACTAAAAGAGAGAAAAGGTGATACAGAGAGAAAGGAGGGGGCAAAAAAGGAAAAGGAGACTAAAAGAGAGAAAAGGTGATACAGAGAGAAAGGAGGGGGCAAAAAAGGAAAAGGAGACTAAAAGAGAGAAAAGGTGATACAGAGAGAAACGAGGTGGCAAAAAAAGGAAAAAGAGACTAAAAAAGAGAATAGGTGATACCGAGAGAAAGGAGGGGGCAAAAAAGGAAAAGGAGACTAAAAAAGAGAAAAGTTGACACAGAGAGAAAGGAGGGGGCAAAAAAGGAAAAGGAGACTAAAAAAGAGAAAAGGTGATACAGAGAGAAAGGAGGGGGCAAAAAAGGAAAAGGAGACTAAAAGAGAGAAAAGGTGATACAGAGAGAAACGAGGTGGCAAAAAAAGGAAAAAGAGACTAAAAAAGAGAATAGGTGATACCGAGAGAAAGGAGGGGGCAAAAAAGGAAAAGGAGACTAAAAAAGAGAAATGTTGACACAGAGAGAAAGGAGGGTGCAAAAAAGGAAAAGGAGACTAAAAAAGAGAAAAGGTGATACAGAGAGAAAGGAGGGGGCAAAAAAGGAAAACGAGACTAAAAAAGAGAAAAGTTGACACAGAGAGAAAGGAGGGGGCAAAAAAGGAAAAGGAGACTAAAAAAGAGAAAAGTTGACACAGAGAGAAAGGAGGGGGCAAAAAAGGAAAAGGAGACTAAAAAAGAGAAAAGGTGATACAGAGAGAAAGGAGGGGGCAAAAAAGGAAAAGGAGACTAAAAGAGAGAAAAGGTGATACAGAGAGAAACGAGGTGGCAAAAAAAGGAAAAAGAGACTAAAAAAGAGAATAGGTGATACCGAGAGAAAGGAGGGGGCAAAAAAGGAAAAGGAGACTAAAAAAGAGAAAAGTTGACACAGAGAGAAAGGAGGGGGCAAAAAAGGAAAAGGAGACTAAAAAAGAGAAAAGGTGATACAGAGAGAAAGGAGGGTGCAAAAAAGGAAAAGGAGACTAAAAGAGAGAAAAGGTGATACAGAGAGAAACGAGGTGGCAAAAAAAGGAAAAAGAGACTAAAAAAGAGAATAGGTGATACCGAGAGAAAGGAGGGGGCAAAAAAGGAAAAGGAGACTAAAAAAGAGAAATGTTGACACAGAGAGAAAGGAGGGTGCAAAAAAGAGAAGGAGACTAAAAAAGAGAAAAGGTGATACAGAGAGAAAGGAGGGGGCAAAAAAGGAAAAGGAGACTAAAAAAGAGAAAAGTTGACACAGAGAGAAAGGAGGGGGCAAAAAAGGAAAAGGAGACTAAAAAAGAGAAAAGTTGACACAGAGAGAAAGGAAGGGGGCAAAAAAGGAAAAGGAGACTAAAAGAGAGAAAAGGTGATACAGAGAGAAAGGAGGGGGCAAAAAAGGAAAAGGAGACTAAAAGAGAGAAAAGGTGATACAGAGAGAAAGAAGGGAGCAAAAAAGGAAAAGGAGACTAAAAGAGAGAAAAGGTGATACAGAGAGAAAGGAGGGAGCAAAAAAGAAAAAGGAGACTAAAGGATAGAAAAGGTGATACAGAGAGAAAGGAGGGGGCAAAAAAGGAAAAGGAGACTAAAAGAGAGAAAAGGTGATACAGAGAAAAAGAAGGGAGCAAAAAAGGAAAAGGAGACTAAAAGAGAGAAAAGGTGATACAGAGAGAAAGGAGGGAGCAAAAAAGAAAAAGGAGACTAAAAGATAGAAAAGGTGATACAGAGAGAAAGGAGGTGGCAAAAAAAGGAAAAGGAGACTAAAAAAGAGAAAAGGTGATACAGAGAGAAACGAGGTGGCAAAAAAAGGAAAAGGAGACTAAAAAAGAGAAAAGTTGACACAGAGAGAAAGGAGGGGGCAAAAAAGGAAAAGGAGACTAAAAAAGAGAAAAGGTGATACAGAAAGAAAGGAGGGGGCAAAAAAGGAAAAGGAGACTAAAAGACAGAAAAGGTGATACAGAGAGAAAGGAGGGGGCAAAAAAGGAAAAGGAGACTAAAAGAGAGAAAAGGTGATACAGAGAGAAAGTAGGAATCAAAAAAGGAAAAGGAGACTAAAAGACAGAAAAGGTGATACAGAGAGAAAGGAGGGGGCAAAAAAGGAAAAGGAGACTAAAAAAGAGAAAAGGTGATACAGAGAGAAAGGAGGGAGCAAAAAAGAAAAAGGAGACTAAAAGATAGAAAAGGTGATACAGAGAGAAACGAGGTGGCAAAAAAAGGAAAAAGAGACTAAAAAAGAGAATAGGTGATACCGAGAGAAAGGAGGGGGAAAAAAGGAAAAGGAGACTAAAAAAGAGAAAAGTTGACACAGAGAGAAAGGAGGGGGCAAAAAAGGAAAAGGAGACTAAAAAAGAGAAAAGGTGATACAGAGAGAAAGGAGGGGGCAAAAAAGGAAAAGGAGACTAAAAGAGAGAAAAGGTGATACGGAGAGAAAGGAGGGGGCAAAAAAGGAAAAGGAGACTAAAAGAGAGAAAAGGTGATACAGAGAGAAAGTAGGAATCAAAAAAGGAAAAGGAGACTAAAAGACAGAAAAGGTGATACAGAGAGAAAGGAGGGGGCAAAAAAGGAAAAGGAGACTAAAAGAGAGAAAAGGTGATACAGAGAGAAAGGAGGGTGCAAAAAATAAAAAGGAGACTAAAAGAGAGAAAAGGTTATACGGAGAGAAAGGAGGGGGCAAAAAAGGTAAGGGAGACTAAAAGAGAGAAAAAGTGATACAGAGAGAAAGTAGGAATCAAAAAAGGAAAAGGAGACTAAAAGACAGAAAAGGTGATACAGAGAGAAAGGAGGGGGCAAAAAAAGAAAAGGAGACTAAAAGATAGAAAAGGTGATACAGAGAGAAAGGAGGGGGCAAAAAAGGAAAAGGAGACTAAAAGAGAGAAAAGGTGATACAGAGAGAAAGGAGGGGGCAAAAAAGGAAAAGGAGACTAAAAGAGAGAAAAGGTGATACAGAGAGAAAGGAGGGGGCAAAAAAGGAAAAGGAGACTAAAAGAGAGAAAAGGTGATACAGAGAGAAACGAGGTGGCAAAAAAAGGAAAAAGAGACTAAAAAAGAGAATAGGTGATACCGAGAGAAAGGAGGGGGCAAAAAAGGAAAAGGAGACTAAAAAAGAGAAAAGTTGACACAGAGAGAAAGGAGGGGGCAAAAAAGGAAAAGGAGACTAAAAAAGAGAAAAGGTGATACAGAGAGAAAGGAGGGAGCAAAAAAGGAAAAGGAGACTAAAAGAGAGAAAAGGTGATACAGAGAGAAACGAGGTGGCAAAAAAAGGAAAAAGAGACTAAAAAAGAGAATAGGTGATACCGAGAGAAAGGAGGGGGCAAAAAAGGAAAAGGAGACTAAAAAAGAGAAATGTTGACACAGAGAGAAAGGAGGGTGCAAAAAAGGAAAAGGAGACTAAAAGAGAGAAAAGGTGATACAGAGAGAAAGGAGGGAGCAAAAAAGAAAAAGGAGACTAAAGGATAGAAAAGGTGATACAGAGAGAAAGGAGGGGGCAAAAAAGGAAAAGGAGACTAAAAGAGAGAAAAGGTGATACAGAGAAAAAGAAGGGAGCAAAAAAGGAAAAGGAGACTAAAAGAGAGAAAAGGTGATACAGAGAGAAAGGAGGGAGCAAAAAAGAAAAAGGAGACTAAAAGATAGAAAAGGTGATACAGAGAGAAAGGAGGTGGCAAAAAAAGGAAAAGGAGACTAAAAAAGAGAAAAGGTGATACAGAGAGAAAGGAGGGGGCAAAAAAGGAAAAGGAGACTAAAAAAGAGAAAAGTTGACACAGAGAGAAAGGAGGGGGCAAAAAAGGAAAAGGAGACTAAAAAAGAGAAAAGGTGATACAGAGAGAAAGGAGGGGGCAAAAAAGGAAAAGGAGACTAAAAGAGAGAAAAGGTGATACAGAGAGAAACGAGGTGGCAAAAAAAGGAAAAAGAGACTAAAAAAGAGAATAGGTGATACCGAGAGAAAGGAGTGGGGAAAAAAGGAAAAGGAGACTAAAAAAGAGAAATGTTGACACAGGGAGAAAGGAGGGTGCAAAAAAGAGAAGGAGACTAAAAAAGAGAAAAGGTGATACAGAGAGAAAGGAGGGGGCAAAAAAGGAAAAGGAGACTAAAAAAGAGAAAAGTTGACACAGAGAGAAAGGAGGGGGCAAAAAAGGAAAAGGAGACTAAAAAAGAGAAAAGTTGACACAGAGAGAAAGGAAGGGGGCAAAAAAGGAAAAGGAGACTAAAAAAGAGAAAAGGTGATACAGAGAGAAAGGAGGGGGCAAAAAAGGAAAAGGAGACTTAAAGAGAGAAAAGGTGATACAGAGAGAAACGAGGTGGCAAAAAAAGGAAAAAGAGACTAAAAAAGAGAATAGGTGATACCGAGAGAAAGGAGGGGGCAAAAAAGGAAAAGGAGACTAAAAAAGAGAAAAGTTGACACAGAGAGAAAGGAGGGGGCAAAAAAGGAAAAGGAGACTAAAAAAGAGAAAAGGTGATACAGAGAGAAAGGAGGGTGCAAAAAAGGAAAAGGAGACTAAAAGAGAGAAAAGGTGATACAGAGAGAAAGGAGGGGGCAAAAAAGGAAAAAGAGACTAAAAAAGAGAAAAGTTGACACAGAGAGAAAGGAGGGGGCAAAAAAGGAAAAGGAGACTAAAAAAGAGAAAAGTTGACACAGAGAGAAAGGAGGGTGCAAAAAAGGAAAGGAGACTAAAAAAGAGAAAAGGTGATACAGAGAGAAAGGAGGGTGCAAAAAAGGAAAAGGAGACTAAAAGAGAGAAAAGGTGATACAGAGAGAAACGAGGTGGCAAAAAAAGGAAAAAGAGACTAAAAAAGAGAATAGGTGATACCGAGAGAAAGGAGGGGGCAAAAAAGGAAAAGGAGACTAAAAAAGAGAAAAGTTGACACAGAGAGAAAGGAGGGTGCAAAAAAGGAAAAGGAGACTAAAAAAGAGAAAAGGTGATACAGAGAGAAAGGAGGGGGCAAAAAAGGAAAAGGAGACTAAAAAAGAGAAATGTTGACACAGAGAGAAAGGAGGGGGCAAAAAAGGAAAAGGAGACTAAAAAAGAGAAAAGTTGACACAGAGAGAAAGGAGGGGGCAAAAAAGGAAAAGGAGACTAAAAAAGAGAAAAGTTGACACAGAGAGAAAGGAGGGGGCAAAAAAGGAAAAGGAGACTAAAAAAGAGAAAAGGTGATACAGAGAGAAACGAGGTGGCAAAAAAGGAAAAGGAGACTAAAAGAGAGAAAAGGTGATACAGAGAGAAAGGAGGGGGCAAAAAAGGAAAAGGAGACTTAAAGAGAGAAAAGGTGATACAGAGAGAAACGAGGTGGCAAAAAAAGGAAAAGGAGACTAAAAAAGAGAAAAGTTGACACAGAGAGAAAGGAGGGGGCAAAAAAGGAAAAGGAGACTAAAAAAGAGTAAAGTTGACACAGAGAGAAAGGAGGGGGCAAAAAAGAAAAAGGAGACTAAAAAAGAGAAAAGTTGACACAGAGAGAAAGGAGGGGGCAAAAAAGGAAAAGGAGACTAAAAAAGAGAAAAGGTGATACAGAGAGAAAGGAGGGGGCAAAAAAGGAAAAGGAGACTAAAAAAGAGAAAAGGTGATACAGAGAGAAAGTAGGAATCAAAAAAGGAAAAGGACACTAAAAAAGAGAAAAGGTGATACAGAGAGAAACGAGGTGGCAAAAAAAGGAAAAGGAGACTAAAAAAGAGAAAAGTTGACACAGAGAGAAAGGAGGGGGCAAAAAAGAAAAAGGAGACTAAAAGAGAGAAAAGGTGATACAGAGAGAAACGAGGTGGCAAAAAAAGGAAAAAGAGACTAAAAAAGAGAATAGGTGATACCGAGAGAAAAAAGGGGGCAAAAAAGGAAAAGGAGACTAAAAAAGAGAAAAGTTGACACAGAGAGAAAGGAGGGGGCAAAAAAGGAAAAGGAGACTAAAAAAGAGAAAAGGTGATACAGAGAGAAAGGAGGGGGCAAAAAAAGGAAAAGGAGACTAAAAAAGAGAAAAGGTGATACAGAGAGAAAGGAGGGGGCAAAAAAGGAAAAGGAGACTAAAAGAGAGAAAAAGTGATACGGAGAGAAAGGAGGGGGCAAAAAAGGAAAAAGAGATTAAAAGAGAGAAAAGGTGATACAGAGAGAAAGTAGGAATCAAAAAAGGAAAAGGAGACTAAAAGAGAGAAAAGGTGATACAGAGAGAAAGGAGGGGGCAAAAAAGGAAAAGGAGACTAAAAGAGAGAAAAGGTGATACAGAGAGAAAGGAGGGGGCAAAAAAGGAAAAGGAGACTAAAAGAGAGAAAAGGTGATACAGAGAGAAAGGAGGGGGCAAAAAAGGAAAAGGAGACTAAAAGAGAGAAAAGGTGATACAGAGAGAAACGAGGTGGCAAAAAAAGGAAAAGGGGACTAAAAGAGAGAAAAGGTGATACAGAGAGAAACGAGGTGGCAAAAAAAGGAAAAGGAGACTAAAAAAGAGAAAAGGTGATACAGAGAGAAAGGAGGGGGCAAAAAAGAAAAAAGGACTAAAAGACAGAAAAGGTCATACAGAGAGAAAGGAGGGGGCAAAAAAGAAAAAGGAGACTAAAAGAGAGAAAAGGTGACACAGAGAGAAAGGAGGGGGCAAAAAAGAAAAAGGAGACTAAAAAAGAGAAAAGGTGATACAGAGAGAAACGAGGTGGCAAAAAAAGGAAAAGGAGACTAAAAAAGAGAAAAGTTGACACAGAGAGAAAGGAGGGGGCAAAAAAGGAAAAGGAGACTAAAAAAGAGAAAAGGTGATACAGAAAGAAAGGAGGGGGCAAAAAAGGAAAAGGAGACTAAAAGACAGAAAAGGTGATACAGAGAGAAAGGAGGGGGCAAAAAAGGAAAAGGAGACTAAAAGAGAGAAAAGGTGATACAGAGAGAAAGTAGGAATCAAAAAAGGAAAAGGAGACTAAAAGACAGAAAAGGTGATACAGAGAGAAAGGAGGGGGCAAAAAAGGAAAAGGAGACTAAAAAAGAGAAAAGGTGATACAGAGAGAAAGGAGGGAGCAAAAAAGAAAAAGGAGACTAAAAGATAGAAAAGGTGATACAGAGAGAAACGAGGTGGCAAAAAAAGGAAAAAGAGACTAAAAAAGAGAATAGGTGATACCGAGAGAAAGGAGGGGGAAAAAAGGAAAAGGAGACTAAAAAAGAGAAAAGTTGACACAGAGAGAAAGGAGGGGGCAAAAAAGGAAAAGGAGACTAAAAAAGAGAAAAGGTGATACAGAGAGAAAGGAGGGGGCAAAAAAGGAAAAGAGACTAAAAGAGAGAAAAGGTGATACGGAGAGAAAGGAGGGGGCAAAAAAGGAAAAGGAGACTAAAAGAGAGAAAAGGTGATACAGAGAGAAAGTAGGAATCAAAAAAGGAAAAGGAGACTAAAAGACAGAAAAGGTGATACAGAGAGAAAGGAGGGGGCAAAAAAGGAAAAGGAGACTAAAAGAGAGAAAAGGTGATACAGAGAGAAAGGAGGGTGCAAAAAAGGAAAAGGAGACTAAAAGAGAGAAAAGGTTATACGGAGAGAAAGGAGGGGGCAAAAAAGGTAAGGGAGACTAAAAGAGAGAAAAAGTGATACAGAGAGAAAGTAGGAATCAAAAAAGGAAAAGGAGACTAAAAGACAGAAAAGGTGATACAGAGAGAAAGGAGGGGGCAAAAAAAGAAAAGGAGACTAAAAGATAGAAAAGGTGATACAGAGAGAAAGGAGGGGGCAAAAAAGGAAAAGGAGACTAAAAGAGAGAAAAGGTGATACAGAGAGAAAGGAGGGGGCAAAAAAGAAAAAGGAGACTAAAAGAGAGAAAAGGTGATACAGAGAGAAACGAGATGACAAAAAAAGGAAAAGGAGACTAAAAGAGAGAAAAGGTGATACAGAGAGAAACGAGGTGGCAAAAAAAGGAAAAGGAGACTAAAAGAGAGAAAAGGTGACACAGAGAGAAAGGAGGGGGCAAAAAAGGAAAAGGAGACTAAAAGAGAGAAAAGGTGATACAGAGAGAAACGAGGTGACAAAAAAAGGAAAAGGAGACTAAAAGAGAGAAAAGGTGATACAGAGAGAAACGAGGTGACAAAAAAAGGAAAAGGAGACTAAAAGAGAGAAAAGGTGATACAGAGAGAAAGGAGGTGGCAAAAAAGGAAAAGGAGACTAAAAGAGAGAAAAGGTGACACAGAGAGAAAGGAGGGGGCAAAAAAGAAAAAGGAGACTAAAAGAGAGAAAAGGTGATACAGAGAGAAACGAGGTGACAAAAAAAGGAAAAGGAGACTAAAAGAGAGAAAAGGTGATACAGAGAGAAAGGAGGGGGCAAAAAAGAAAAAGGAGACTAAAAGAGAGAAAAGGTGATACAGAGAGAAACGAGGTGACAAAAAAAGGAAAAGGAGACTAAAAGAGAGAAAAGGTGATACAGAGAGAAACGAGGTGGCAAAAAAAGGAAAAGGAGACTAAAAGAGAGAAAAGGTGATACAGAGAGAAAGGAGGTGGCAAAAAAGGAAAAGGAGACTAAAAGAGAGAAAAGGTGATACAGAGAGAAAGGAGGGGGCAAAAAAGAAAAAGGAGACTAAAAGAGAGAAAAGGTGATACAGAGAGAAACGAGGTGACAAAAAAAGGAAAAGGAGACTAAAAGAGAGAAAAGGTGATACAGAGAGAAAGGAGGGGGCAAAAAAGAAAAAGGAGACTAAAAGAGAGAAAAGGTGATACAGAGAGAAACGAGGTGACAAAAAAAGGAAAAGGAGACTAAAAGAGAGAAAAGGTGATACAGAGAGAAACGAGGTGGCAAAAAAAGGAAAAGGAGACTAAAAGAGAGAAAAGGTGATACAGAGAGAAAGGAGGTGGCAAAAAAGGAAAAGGAGACTAAAAGAGAGAAAAGGTGATACAGAGAGAAAGGAGGGGGCAAAAAAGAAAAAGGAGACTAAAAGAGAGAAAAGGTGATACAGAGAGAAACGAGGTGACAAAAAAAGGAAAAGGAGACTAAAAGAGAGAAAAGGTGATACAGAGAGAAACGAGGTGACAAAAAAAGGAAAAGGAGACTAAAAGAGAGAAAAGGTGATACAGAGAGAAACGAGGTGACAAAAAAAGGAAAAGGAGACTAAAAGAGAGAAAAGGTGATACAGAGAGAAAGGAGGTGGCAAAAAAGGAAAAGGAGACTAAAAGAGAGAAAAGGTGATACAGAGAGAAACGAGGTGACAAAAAAAGGAAAAGGAGACTAAAAGAGAGAAAAGGTGATACAGAGAGAAACGAGGTGGCAAAAAAAGGAAAAGGAGACTAAAAGAGAGAAAAGGTGATACAGAGAGAAAGGAGGTGGCAAAAAAGGAAAAGGAGACTAAAAGAGAGAAAAGGTGATACAGAGAGAAAGGAGGGGGCAAAAAAGAAAAAGGAGACTAAAAGAGAGAAAAGGTGATACAGAGAGAAACGAGGTGACAAAAAAAGGAAAAGGAGACTAAAAGAGAGAAAAGGTGATACAGAGAGAAACGAGGTGACAAAAAAAGGAAAAGGAGACTAAAAGAGAGAAAAGGTGATACAGAGAGAAACGAGGTGACAAAAAAAGGAAAAGGAGACTAAAAGAGAGAAAAGGTGATACAGAGAGAAACGAGGTGGCAAAAAAAGGAAAAGGAGACTAAAAGAGAGAAAAGGTGATACAGAGAGAAAGGAGGTGGCAAAAAAGGAAAAGGAGACTAAAAGAGAGAAAAGGTGATACAGAGAGAAAGGAGGGGGCAAAAAAGAAAAAGGAGACTAAAAGAGAGAAAAGGTGATACAGAGAGAAACGAGGTGACAAAAAAAGGAAAAGGAGACTAAAAGAGAGAAAAGGTGATACAGAGAGAAACGAGGTGACAAAAAAAGGAAAAGGAGACTAAAAGAGAGAAAAGGTGATACAGAGAGAAACGAGGTGACAAAAAAAGGAAAAGGAGACTAAAAGAGAGAAAAGGTGATACAGAGAGAAACGAGGTGGCAAAAAAAGGAAAAGGAGACTAAAAGAGAGAAAAGGTGATACAGAGAGAAAGGAGGTGGCAAAAAAGGAAAAGGAGACTAAAAGAGAGAAAAGGTGATACAGAGAGAAAGGAGGGGGCAAAAAAGAAAAAGGAGACTAAAAGAGAGAAAAGGTGATACAGAGAGAAACGAGGTGACAAAAAAAGGAAAAGGAGACTAAAAGAGAGAAAAGGTGATACAGAGAGAAAGGAGGTGGCAAAAAAGGAAAAGGAGACTAAAAGAGAGAAAAGGTGATACAGAGAGAAACGAGGTGACAAAAAAAGGAAAAGGAGACTAAAAGAGAGAAAAGGTGATACAGAGAGAAACGAGGTGGCAAAAAAAGGAAAAGGAGACTAAAAGAGAGAAAAGGTGATACAGAGAGAAAGGAGGGGGCAAAAAAAGGAAAAGGAGACTAAAAGAGAGAAAAGGTGATACAGAGAGAAAGGAGGTGGCAAAAAAGGAAAAGGAGACTAAAAGAGAGAAAAGGTGATACAGAGAGAAAGGAGGGGGCAAAAAAGAAAAAGGAGACTAAAAGAGAGAAAAGGTGATACAGAGAGAAACGAGGTGACAAAAAAAGGAAAAGGAGACTAAAAGAGAGAAAAGGTGATACAGAGAGAAAGGAGGGGGCAAAAAAGAAAAAGGAGACTAAAAGAGAGAAAAGGTGATACAGAGAGAAACGAGGTGACAAAAAAAGGAAAAGGAGACTAAAAGAGAGAAAAGGTGATACAGAGAGAAACGAGGTGGCAAAAAAAGGAAAAGGAGACTAAAAGAGAGAAAAGGTGATACAGAGAGAAAGGAGGTGGCAAAAAAGGAAAAGGAGACTAAAAGAGAGAAAAGGTGATACAGAGAGAAAGGAGGGGGCAAAAAAGAAAAAGGAGACTAAAAGAGAGAAAAGGTGATACAGAGAGAAACGAGGTGACAAAAAAAGGAAAAGGAGACTAAAAGAGAGAAAAGGTGATACAGAGAGAAACGAGGTGACAAAAAAAGGAAAAGGAGACTAAAAGAGAGAAAAGGTGATACAGAGAGAAACGAGGTGACAAAAAAAGGAAAAGGAGACTAAAAGAGAGAAAAGGTGATACAGAGAGAAAGGAGGTGGCAAAAAAGGAAAAGGAGACTAAAAGAGAGAAAAGGTGATACAGAGAGAAACGAGGTGACAAAAAAAGGAAAAGGAGACTAAAAGAGAGAAAAGGTGATACAGAGAGAAACGAGGTGGCAAAAAAAGGAAAAGGAGACTAAAAGAGAGAAAAGGTGATACAGAGAGAAAGGAGGTGGCAAAAAAGGAAAAGGAGACTAAAAGAGAGAAAAGGTGATACAGAGAGAAAGGAGGGGGCAAAAAAGAAAAAGGAGACTAAAAGAGAGAAAAGGTGATACAGAGAGAAACGAGGTGACAAAAAAAGGAAAAGGAGACTAAAAGAGAGAAAAGGTGATACAGAGAGAAACGAGGTGACAAAAAAAGGAAAAGGAGACTAAAAGAGAGAAAAGGTGATACAGAGAGAAACGAGGTGACAAAAAAAGGAAAAGGAGACTAAAAGAGAGAAAAGGTGATACAGAGAGAAACGAGGTGGCAAAAAAAGGAAAAGGAGACTAAAAGAGAGAAAAGGTGATACAGAGAGAAAGGAGGTGGCAAAAAAGGAAAAGGAGACTAAAAGAGAGAAAAGGTGATACAGAGAGAAAGGAGGGGGCAAAAAAGAAAAAGGAGACTAAAAGAGAGAAAAGGTGATACAGAGAGAAACGAGGTGACAAAAAAAGGAAAAGGAGACTAAAAGAGAGAAAAGGTGATACAGAGAGAAACGAGGTGACAAAAAAAGGAAAAGGAGACTAAAAGAGAGAAAAGGTGATACAGAGAGAAACGAGGTGACAAAAAAAGGAAAAGGAGACTAAAAGAGAGAAAAGGTGATACAGAGAGAAACGAGGTGGCAAAAAAAGGAAAAGGAGACTAAAAGAGAGAAAAGGTGATACAGAGAGAAAGGAGGTGGCAAAAAAGGAAAAGGAGACTAAAAGAGAGAAAAGGTGATACAGAGAGAAAGGAGGGGGCAAAAAAGAAAAAGGAGACTAAAAGAGAGAAAAGGTGATACAGAGAGAAACGAGGTGACAAAAAAAGGAAAAGGAGACTAAAAGAGAGAAAAGGTGATACAGAGAGAAAGGAGGTGGCAAAAAAGGAAAAGGAGACTAAAAGAGAGAAAAGGTGATACAGAGAGAAACGAGGTGACAAAAAAAGGAAAAGGAGACTAAAAGAGAGAAAAGGTGATACAGAGAGAAACGAGGTGGCAAAAAAAGGAAAAGGAGACTAAAAGAGAGAAAAGGTGATACAGAGAGAAAGGAGGGGGCAAAAAAAGGAAAGAAGGAGAAATCGTGGGTTGCTTTGTTGATTTAATAAAATTTATCAAAATTTTATTTTGTAAAGGTATATGAGATTATCAAAAGTAATGAGAAAGTCTTTCTATACGTACGTAATATATCAATTTTATTTACGTCAAGCAAAACAACCAAACGTAAAGAGTTTAGAAAAACAAATGATTGAAAAATGTTCAAAGATTCTAGACGTAGAAAGTGTTGTTTTTATCCGTATGTGTGTCGACTTGCTGTGAGTGAGTTTATGAGATTCTGTCTAAGCTGTTGCTATATTTTAATAGTCTATGACAGTGACTTGTGCTGGCATACTACACCCGGAGTTCCTTTGTTCGCCCAAAGTATTGCATCAGTTAATAAGACTGTGTTGTGAATGACATAGGTTCCTGTGGCAAGTTGGGGCTCTCACTGTTGACAGCGCTTGAGTTATCGCTTATATAGTTAGTATATTATGAAAAAAGTGTAGTTGAGTATTGATTTACTCCTCTCCAGGAGTTAGGCACAAGGCCAGTTTTATATTACTCCCACAAGTATATATATATTATGAAATATAAACTTGACAGAAATCCGAGAGAGAAAAAAAACAACAATTTTATTTTATAGCCGCACTTTCTGGCTTCATGGAACACACCTCAAATTATGAAAATGTATAATTTTAATTAATAATATGTGCAACTCTAGATGGAAAATGTAATTATGGAATCTCAAAATGATTAAAAAATATTATGCAATTACCAACCAAAAAACCTCACTTCTCTTTTTGTTTTTCCTCAATTGTTTTTTTTTATGACAGTCTCAATGACACGAGGTTCTTCGATTACGGAAGACAATATTTGTGATTCAGCTGCCTTTGTCTTTGTCGAATATTTATTTACCTCCTCTCTAGGAGTTAGGCACAAGGCCAGTTTTTATCTTACTCCCACAAGTAAGATGTGACCCAAGATCGGGTCGAGAAAGTGGGGTTTGAAAAGCCAGCGCTCGAGAGGTGAGCACTCTGGCCATTTAAAAATTGCCTGGGCAGCCCCGTCGGCATTCCCCGGTAGGGGCGCCTCAGACAGTAAGCAATAAACTTACTCCTCCCCAAAGAGGGGAGGCGAAGCCTGGGAGGGTGGACCTCCTAGAACTGCACAGGACAGACCCATAGACCGGCGTAAATCAAGCCCCGAAGGCCAAGACAATACCAGTCTATGGGGTGCAGTATCCATCGGAACAGATACTACACTTTGATCTTAGCCAAAAGGCCAAGTATCCATGAGTATTGATTTACTCCTCTCCAGAAGTTAGGCACACGGCCAGTTTTTATCCTGCTTCCACAAGTAAGATGTGACCCAAGGTCGGGTCGGGAAAGTGGGGTTTGAAAAGCCAGCGCCCGAGAAGGTGAGCACTCAGGCCATTTAAAAATTGCCTGGGCAGCCCCGTCGGCATTCCCCGGTAGGGGCGCCTCAGACAGTAAGCAATAAACTTACTCCTCCCCAAAGAGGGGAGGCAAAGCCTGTGAGGGTGGACCTCCTAGAACTGCACAGGACAGACCCATTGACCGGCGTAAGTCAAGCCCCGAAGGCCAAGACAATACCAGTATGGGGTGCAGTATCCATCGGAACAGATACTACACTTTGATCTTAGCCAAAAGGCCAAGTATCTATTAGTATCCACCGAAAGTCGTAATTTAACGCCTACCCACAATAGGAGTATTTTATTTATCTACCTCCCACAAGGTAAGATGTGACACAAGGTCGGAAAGTGGAATTAGATAAGCCAGCACCCGAGAAGGTGAGCGCTCTGGCCATTAAAAATTGCCTGGACAGCCCCGTCGGCATTCCCCGGTAAGGGCGCCTCAAGCAGTAAGCTATAAACTCACTCCTCCCCAAAGAGGGGAGGCAAAGCCTGTGAGGGTGGACCTCCTAGAACCTCACAGGACAGACCTACAGACCGGCGGTATCATGCCCCGAAGGCCAAGACAATACCGGTCTGTAGGGTGTAGTATCCATCGGAACAGATACTACACTTTGATCTTAGCCAAAAGGCCAAGTATCCATTAGTATTTATTTACTCCTCTCCAGGAGTTAGGCACAAGGCCAGTTTTATCTTACTCCCACAAGTAAGATGTGACCCAAGGTCGGGTCGGGAAAGTGGGGTTTGAAAAGCCAGCGCCCGAGAGGTGAGCACTCTGGCCATTAAAAATTGCCTGGGCAGCCCCGTCGGCATTCCCCGGTAGGGGCGCCTCAGGCAGTAAGCAATAAACTTACTCCTCCCCAAAGAGGGGAGGCGAAGCCTGGGAGGGTGGACCTCCTAGAACCGCACAGGACAGACCTACAGACCGGCGGTATCATGCCCCGAAGGCCAAGACAATACCGGTCTGTAGGGTGTAGTATCCATCGGAACAGATACTACATTAGTATCCACCGAAAGTAATTACAAAGTCTTCTTATGCATAAATATATCAACTTTATTCACGTCTTGTTAAAACAACCAAACGAAAAGAGTTAAGAAAAGATTGAGAAATGTTCAAAGAGTCTAGACGAAGAAAGTGTTGTTTTTGTCCGTACGTGTGTGGACTTGTATGTGAGTGAGTTCGCGATGTATTTTTCTCTCTATATTTTTTGTATCTATGTAGGGACCATTTAATTGGTGTTGAATGTTAAAGTAGGAAAAGTTAAATGTCATTTAAGGAACACAATATTTTTATTTGTACAAAATCTTACATGGTGGTAAAATGTTGTTCGTTTGAAATGGAGAATTAACCGACGACATGAAAGTTTCAAAATAAAAATAGCTTTTATTATTCGGTGCTGAAAAGGGAATTCAAACAGCTTACAGTCGATCTTCATAAGGTGTGGCATGCGACTCAATTTGGTTGGTGTTATGGCACCAACTCCGGAAACGAAATCGTGTGGGTGCTGTAATCAAGGAGATTTGTATTCCTACACCAGACTTTCTAATTGGCTGTGAGGGTGACACTCACGTCAATTGTACTCCTGTCTATTTACACCAAGAGAAAGTAGTACATAATATTGTAGCAGTTACCTCCTCCTTTCACATATAACTGCACCGGTTGGCCGTTAGGTGTCGCTTATTCACCGACAGGTGGCGCTGAAAAGCGACACCAGAGTTATCTGCCCTTCTGAGTATAAAAACCGGTGCAAACGAAAAATCACCCTCTTTTTCATTCAACAGCCTCGCAGAGACGTCCCCTTGGAACCAGCTGGGACGCATACCGTCGCCTCACTCGAAGACTACTATCATCTTCACTTGAAGAAACCCCACGGAGAACCATTATATGTTTCCTCTTCCTCAACCGGACACTGTCCAACTCTCTCTTCTACCTATACCAAACGGTATAGGTAACCTTGAGTCAATAAAACCCCTTTTGTTACAGTTACAGAAATACTTTTAAAATCAACAATCGTGCAATTTAAATAGAAATATTCATTTATTTATTCATTTATTTATTTGCAAGCTTTCGCTGTAGAACAACTTTGTCAGGCGAGACTGTCTATAGTTTTTTTTTTCTTTTCTTCTTCCTCATTTTGATGGTATTAACCCCGAGGGGTCAAATCACGATATGAGCAGAAAGAGACGTCAAGTTCTAAAATACGTTATGATAAGTGTAAAGATATGCGTGTAAGGATATGCGTGCTTCAAAGATGTTGTCAATTTCTTTACTTAAAAAGCGCCAATCTGCGCATAACATCGTCAGAACTACACTTATCCTAACGTCTTTTAGAACTTGACGTCTCTTTCTGCTCATATCGTGATTCGACCCTTCGGGATTAATACCGTCAAAATGAGGAGGAAGAAAAGAAGAAAAAAATATATAAGACAGTCTCGCCTGACAAAGTTGTTCTACAACGAAAGCTTGAAAAAAAAATTAATTAATATTTCTATTTAAATTGCACGATTGTTGATTTTCAATATTTCACTTAAATATATATATATATATATATAAATATATATATATATATATATATATATATATATATATATATATATATTCTATGCAGAATGCAGAAAATATGCAATATTGGACTTGTGCGTAATAGTTAAATACAATTAATCATTAAAAAAGAAAACAGAAAGAACGAATATTGAATTAACAATTATTTTTTTTTTAAAAGAATGTGCAAATTAGTTATTCTTTTTGGAAGTCGTTCGCATATCAACGACTGAGTATATTAGGAAGATGATTTTACTTTTAAAATAAAATGTGGCCTTTTGGCTAAGATCAAAGTGTAGTATCTGTTCCGATGGATACTGCACTTCATAGATCGGTATTGTCTTGGCCTTCGGGGCTTGATTTCCGCCGGTCTATGGGTCTGATCTGTCCTGTGCAGTTCTAGGAGGTCCACCCTCCCAGGCTTCACCTCCCCTCTTTGGGGAGGAGTAAGTTAATTGCTTACTGTCTGAGGCGCCCCTACCGGGGAATGCCGACGGGGCTGCCCAGGCAATTTTTAATGGCCACAGTGCTCACCTTCTCGAGCACTGGCTTTTCAACTCCCACTTTCCGACCTTGTGTCACATATTCCTATTGTGGGTAGGGGTTAAATAACGCCTTTTGGCTAAGATCAAAGTGTAGTATCTGTTCCGATGGATACTACACCCTATAGACCGGTACCACCTTGACCTTCAGGCCTTGATTCCGCCGGTCTGCGGGTTTGTCCTGTTCAGTTCTAGGAGGTCCACCCCTCCAAGGCTTTGCCTTCTCATACTTTGAGAAGGGGTTAGTTTATTACTAATCGCCTGAGGCGCCCCTACCAGGAAATGCCGACGGGGCTGTTCAGGCATTTTTTGTAGGCCAGAGTGCTCACCTTCTCGGGCGCTTGCTTTTCAATCCCACATTCCGTCCGACTTTGTGTCACATCTTTCTGATGTGGGAGGAAAGTACATAAACAACTAAATAAATAAAAATTGCAGCCTTTTAATACCAATGTAAGAAAGAGGACAACTTTATATATAGATTTAAACATCCATAAATTGCATTTTATAGAGTAGGGGCTCCACCATTCGTTTTCTAATTGGGCCCCGTAATTCCTCGCACCGGCCCTGAATACAATTAGAATATGTCACTGCTACCCTTGTCTTATTTTATATATTTTAAACACAAAACCTTTTTTCCAATTTGTTATGTTAACAATTCTTCCTTTTCTCTTAGGTTCAATAATGGCTTCAGCTATGACAGACCGTCTTCTTCAGTGTTGCTCCTGTGGACAGGACTTGAACCTAAACTCCCATACTCTAGCCTGCCTGTGCAACGTGTGCAACACATGCTTGGAGGAAAACAGATTGGCGGACGCGGAAGGAGAGTCGAATGTCGGAAAATGTCCGAAATGCCAAGAAATCTTCAGTGTAGACGAGTCGGATCTTTCGCCATTTCTGGCAACCGAACTGAAACGACGTTTACCGCTGGAATGTCGTTTTTGCTCGGAAGGAAACCCTGTATCGATTGGAAAACTTTGGTGCCAGAAATGCGGAAAAATATTTTGCCATAGCTGCAATCGAGTCCACATGAATTTCACAAAATCTCACATTTGTAAAGATTTGGACGGAGTGACTCACTCGGAGTGGATTGAACAGGTGATGAGCGAAAAATGCCTTCTCCATGGAAAAGAACGTGACTTCTTTTGCGATCAGTGTAACACATGTTTCTGTGACATGTGTTACAGGGGAGAAGAGTGTCCTTCGCGTCATTCTGATTGTGTGGGTGCAAGTGTGTTGAGTGTGAAAGACGAGGTTCAGAGGCAAAAGTCTGAAGAAGGTCCGATCATGGAGCAAGAAGTGAAGAAATTTGCGATGGTTGTTAAGGACTCGAACGAGAAGCTGATGCGATGTAGCGGTGAATTAAAAACGGAAGTGGATCAGAAATGTCTTGCGATTTGGCAAAACTATGAAGAGAAGGTGGAGTGTGCGCGACGTGATGCTGATGAGCTGTGCGATAAGTTGCGAGGTGAGAAGGACGAAGAAGAAGTGCGATTGCGCGATCAGTTGGCAGGAAATTCAGCTCTTTTGAGCCAGATTGAAATGTGGCTTTTGAGCTGCCAGCATTTGTTGCGCGAAGCGGAGAGGAACGTAGACATTTTGTGTGGCTTGCATGCGTTGAAGCGGAGAGTTCAATCCTGGCAAGAGAAATGGAATCGACCGGAGAAGAAAATGGACTCTTCTCCACTGCTCACTCAAAATGTTGATTCGTGTTCGTGTTCGTCTTCTCTGGATCAAAAAGAAATTCCGGAATTAAAAGGATTGAAAAGGCTTGAAGAATGGAAACTTCAAAAAGAATTGCAAATTCAATCGATTCACGTAGCTGAAGAAGATGGACACATTTTTCTTTGCGATTCCAGAAATCAATCATTGATCGAATTGAGTGAAATCGGAGAATTTTTGCATGAATTTCAATTTAAGAATGAAAACGATCAAAACCCCAATATTTTCTTAAGACCCTACGAGGTGTGCTTAATTTCACCTGACATTTTAGTTGTTCGCAGTGAAACGTCGGAAATTTATTTTTCTGAAAGAATAAAAATTCGTCCATTTTTGAAAAGAAAAAGAATCATCAAAAAAGAAGGAAAAAACTTTGTTTCTTATTGTTCAAACAATGATTGCATTTTTGTTTTAGATTCACAATTTACAATTTCGTCTTTCACCAAAAATGGGGAAGAAATAAAAACAATAAAACTTCAGACAAGGTGGAATAATTCATGTGAGTCAAAGATTCGTGTTGATCCCACGAGTGGGAATTTTTGGGTGTCAAATTATATGGTTTCATTTAGGCAATCTTATTATGAAATTGTTTCTTTTAATTCCGAGGGAGATAAAATTTCTTTTATACAAAAAGAAAACTATTTTGATGACTTTTATTTAAATAAATTTGGACATTTTATTTTTTTAAATGATATGGGAATTTTTTATTTTTCACCGGAAAAAAGACTCTTGGTGGAATGCTCCGAAACTCAAAGAAATCTTTTCGTTTCTGAAAATAGAATAGTTGTTCCTGTCGACAATAATGGAATGACTTCATTGAAAGTTTTCCAAATTCTTTACTGGAACAGAAGTGAAATTGTTTAGAAGTGACATGTTCTTAAAAACTTTTTTTTTGTAAAAACTTAAAAGAAAATGTTTTTGTCTTTTTAAAAAATCTATTTTTGTTTGTTTGCCAATGTTTTCCTATCTATATATACAAAATAGTAACTCTGTGTGCCTGATCTTTGTGTATTATGTTCACCCACACCGCTGGACAGAATTGCGTGAAAATTAGCATGTGGAATACTGACCTCTCAGTGAAATATATCACGTCAATGCTGGGGGTCGCCGAGCGTGCCCCCCCCCCCACACACTAAAAACTGTTTTCCTATAGATTCAAATAAAATTTAAACCATAGGTAAACGACCAAAAATTATGTCTATTCCTAAAATTTCAGCAAATTTTGATAATATTAAGAGGGTCCCCGGGAGTACAAGCCAGCACCCCCACTCCCCACCCCCACTAAAATTTTAACCATAGGTAAACGACCAAAAATTATGTCTATTCCTAAAATTTCAGCAAATTTTGATAATATTAAGAGGGTCCCCGGGAGTACAAGCCCGCACCCCCACCCCCCACCCCCACTAAAATTTTAACCATAGGTAAACGACCAAAAATTATGTCTATTCCTAAAATTTCAGCAAATTTTGATAATATTAAGAGGGTCCCCGGGAGTACAAGCCACCACCCCCACCCCCCACCCCTACTAAAATTTAAACCATAGGTAAACGACCAAAAATTATGTCTATTCCTAAAATTTCAGCAAATTTTGATAATATTAAGAGGGTCCCCGGGAGTACAAGCCCCCACCCCCACTCCCCACCCCCACTAAAATTTAAACCATAGGTAAACGACCAAAAATTATGTCTATTCCTAAAATTTCAGCAAATTTTGATAATATTAAGAGGGTCACCGGGAGTACAAGCCCCCACCCCCACTAAAATTTAAACCATAGGTCTGCAGTCTTAGTCGTTATTGACTAAGCTAAATAAGTGAAGTTATGAAATTCTTTCAAATTAACTCATTTAAACAATTCACTGAACCTGCTCGGTTGACTGTGGAACTCTTCACTCACAGCAGTTAAGATATACGTCCGTAGGGAGGATATTTTTGCTAGTCCACTCATAATATAAGGGGCACTGTCTATGTGTGTCCGTCAGTTACAATTAAAAAAAATAATAATTTGTCTCATTTCGAAATATCAGATCTTAACTACTTTTTTTTTTAGATAATAAACTACCAAAAAATAAAGCGGATGCCATGACCAGAAATCGAAACAGAAACCTTGAAATCTCGGCTTGATAATCTACGAACTGAGCTATTTAAATGTTGTTATAAATAGATCTTAAAACATTACTTTAACAAAATAATTATAGCTTTGACGTGACGTCATAGATTTGATTTATGTCATGTTTCAAAACATATAGCTATAAATATATATTGTGCGTCAACGTATAGTTTTTAAATAAATATTTTTTTATAACTATTATAAAATTCTAAAAAATGCTCCTTATACTATTATAAATGGATCAACCAGCCTAGCAAAAATTTGCGACTGGTGGGAGCATGTTTTTGTAACTCCTCTCGTGATATTATTCATCATTAAACTCACAGTGCATCTGTATTATTAATTATTAACCTTCATCCTCGAGTGGTGTTTGGCCTTAATACATGGTGACTTGTTATAAAAAAAGAATGTTAAAAAAAAATCAAAGGAATTCATCTTAATTTAGTCAACAATTTTTCGCATTCTAAAACGTGCAATTTTGTATCTGTTCAACTTTTAGGAGTGTTCATTTTTCTGGGTAATTTTAAATATAAAATCCTCCATTAGAGTTGATATATTTCTTCTTGTTATTCTTTGTTTCCATTTTCTGTCGTTTTTGTAAATAAAAAAAATCAATTGTTGAAAAACACGTTTAAAAAAAAATTGCTGACAATAAAAATGTAAAAATTTGAGATTAAAAAGAAATGTAGTAAAAATACAATAAAAATCTTTATTAAAATCAATTGTTAAAAATGTTAAAAAAAAACCAGTAAAGGTTGCTTTTCATTTGTTTTTTGTTTAATGTAAATGAAGAAAACATTTCTTATTAGTGAGTTAAAACAAAAAAGGGCCTGCTTTTCTTTGTTGCTTCCAATGGAAAAGTTATTTTCCATTTAACTAGACAATAATTTTTTTTCTTCATTTTCATTTCAAATCAAATAGAAAAATTACGTTTAAAAAAAAAAAATTGCTGTCAATAAAAATGTAAAAATTTGAGATTAAAAATAAATGTAGTAAAAAATACAGTAAAAATCTTTATTAAAATCAATTGTTAAAAACGTTTAAAAATAAGTTATCTCCCTTAGAGTTAAAACTTTCGGCTGGCAATCTCATAAGAAATTAATGAAAGAAATTTTTCCGTCTTATTATTTCCTCTCCCTCAAGATCACGTTGGGGTCACCAATGTAGAAAAGGGATGTGTTTAGTCACAAGTGAATTAAATGACAACGCTTTTAAAAACATTTTATCAATTTTATTTCACGTTTTCGCTGTTAAGGCGTTCAGACTATTAGAAAGTAATTTGTACGAATGAAAGTTTAAAAGCAAAAGTCAAGTATTATGGTTCACTTATGTTCGTAAATAAATAAAAATAAAAACTTCTAAAATATAAGTGTCGTAATTCCAACCACTCTAAATCATCCCGGACAATTAGCAGCGATGGTGGGAAAGTGGAGGGTACAGGGAAACCTTGTTGAATTATCAATTTTGTCAGACTTAAAATCTATTTTAAGGGTTATCTCCCTTGTTCCATTATTATATGGGGACGAGATTTTCCTTGTAGGAATTGGGGTTATCTGCCGTTCTTCACTTTTTTCTGTTGGTTGTTGTTCTGTCGTAGAAAAATAAACGCACGACTCGCATGGAAACCTACAAAATGTGTTTGTCTTGTTAACTGAATTGTCCTGCCATGAAGAATGTCTGAATGTTGCTGAGATCAAAAGGTATGTCTCACATTCGTGTGAACTTGGCTTTATATCGATAATAATTCTTAACAAACCTGACCCTGCATTTTTCTAGTTACAGAGAAGTGCAGTTAGTTACTGTGAAACTCTTGCTTTACAATAGACTAGCCGTACAGGTGTGTTTGTGGGGGGCATTATGACTTGAAACTAAACAGAAGTTTTTATAATAATTCTAAAAATAATGTATTCAGGGTAACTCCATGAATACACAGAGGAAATAACGGTGCAATTTTACTTATAGGCCGATGCAGTTAATTATTTTCATGTAAAAGCATTATTTTGTACTTACTCAGTCATATTTTATCTCTCACGCCCCGAAAAAGAATTTAAAAATATCAAGCAGAACTTTAATTAGAACGATTTTTCCATTTCCATAAGGGCGATATGAAATGTCGAATTTGCCATTTTCGGAGTGGCCGGCTAGTGGCCGGGTAGTGAACTAAGGGCAGATAAGTGTCGCGAAATTGGGTCCCCTAGGTAGGCACGTCGTGCAAAGTATCCCGTTGAACAAATTAAAAATAATTGTTTAATTTTCTATTTTTTTATTTAATACATATATATTTTATTATCCATATTTGGTCGCTGTTACCATGTAAATATGAAAAAAAAAAAAAAAAAAAAATTATATCATGGAAAGTATCCCGGTGAACAAAGTAAAAATAATTATTTAATTTTCTATTTTTTTATTTAATAAATATATATTTTATTACTATTGCTTATGTGTTTCTTTCTTTTTATAATTCTAAAAATAAAAACGGAGTTAATGCCCTTGTCTATTCTACCGACCGCTCACAGCCCAAAATGTCGGCTCGCTCACAAATACAGGTTGTATATCGAAATGGAAAAATCGTTCTAATTAAAGTTCTGCTTGATATTTTAAAATTCTTTTTCGGGGCGTGAGAGATAAAATATGACTGAGTAAGTACAAAATAATGCTTTTACATGAAAATAATTAATTGCATCGCCCTTTAACTAAAATTGCACCGAATTAACTCTAGAATGAGTTTTCTCCCCTTGACTATCAGTTAAGACGTATTAAGATGAAAAGTGTTAAAGCCAATTCATAGTCAGAGATGCTAACCTTATTTATTTGCCTCCCCCGAGGGCAGCGTTAGACACGGGCGATTTTTAATGTGGGGGAAATCCAGCTTCACAAATAGAGGCACTCTAGATTGGAACAAAAAATTTAAGTTGCCTCAGTCTAAAAAGATTTCTCTTTCATTGACCGAGGACGGTAAAGATGAAGTGTAATATCAGAACAGATACTACACTTTGATCCTAGCCTATGGGCCAAGGAAAATGCGGACATGTGATTGTTAATAAAGTTTCAGGATAAAAATGTCCTAACAATCCTAAATATAGACATGTGTAATGATAAAATATAATTCTTTCATTTCGCCGTCACTGGTCTGAGAGTGTACATCATTCACGGGTGACGTTGTGGTCAGCCGGTCGACGTATATGGGCAACACACCTTTTTATGTAGAAGGAACGCTGGCAGAGTAATTTACTCCTCTCCAGGAGTTAGGCACAAGGCCAGTTTTTATCCTACTCCCACAAGTAAGATGTGACCCAAGCTCGGGTCGAGAAAGTGGGGGTTGAAAAGCCAGCGCCCGAGAGGTGAGCACTCTGACCATCAAAAATTGCCTGGGCAGCCCCGTCGGCATTCCCCGGTAGGGGCGCCTCAAGCAGTAAGCAATTAACTTACTCCTCCCCAAAGAGGGGAGGCGAAGCCTGGGAGGGTGGACCTCCTAGAACTGCACAGGACAATCCCATAGACCGGTGTAAATCAAGCCCCGAAGGCCAAGACAATACCAGTCTATAGGGTGCAGTATCCATCGGAACAGATACTACACTTTGATCTCGACCAAAGGAAGACACAGTGCTGTCAAAAATATAATCCGACGAGCCCTAGATATCGCTAGCTTCCCGTCGATCCTCGAACCAATTTGCAAATGGCCTGACGTTGTTTCACTAATATGGGACACGAATTGTGTTGACGCTTTTGTGCCCTCGTCAGCCACGAAATCGGCAACAAACCCTGGACATGCAGCAACGTCAGCAAAGGACCGCAAGTCATCAAAATATGCTGTTCTTCTCAATAGATTTGTGTTCCAACCGATCGCCGTAGAGATGAGTAGAGCGACAGGCCCTGTCACGCAGGACTTCCTCAACAGCTTTGGTCTATTAAGGAGACGCCACGCCGGGAACTATCTTTTACAAACGCTTCTCCATCGCCACTATTTGAGGAAACGCCTTGAGAATGTTCTCGGCCCGCCAAGCAAAAAGCAAACTCTGTCATATTTGTATATTCGTTTTTAAAAGGACATCTTATTAATTAACTATAATTTGTTGATATTGACTAAATTTTAATATTTACTATTCTTCAAAAAGTTCATTCAAAACTATACAATAAAACTATCTTATGTTTTTGAATTTTTTGATGACGATTGATAATTTGGATTATTCGGATTGTTGTTGGGTGTTATTTTCACAACGTCTGTGAGGATCCGTGGCGTAAGTAATAATCAGTTCTAAGTGACAGTCTTCTGGAGGTCGAAGGTTCAATCCTAAGTACGGGTGATGCTAAGAATACAATTACGAATTACTTAAGATTTCTATAGCAGCGGATTTTTAGCAAAGAGTGTTAAGACAAACTTCTATAATATCATTTGTACAACGAAAATGTCACATAAAAGGAAAACAAAACCTTTTCATAAACAAACAACGAACTGACATTTATTCAATTTACATACACCGTTGGGGGTAGGTTGGCAAAGTTAGGACAGTGTCCAAGTGAAAAAAAATGAAGTAAGAAAGTCAGAAAGTTCTTTAACTGCAGATAGTCGACGAGCAGTTTATCTTTGAGTGAAGATAAACGGTGCTCGGGAATTCAGTGGATAAAGGCAGGAGGAAGGAAGGGAGCGTATTTACTAGTTGCTTCCAGGAAACTCTCTATTGACTGTCCGCGATTCCCAAAGGGGTTGAAGTAGTCCTTCAGGAGATGGGTGAAATTAATACGCTCTGGAATCTGATTGATCAGTGTGTGACCCGATCACCTAACAGGTCCTGTTCTCCGAGAGAGAAAATAAATGTGAATGTTCATGACTGCTACACTTCACCCGGTGATGACTGACGGAACAAGAACAATCTACCACCGTGGATTAAATAAAGAGTTTGGTAAAGATTCACGAGTTCGACTAGATGCGCATAAAGACGATCGGATGTTACATCGGCCAAAACGTTGTGAGAATAAGATCCAAGATGAGAACAGGAGTCCGAATAATACAAGAAATATCTTTATGTTAAGAGTGGCTCAATAAAAAAATCACTTTTGACGAGATTAAAAAACACGAGAGTAAAAAGACACGTACAAAATTAGCTAGAAAAAAGGCAGAGCCTGTAGGCACGGCCACCGTGTCTACAGGTTCAAACACTGCAGACACGGCGACCGTGTCTGCAGTGTCAGCCGCGTTATATATTAGAGACACGGTGGCATGTACACAAAATAAAACTCATTCAGTTTACGACACCGCCAGTATTTCTTTAGCGTATTTTAACGCGTTTTAAGAAGACTTGCTATAATAGAAGACATAGACGTGTTATATTAGCAGATATTATATTATAATACAGTTTATTTTTTATGAATTTATCTATTTATATAATAAAATAATCAAAATTATTCAGTAACTATCACATTTTAACTCGTACTTTTTCTAGACAAAATGGCGTCTTGTGCTCACTTCCTTACGAGCAAGCGCCATTTTTTTTTTTTGCAAGTTCGTGTGACAAAACTACTGATTTCTAATAAATAGCAGTTGGAACGGTTTAAAAATACAAACAAATATCACAGGTCAGTTTTAAATTAACTTTTATCGACAACAGTTACTTTTATTTGTTGTATATTTGTTTTTTTTAGCGTTTTTACTCTGCTGAGCGTCGTAACATATACCCGGTTAACCTATTACTTTATTAGAAAGCCCAGTGCAAATGTATTATTTCGTAAAAAAATATCTTTTAAAATATAGTTATCATATTTTATGAAAAAGAAATCCCTTAATTCCGCATTGATTAAATCAGTATAACTCTAAGAAAAATTAAGCTCTCGAATTAAATAACATTGCAGAAATAATACGACGCGGTTTTCTAATTACACAATGAATGACAACTTTTGGTAATTGTATAGAATAGTCATCGGTAAATGAGCTACTTTTCAAACTTTTCAAAACCCGCTAGCGATTTTGAAAACTCGCTAAATCTGGAAAGAAAACCTCCAGAAAATCGCTAACGCTCTCTTTCGCTCTTTTTTAAGTACGTAATTTCTCCGAAAAGGATTTTTTTGTCATTTCATAGAACTTTTATTGAAGAAAAAAGAATTAGGAAATTATTTATTTAAAAATTCTTGGAATAATTCTGCTTTTGTTTTTTCTTTTCGTAGTCATTTTTTTGTTTGTTTGTTTGTTTTTTGTTAGTTTTTGATAATGACCAGTGGTGCTTATTTGTTTTATGGTGCTAATTTACTGTAGGACCCGCGCTACCTTTTTTTTTTCTTTACCCCTTTTTCATTCTGTTAGTTAGCTGTTTTTTTTTGTTTTTTTTGTTCAGTGCGATTTTGAGTTTTTGCTAATGACGATTGGTGCTTATTTGTTTTGTGGTGCTAATTTACTGTAGGACATTTATAATAACAGCTAACAGACGAAAAGGGGGTAAAGAAAAAAAAAACGGTAGCGCGGGTCCTACAGTAAATTAGCACCATAAAACAAATAAGCACCAATGGTCATTAATTCAGTGTTTGGGTATATGTTACGACGCTCAGCACAGTCGCGAACGGGGTCCAAAAAAAGAACGAGAAAGGGTTTAAAAGCATAAATTTGCAACAAGTGAAGTTGACCTGCGACGAGAATAGATATTTTTCTATTTACCTATGTAATTTGTTTTTATTTTTACGTATTATAAATGGGGTTTTATTAGATGTAAAAAAAAAATGTATTGTTTTTTTCCTAAAGGCTTGCACAAAATTCAAGATGGCGATTCACGTGCTTTCTTTACCAAATGCCCCCCCCCCCAACAGCGGCCATGTTTTTCCCAACCTTCGGTGATAAAACTATTGATTTCTAATAAATAGCGGTTGTAACGGTCTAAAATACAAGCAAATAGCACATGCAAGTTTGAAACTAACTTTTACAGCTTACAGTTACTTTTATTTGTTGTAAATTTGTTTTTTTAGCGTGTTTACTCTGCTGAGTCTCGTAAAAGATGCCCGAAATTCTTTTTTCAAATAAATCGTTGTATGGTCGGAAAAGAAATCAGAAAAATACATTGTCTGTCATTTTAGTTGTGAAACGATGGATTACCCACTTTTTCTCACAGTGATTTACAAATAACATCATTTAGAAAGCCATTCTTAACATGGGGTGAGGGGGCTTTGTTAACTATTCTGTACTTTCACCTAACAATTTAATAAACAAAAGATACCATATTACGTAATTTTCCGTTGCCGAGTTTTCCGTTGCCGAGTTCACATCAATGTTTAAAACTGGGTAGTTTGGGATACCTACTTTAAGTAATAGTAAATAAATGTATATAGCTAACTTACTTGAATTTTTGTTTTGCCTGTTTTACTTTAGCTCTTTTTATGGACGCTAATTTAAAACTCGTGAAATACACTAACTTAACAAGACGAAAGCGAAAAAAAAAAACGGTGTCTGACGAAAGCGAAAACGAAACGAATTTAAAGTGTCTCCAGGTTCTAACACTGCAAACACGGTGGCCGTGTCTGCAGGTTCTAACACTGGAGACACGGTGGCCGTGTCTGCAGGTTCTAACACTGGAGACACGGTGGCCGTGTCTGCAGGTTGTTCGTAGAAAAAATAGACCATTTTTTTATTTGTTAAATTTAGCTGGCTTTGCAAACTCACTTCTTTCTGATTCAAACAATCTAACCCGAGCCCAATGGGTGAACCAACGGGTCCGATTTTTTCTAGTGAAATAATTCTTCAAAAACTTCCTTTCTTAATCATATTTTACAGGCAGACGTACGCTACTAGATTATTGATATCACTATAAAAGTTCTAAAAATTAATTTATTCTTATCAACTCGCTGAATTAAACAAGGGAAATAACTCACAACATTTCTCGTGAGAGTTCTCTCCCCTCTACTATCATATTCAAACTTTATTTGTAAACCATTGTTTTAAAAATCTAAAGTGTCATTAAAATCTATAAATTTGAACGTTTATTCAAAAGGCTTTCATGATGATTATTAAAAGTATCGACTATTTATTATGGGCGCTTTTGCATAAATGGTCACGAATGTAAGGGAAATAAGTCCGTTTGACGAAGAGATTCATCATTTTTTTTCAAAAGAGAATTTGGGACGCTGAAACTCATAAGTTTTTCTTAATTAAAAATGACATTTCCGCTGCAACTATCGTCGCATTTTTTTCTTCTTTTTTGTAATGTTAAACACCTTAACATTTCTGTTATTAATGTTATAAACTTTGTTACATTAAAAATATCCAGTTGTCACAGTTTTCTTTATTAAAAAGTCCAATTTCTCTGCAACTATCTTCGCATTTTCATTTTTTTTAATGTTTTTATGTCATCGCACATAGCGTACATCTGAAAAAAACGCCGAAAATCGCAGTTCCAATTAAATTAACCGGAAAACTCTTTCATGTACTTATGTATCAAGCAAAAATAGGTTTGTACACCAAAAATGAGCAAAAACTATCGAGTAGAATTGTAATAAAAAATAAAAATCCGTTCTATCGTTTAATTGGGTCGGCCATTGATTCGAGCGAAAAACACGAAATTCAGGAGGAGATAACCCAGTTTGTCATATTAACACGTAATAAATCAATGGCAGTAATCAAAATACGACGAAACTGATTTTTATTTTTAATTAAAATTCTACTCGATCCTTTTCCTACTTTTTGGTGAGGTAAAAAGGTAAAAAGGTAAAGGTCGCATAGCCTGGACGCGCACGAGTGTCGTTGCCGACATCGCACACTGCCCATGGCCGTAGCGGCGGTGATTTGTTAAGAATCACCGTGTCTAGGGCACAGCATATTTTGGTGAGGATACTTATTCAAATCTGCTGCGTAAGTATATAATAGTTTTTTTTTTGTGTGGTGTTGATAATTTAATATGGACGCTTCTCTGTATAAGTACCCAGTTTTCTTTTCTTGACTAAAAAATGAAAATGCGACGATAGCTGCAGAGAAATTGTTATTTTTAACAAAGAAAAACTGCGACGACTGAACATTTTTAACGACAGATAACACATATATATATATATATATATATATATATATATATATATATATATATATATATATATATATAATGAAGGAGAATGGAAAGGAATTAGAGAAAGCAAAAGCCAAATCAAAATTCAATTCAAAAGTTCAAAGCAAGGTATATTCCGCAAAAAGGCAATTTATTCAAGTTAAATTTTCCTTAAGCCAGGCTTTTCAAAGATCAAAATCTTATCATCAGAGGAAGTCGCTGGGATAGATAAGTTGGCATTGGCCAAGATTTAAAATTTGAAAAAATGAAATAAAATAAAAGTTGTAGGGAAAGAAACGTAGGGCAAAACTGTGCCAGGGTGCAAGCAAATGTCCGATTGCCAAAAAGTCCGGTGTCGAAGAGTCCAGCAGAGAGAATACGATGTAGATAGGTAGGTCGTTAGAGGCACGAGAAGTAATGAGAGAAGTTTCAAAGTTAAATTCCAATATATATATACAACAAATAAATTTTACCATAGCAAATAAAAGTTACTGCCCACCGACCTGGATCAGTTGTTTGTTATTAAGTATTTTTAAATGCTTTTTATTACATGTCAAAAGTTCAATCCGTTTAAGATCTGATTCGTTTTTTCATGTAAGATGGCTGCCGACAACACGAGTTCTTTTTTTCAAATTAGCTGTTTTTTTAGCGCACTTTTTCAACACTTTTGAACATTATATTTTATTTCGAGCTTATTTTTGGAGCAACACTTTAAATAATTTAGGTGGAGGGGTAATTTTTAAGGGGGTGGGGTTCTTTTCTTTGGCCGCAGCCAAAAAATTGCCCTCCCCCAAGAAAAAAAAAATATGGTCGAAATAAAATTCAATGGGGCATTTTTAAGCACTCCCCTAAAATCATTAAAAAAATATGATCGAAGTAGGTAGAAAAGTAACTTTTATTGGCTATGGTAACATTTATTTGTTATATATATATATTTTTTATCCAGTTTTCGTTCTGTTAGCTGTCGTTAAAATGCGCCGACTACCTTTTTTTAATGTAACAACGTTTATAACATATTAATAAAATAATAACATAATAAATTTATTAAGAAGGCTAAAGGCAATGCAGAGAGCCGGATCGATGAGAGGCTGGAAAAAATAAAAATAAACAATCGAAGGAGAGGTCTTACAACTATCTATTTATTTTTCATTACAATCTTACATAAGCAGCAAGTATGGTGTTAGCTGTGTGTGATGTCCGGATGATGATTAGAAATCATTTGATATTTCGGGAAAATCTTCCTCTTGTCAAAAATGGGCACAAAAGAAAAGTCCGGCTGTGTAGACTTCACTAAGATGGATGTTAGAAAGTCGAGTAGAAATAGACCAGTCCCGCAGATGTAGATAGACGCTGCAGCAAATAATAAATTAATAAATTTAAAGAGTTTTAAAAATTATATCCTACATATAGAAATGGTGTTAAAAAATAAGTGTGTAATATTAAATTAATTAACTTGGCTGGGATCAAAGTGTGGTATCTGTTCCGATGGATGCTGCACCCTGTGGACCAGTGTCGTCTTGGCCTTTGGGTCTTGATTCCGCCGGTTTGAGGATTTGTCCTGTGCAGTTCTAGGAGGTTCAATCATACCAGGCTTTGCCTCCTCTCTTTGGGGTGGAGTAAGTTTATCGCTTACTGCCTGAGGGGCCCCTACCGGGGAATGCCGACGGGGCTGCCAAGGCATTTTTTGTAGGCTAGAGTGCTCACCTTCTCAGGCGCTGGCTTTTCAAATCCCACTTTCCGACTTTGTGTCACATCTTACCGCTGTGAGAGAAAGATAAATAAAATTAACTAGGTATTATATGGTCAGTAATCAACTGTTTGTAATAATATAATTTTATTTATTTATATATATGTTTAAGTGTTTTTTTTGCTTTTTTATATAAAATCTTCTTTATATTTTTTAATTTATTAAATTTTCTTTTGATTATCATATATTCAAGTAATAATATTAATTGTGGGTCTCATTAAATTAAATTATAGGATTAATGAAGTTTGTTATTAATTATAGGCATTTATAGCCTACATTTAAGTGAAGCTAATTAAATTTTAAACTAATTATAGGCATTTATAGCCTACATTTAAGTGAAGCTAATTAAATTTTAAACTAATTATAGGCATTTATAGCCTACATTTAAGTGAAGCTAATTAAATTTTAAACTAATTATAGGCATTTATGGCCTACATTTAAGTGAAGCTAATTAAATTTTAAACTAATTATAGGCATTTATGGCATACATTTAAGTGAAGCTAATTAAATTTTAAACTAATTATAGGCATTTATAGCCTACATTTAAGTGAAGCTAATTAAATTTTAAACTAATTATAGGCATTTATAGCCTACATTTAAGTGAAGCTAATTAAATTTTAAACTAATTATAGGCATTTATGGCATACATTTAAGTGAAGCTAATTAAATTTTAAACTAATTATAGGCATTTATAGCCTACATTTAAGTGAAGCTAATTAAATTTTAAACTAATTATAGGCATTTATAGCCTACATTTAAGTGAAGCTAATTAAATTTTAAACTAATTATAGGCATTTATGGCATACATTTAAGTGAAGCTAATTAAATTTTAAACTAATTATAGGTATTTATAGCCTACATTTAAGTGAAGCTAATTAAATTTTAAACTAATTATAGGCATTTATAGCCTTCATTTAAGTGAAGCTAATTAAATTTTAAACTAATTATAGGCATTTATGGCCTACATTTAAGTGAAGCTAATTAAATTTTAAACTAATTATAGGCATTTATAGCCTACATTTAAGTGAAGCTGATTAAATATTTAACTAATTATAGGCATTTATAGCTTACATTTAAGTGAAGCTAATTAAATTTTAAACTAATTCTAGGCATTTATAGCCTACATTTAAGTGAAGCTGATTAAATATTTAACTAATTATAGGCATTTATAGCTTACATTTAAGTGAAGCTAATTAAATTTTAAACTAATTATAGGCATTTATAGCCTACATTTAAGTGAAGCTGATTAAATATTTAACTAATTATAGGCATTTATAGCCTACATTTAAGTGAAGCTAATTACATTTTAAACTAATTATAGACATTTATGGCCTACATTTAAGTGAAGCTAATTAAATTTTAAACTAATTATAGGCATTTATAGCCTACATTTAAGTGAAGCTAATTAAATGTTAAACTAATTATAGGCATTAATAGCCTACATTTAAGTGGAGCTAATTAAATTTTAAACTAATTATAGGCATTTATAGCCTACATTTAAGTGAAGCTGATTAAATTTTAAACTAATTATAGGCATTAATAGCCTACATTTAAGTTAAGCTAATTAAATTTTAAACTAATTATAGGCATTTATGGCCTACATTTAAGTGAAGCTAATTAAATTTTAAACTAATTATAGGCATTTATAGCCTACATTTAAGTGAAGCTAATTAAATGTTAAACTAATTATAGGCATTAATAGCCTACATTTAAGTGGAGCTAATTAAATTTTAAACTAATTATAGGCATTTATAGCCTACATTTAAGTGAAGCTAATTAAATTTTAAAATAATAAAAACATGTTAAGGTCTTTCACATTAAAAAAAAAGAATGAAATAGCAACGATAGTTGCAGAGGAATTAGAATTTTTGGATCTTTTTAAGAAGATTCCCGCCACTAGTGCTAAAGTTAGTTGGCCGCTAAGAATAACCCCCGCTGCCAAGGGAGCAACTTTTCGGCTTGCTAAATTCTTTGCGCGTTAACCCTTTTCACACGTGTTTGAGTGCACCTTTCTTTAAAGTTTTCTTTGCTCATGAATGTTCTAAGACTCACAACCCGGTCCACGACGAGGAGTCTGCTGTAGTTTTTTTTTTTGTGCAAAATCACGGAGTACTACATCAGCAGCGTCTCTGCAACAATGGCCATCAACTGGTGTTATCGAACAATTGGTCCAGATGGCGATGTAATTCACGTCAATATAACATTCCTTGATAATAAAACATTCTTATTTTGTTAATTTATGAAAAATTTAATTACAAAAAAAAATAAAATCCATTAATACTAAAATCGTATATATTAAGTTATACATTCTTATTTTGTTAATTTTTTTAAGCAAAAGTGGCTGAAAAGTTATCTCCATTGAATAGCGGGGCTTTATTTTTTGGCGGGGAGCTTCTTAAAAAGATCCGAATTTTTAATAAAGAAAACTAATTTATAAGTTGCGTAGGTTTCAGCGTCCCAAATTCTCTTTTGAAAAAAAAAAAATGATAAATATCTTAGTTAAACGGAGTTATTTCCCTTGCATCAGTGACCACTTATGCAAAAGCGCCTCTTTGGGGAGTAGTAAGTTTATTGCTTACTGCCTGAGGCGACCCTACCGGGGAATTCCGACGGGGCTGCCCAGGCAATTTTTAATGGCCAGAGTGCTCACTTTCTCGGGCGCTGGCTTTTCAAGCCCCACTTTCCAGACCTGACCTTGGGTCACATCTTACCTTGTGGGAGTAAGATAAAACTGGCCTTGTGCCTAACCTCCTGGAGAGGAGGTAAATAAATAGTGTCGGGCCTAATGTACAATGTAGTACGAATATAAGGGAGATAATTCCATTTTTTTTTTTTTTTTCACAAAACGGGTTTCCAGTTACTTTTTAATTTGTGTTGAACAATATAAAAAGAATTTAAAAAAGGAATGTTTGTAGGAAAAATCCAATTCTGAGTCAATACCCTGAAAAGCAGCCGAGGCAGCAGTCGGGGCTGGGTTGCAAAAAAGGAATTGCTCACTTAGCGACCCAACCAATAGGTCTTGTAACAATACGTAATGGGGGCAGAGAACGGATTTCTCTGCAGGGGCAACGATCCAGCGTCTGGTCTATAGTGAGTCGAATTTTGGCTAAGATCAAAGTGTAGTATCTGTTCCGATGGATACTGCACCCCATAGACCGGTATTGTCTTGGCCTTCGGGGCTTGATTTACGCCGGTCTATGGGATTGTCCTGTGCAGTTCTAGGAGGTCCACCCTCCCAGGCTTTGCCTCCCCTCTTTGGGGAGGAGTAAGTTAATTGCTTACTGCTTGAGGCGCCCCTACCGGGGAATGCCGACGGGGCTGCCCAGGCAATTTTTGATGGTCAGAGTGCTCACCTCGCGAGCGCTGGCTTTTCAACCCCCACTTTCCGACCCGACCTTGGGTCACATCTTACTTGTGGGAGTAGGATAAAACTGGCCTTGTGCCTAACTCCTGGAGAGGAGTAAATAATACTAATTCTGGTCACCACCAAGATCAAAGTGTAGTATCTGTTCCGATGGATACTGCACGCCTGTCCTGTGCAGTTCTAGGAGGTCCACCCTCCCAGGCTTCGCCTCCCCTCTTTGGGGAGGAGTAAGTTTATTGCTTACTGTCTGAGGCGCCCCTACCGGGGAATGCCGACGGGGCTGCCCAGGCAATTTTTAAATGGCCAGAGTGCTCACCTCTCGAGCGCTGGCTTTTCAAACCCCACTTTCCTGACCCGATCTTGGGTCACATCTTACTTGTGGGAGTAAGATAAAACTGGCCTTGTGCCTAACTCCTGGGGAGGAGTAACTAAAACACAATAACACTCCACCACTTCACACTCCCGGTGAGAGGTAGAACCCCAATTTATAGGCTTGTAACAACATCCCACCCCCATTCTTAACATACATAAATATCACCTCTTTATCTCTGCCGATGTTGGTCTTATATCCACCCCACCTGAAAACCGGCACCAGCAATCAGTATGTATCACATCTTATTTTTTCCACATGTTTAAATGTTTTTATTCTTTATTACCCCGCTCTATTTTGAAACGTTGTTTGAATATTTTCCACCTCGATTTAATGGAG
The DNA here is from genome assembly GCA_963556195.1 of Sepiola atlantica. Classification (NCBI taxonomy): domain Eukaryota; kingdom Metazoa; phylum Mollusca; class Cephalopoda; order Sepiida; family Sepiolidae; genus Sepiola; species Sepiola atlantica. Next base: position 15,269,112 of record OY744533.1, read on the forward strand.
TTTATGTAGCGGCGAAGACAAAAGGGACAAGTATTCCCTCGGATAAATAATATGTATAAGACAAACAATCTATATATTAATAGGATACCGTGTAAGTTCGTGTGTCACACTTACATCAAAATCTCTGCGCATGCGTGCCGCACCTAGATTTAGAAAAGCATTCAAGTCACCTAATTTTAATAATATTTTCAGATATTTCCCTTTGGCGAACGGTTAGCGACGTAGGAATTTGACGTCGGTTTTTGACGTCAGCCCGATTGGTTTATGGTTCGATCCCAATCATCCGCTAAGATTATTTTTTCTACATCAAAGGGGGGGGGGGTAGGGAGGCGACGACCGGGAAGACACATATTAATACGATAGCGTGTGTGTTATTTTGTGTGTCACGCTTAAATCAAAAGCAACGATCTTCCGAATCTTTGTATGCTACTCATGAATTGGAGCCAAATTTAATTTAATCTAAAGCATTAACAAAGTAAGGTTTAGTCGGCGAAAGATTACCTTCACTAGAAATATTGTATATAAAGAAGTTTTGTAAATTGTTTCATGTATTGTTCATTTTATAAAATAAATATACAAGTCAAATCTTATATTTTATTTAAACATGTATAGGTTAGGAAAAGATAATTAGTATTGAAAACATCATTTCGTGTAATTTACATGGGTCCCGCTAAATATGTTATGTTACATTGTTTTATTCTTAAAGTTTCTTTTCTTTTTTTAAATTGTTAATTAACGTTGTTCGTTGTTAAAATCTTTCTTCCTTAATAACAATTCTTTTTTTCAAAAATTTAAAATGTAAAAAAATGTCTTTTATTTATTATTAATTCTTCAGTTTTAATGAAATCTAAAAATTGAAATTGATTTTTGGTCAGATTGTGTGAACTAATTAAATGGAGTTATCTCCCTTACATTACCATCTCATTGTACAACTGCGCCTAAATAACTTACTTAGCTTCCACTGATTCTCTTGCGTTCTCTTTCTGATATATATGTATATATAATTTATTTACATACTGTATATTACATATTTCAGCAATGTACCGCGGTATCAACCAAAAGGGCAGATTTAGACATCTTTAGTAAATCTCTGTGCCCAGTGGAATCATCGGCAAGCTGAAACGATTGTAGTCACGGCCGGATAGGGAATGGCGTCAACAATGACAGAAAACGATGTATCTCTGAGGGGGTCCCCGAAAAAATCCGGTGTGGGTTAGTGATTAACTAAGTCTTAAGGGAGATCGATGTTAGTTCGTGTATGAATGGCCTTCATTTTATTCCCTAGCAAGTTTTATTTATTTATTTATTTATTTATTTATCTGTTAGCAAGTTTGATTTATTTATTTATTTATTTATTTATCTGTTCTTTTGGCCCTGGGTTCGACTTCGACAAGAAGACAAGGAACCAAAATGGCTACTGCCGCATACACTTGCAAGTAATATCTGTTCTCTCTTTTTCTTGCCTCTCTCAACATGTAGACGACTACTACACCTGGCTGGGCTACCTAACCTGACCACTTCAACACGAAGTACCGAGAAGCCAAACTGACTACTGCCTCATACACGTGAACTTAATATAACACACACACTCATAACTGCTTACATGTGAACTGACTTTCACACCGGTGTACGGACACACATACTTACATACTCACATGGACACGTCCTGACATCGTAGCCGGTGTACAAACATAATATATTATAAAGTATTGTATCTTCCCTACTAATGGGAAATTATAATAATGGACTTCCTTTATTTTTGTCTTCGTCCATACTTATGGACATACTAACCCCTTCCTCTTTTGTTCACGTACTAACGAGGAGGACTCAATAAAGTTGTTTTATATATTAGAAATAGACTTCGTCTCATTTTCTATAGTTGTGCCTTGGTCGTGCCGTGTTTAGTCGTACACAAATAGTATAACTGCTACTTTCTCCCTTTTGTCCCATATCACTATGTCAGCTTTAATAGATCCGTTTTCTAGCTTGGACGCATTTAAAGTCCAACAAAGAAGACTTTCAATTTCTTCCAAACAACCAGACAACTTGAATCGATGAAACCGTATATTGAAGAACTCTGCACTTCGTGTTGTCCTTTGTAACGTTGTTGTTATTCTACGTGTCTATAAGCGAGTACAAGTGCGTCACTTTCCTGAAAGGACGCATTTCTATGTGTTCTTTCAAACAATGCAACGATTTGGATACACACAAGCGTCCATTGGGATTTCATTGTCTTAAATACCATCTATAAAACGACCCGTACCTCTTGAAATGGCGAATTTATAACAAAAGTATTTCAACAGTTACCGACGCATTTCTTAAGAATCCGATTAGAAACATATCAACAGAAGTCCCTATTTACTTGAATCCCCCACAAGGGCAGAGTTAGACACAAGGCCAGTTTGCCCTTAGGCTAGGAGCAAAGTTTAGTATCTGTTCTTATACTACACGTAATCTTTTCTGTTCTCGGTCAGTGAAGGGGAAATCCTTCTAGACTGAGGCAATTTAAATTTTTGTTCAAATCTTGAGTGCCCCTTTTTGGGGAGCTGAATTTTCTCCGCATTAAAAACCGACTTCCTTAGGAGGCAAGTAAATAGGGACAAAACATCAGTTTTTATTGTGGAGAAAATCAAGCTCCCCAAAAGGGGGCACTCTGGATTGGGACAAAAATGAAAAAAATTGCCTCAGTCTAGAATGATCTCTCCCTCACCGATCGAGGATGGAACAGATACTACACTTTGAATTGTTTATTTGCACAAAATATAAACATCTACATTCGGAACAAATTAGGCACAAGGCCATTACAAATGTAGGGAAAATAGGGGTCGTTTGTAATCCTTGGTCAAAAATTATTAAAATGTCTATCCTACTCTTTATTAGAATAATCTCAGTCACCACAATACCACATTTACTCTAATGGATCTCCTACTTAAGATATCCCCAAATTTGTTGGAAATTTTATATTTTCATAAATACTTTGATCCCATCCCGAAGGCAAGTAATGGATATTTTAAAGTTTTGATAAACGTCTACGTTTTATCGCCACCCCCAAAAAAACAATGGATATTCTTAACATTATCTCTTTTAGAATGAAAAAAAATCGTTGAAATTCAAAACAATAGAAACGATATTCAATTAATGAGATGTATTTTTGCAAAGCAACATGCAAATTAGTTTACCTTACAACTTTCATCTCATACACATGATCAATATATAATAAGCTATTGTTATTCTATTGTGTGAAGTTAAAATCGACGTTTTAATCTCACTGTTAGAGCGAGTAATGAAGCCACTTTATAAATACCCCGTAAATACAAACACATTTTTCCTCTCAAAAGAGGGTACTTAATATAATATTTGTCCCTTAATCTTCTCTATTCGGGCTATGTGTCTGACTATCTCTTGCTTCTAAAGTGCTGTTTTAATTACACAGTGGGTCCTACCCATAACACGCCTTTGAAGTAAATACCCGTAGATAAAATACATGAAAATTTCCCTTATATACCAATATGTAAGAGAAGAGCCTGTTTTATTTTATTTTATTCTTAGAAGGACGAAAACTTATTCTAAGTAGAAACTTAATATGTGCATTTTTCTTTAAACGAAGATGGAGCGTACAAATACCTAGTATAGTACCGAGGATATGGGATACTCCACATGGCAACATGGACCTGCAGATCTTGTTAGGTCATCCATCTAGGAGATGAAAACTCTGATATGAAACGGCGCTCTAAATCGTCTCTTCTTTATAGAAAACGTGCTGTGAGTGTTATGCATACGCATAGCATGCCCATCTATATGTCCACATAAAATGATGGAGAATAGAAAATGAAATATTGATGTAATTTCGACAGCCTTGTAACTCTCGTTTCTCCCACCGTGTCCTTTAATCTTTACTTCTCATAAACAATGTTTCTGAAGAAGGGGGGATGCTGTTCCTTGGGTCGGCTGTTGTTCACTGTTAGAGTAAGAGTTAGTGTTAACACTATGTGGAGATGATAAGTATTTCTATTTCTTTCTGTATTCGTTGCTATGTCACTAATAAGGCTACTCGTGGTAAACGTTGTATCTGGTCTGACCATATCCGCCTGATAGTCCAAGGAACCAAATCTTGGAGTAACTACCAACGATGCTATCCTACCAGCAGGTGCAAAATACTGGGACTGCTGTATTACTACTTAGTGAGTGGAGTATAGTATAATGGGAACTGCTACCGAATTTTGTTCTTCAATGGTTTACAAAGATAATCTGCTTATTCTCTCTGCGTTTACGATAGTGTTTGCAATAAATGTTTACATAATGGTTTACATAAATGTTTACCTGATGGTTAATATAAATGTTTACATAATGGTTTACATAAATGTTTACAAGGCTAATCTGCTTACTCATTCTCTGCGTTCACAATAATGTTTGCAATAAATGTTTAAATAATGTTTGCAATAAATGTTTACATAATGATTTACATAAATGTTTACATAATGGTCTATATAAATTTTTATATAATGGTTTACATAAATGTTACATAATTGTTTACAAGGCTAATCTGTTTACTCATTCTCTGCGTTTACAATAATGTTTGCAATAAATGTTTAAATAATGTTTGCAATAAATGTTTACAGAAGGGTTTACATAAATGTTTACATAATAGTTTATATAAATGTTTATATAATAGTTTACATAAATGTTACCTAATTGTTTACAAGGCTAATCTGTTTACTCATTCTCTGCGTTTTCACTAATGTTTGCAATAAATGTTTACTTAATGGTTTACATAAATGTTTACATAATGGTTTACATAAATGTTTACATAATGGTTTACTAAGATAATCTGCTTACTCATTCTCTCTACGTTTCTGCTTTCAACTCCCCCTTGAATTCTTCCACATATATATTTTTCAATCTTAACAATGAAAAATCCTAAAACTTAACATAAGACTAAACCCAGTACTCCTACTTTTAACGTAAATCATTTTTCAACATTCGTGGTCCGGGTTCCAACCTTAGCGCTTTTCAAATCCACTTACATGAGACTAAACACAATTTGGTGTTTCTGTGTGAAACTGGCATTGGCCTTTCAGTCCCATTGAGGACTTAAAAAAAATTCAGATTGTTCTAACATGACCGCAAAACCCGACTTCCAAGATCGCCATGGACATGGAATCTGTACTGACATCAAGGACGGTTCTACATGTTACGGTTAGTGTTATGATTAGATGAATGAAGACCTTAAGTTACATTATATGTGTTTTCGTGTTAAATTCGCTCAAGCAACCTCTTCATCGTCCTCACAACGATGGAGTTACTATAATTGATCAAATCGTTGAAAAATTGACAAGATATTGTCTGGTTATCCTTCTGGTTACATCAATGTCTGTGGTAGCTTTAATGTTCACAGTGTAGAATAGCTTGTTTACTATAAAAAGATTGGCGATGAGAAGGTTTTGTTATGACTTTTCCATTGCATAAAAGCTAACTCAGATTGTTGACAAACTCACTCCCCTTCCGGATGCTAATAGACATTTTGCAAACCTTCTTGATCTTTTACTGATAACTTATCCGGAACAGTGTACATCTACTGTTCCATCTCCTCTGCGATCTAATGGGAAAGAAATAGCTGATTACTACCGTCCACCTGACACTCATTAATCCGTATCCCCCAGTAGCCTTTGGGCCTTGATAAGTAGTGACATCTTATTAAAAAAACGAAAAAAAAACGTGCTCTTATCGAACAACGTATCAATCACTCCGTGAGTGAGAACATGCTAGCACAAAAGAAAAGAGACTGTAATTATGTAACTGCTACAACATTGTTTAATTGTTTAATAGTATATAAATTTATCGGAACTTAAATTTTTGTTTAATTAAAAATTTAAGACACAAAAAGAGTTTATTTTACATACACAATAGTCATAAACACAGCGTTTATCAGCAACAGATTTTGTGTTTATTTTTTAAATTTGGTTTGTTTTATCTAAACATTTTTCACTGCCAAATTGAACCGTAAATGGAATGCACAAATGTTATAGGAGATTAGGCTGACGCTTGTACAGCACCGAGTATCCTGCATATATTTATGTGTTCGGAATACAAGCATGCCGATGAAAACAAAGAAACAACTCGGAGACAATATAGAAGTAAAGCACAAAGCATGTATTAGTCGTAAAACCGACTGGGTTTGCTATGAAATAGTGTTCATTAAAACGTCCTGCATTTTATATGATCTTGACCGTTGAGCTGGAAAGGTGAAGTCATGGTTGAAATTTTGAAAAAAATTCAACTTTTGTTTTTCTTCTCCAAATTTAACGCATGGCCCTGATGCTCTTTGAAAACAGTAACCACCATGCAACATTTCAGTCTGATCAGATAAATAGTTTTTGAGTTATCAACGTTTCCATGGAATACCTTTAGGAATACTTCATACAATTTGGAGAAGTAAAAGCCTGATAAGACTTTGACCCATCCATGTGAAAGTATGCAGTTTCACGATTGACTTATGTTTTTCTTGGTTTGTGTTTTCGGCCTGAATTATATTGGGAAAAGTGAACAATAGAGACAGACAGACAGACAGACAGACAGACAGACAGACAGACAGAGAACGTCTTCGTTATATTATCAGTGAATGTGTCTCATTTATCGTTTATATATTGTATTTCTTTTGATAAAAACAAAAGGAGAATCACAAAAGGAGTGCAAACGAATGGAATAACAAAAAGCCGGTACCACGACTGACATAAATTAGGGTCGGGCATTTTGTTTTACACGGAGTGTATTGTATCGTTGACAGATTGAATACTTCAGAGCTCATTAAGACCCGAAGAAAATACGTGCCATTACATTCGGAAGATGGTGTGGGGGTAGGGACAGAGAGCATAAGATAGAAGGATAATAAAAAAGAAAGAAAGAAAGAAAGAGAGATGGAGAAAGAAGAAAAGGAAAAGAAAACTTGAAAAAGAAAGTAAAGGGAGAGATGGAGAAAGTTAGGAGATAAAAATAGAAATGAAAGTATAAGAAAATAAAATTAGAATCTTAAATTGCACTCAGCCGAGTACATACCTCCGCTAACGCGCAGCAATAAAAAAAATAACATTTCTTTATTAAATTAAAAAAATAGGATAGAATAAAATGAAATTTAACAAATCTATATACTAATAAAAAGCTATGGTGTTTTTTTTAGTTTGTTTGTTCGTATGCAAATCGAAACATGTGATTGGTTGAAAAAAAGGAATAGGCAGAGTACACATTACTAAGTCAGTAGTTTTTACGATATCAATATCCGAGTTCAAATCTCACGCAAGTCTAAAGGATTTATCAATTAGATTAGATACGTAGTTTATTAATTTAACGAAATTAACATAACAAAATAACCTAAAAATACTGCATATACTTTTTTCTTAACTAAGTGACCTTTCTTTGCCAATCCGCAAAAATAGATATAAAAAGTATTCGGCGTTAATTCAAAGTGAATTATTTTTGCTTAAAAAAATAATTTCTAATAAGGAAATTCGCATTTTTGAAGCACGCATGAAAATGTATTGAAGTGAAATATTTTGAAAATCAACACATCGTGCAATTTAAATGAAAAATTCATTTTTTTTTTTGCAAGCTTTCGTTGTAGAACAACTTTGTCAGGCAAGACTGTCTTATAGTTTTTTCTTCTTCTTTTCTTCTTCCTCACTTTGATGGTATTAACCCCGAGGGATCGAATCACGATAGAAACAGAAAGGCACATCAAGTTCTAAAAGACGTTAGGATAAGTTTAGTCCGCTCGATGTTATGCGCAGATTGGCGCTATTTGAATGAGGAAATTGACAACATCTTTGAAGCACGCATGAAAATGTATTTAAGTGAAATATTTTGAAAATCAACACATCGCGCAATCTACAACGAAAGCTTGCCAAAAAATTAAATAAATGAATTTTTCATTTAAATTGCACGGCGTGTTGATTTTCAAAATCGGTTTGGTTCGGTTGAAATTCTGTAGAAGCACCGAACATCACTGGCGATTTAATCCCTAGCCCTTCAGCAGTGACAAGCAAATCTGATCCTTCTTTCTCTGATAAGGGCTGAGATCCGAGGTAGCTGTCTGTAGGGTTGCTCTCTCGTGGGGTGCTGCCTCCACGTGATGTTAAGGTATTAAAACTAAAGACGAAAATATACACCTTACTTTCTCACGGGCGAGAACGGAATTGTCTTTCGAGGATAACACTCCACACAAATACAGCTTCAATACTTTTTGAACGAACCTTCGAAGAGAAAGAATATTTGATTCCGGATGTCTAGCTTCGAAGACAGAATCTGAAAACTTCTGGAACGAGCATCGCATTTTGAAGAAATTAATGAATTTCGTTAATTAGAATCTGGAAACTTCTGGAACGAGCATCGCATTTTGAAGAAATGAATGAATTTCGTTAATTAGAATCTGGAAACTTCTGGAACGAGCATCGCATTTTGAAGAAATGAATGAATGTCGTTAATTAGAATCTGGAAACTTCTGGAACGAGCATCGCATTTTGAAGAAATGAATGAATTTCGTTAATTCTGAATTTGTATGGTTCGCATTTTGAAATAAATTAATATACCTTTATTTATCTACCTCCCACAGCGGTAAGATGTGACACAAGGTCGGAAAGTGGGATTTGAGAAGCCAGCACCCTAGAGGAAGAGCACTTTGACCTTTAAAAATTCCCTAGGCAGCCCCCTCGGCATTCCCCGGTAGGAGCGCCTCAGGCGATTAGCAATAAACTACCCCCTTCTCAAAGAGTGAGAAGGCAAAGCCTGGGAGGATGGGCCTCCTAGAACTGCACAGGACAGACCCATAGACCGGCGTAAATCAACCCCCGAAGGCCAAGACGATACCGGTCTATAGGGTGTAGTATCCATCGGAACAGATACTACACTTTGATCCCGGCTTAATTCATATCAACTTCTTGAACAGTGTTGGTCCAGTACCTGGGTATGTCAATTTCCATCTTTACCTAGCTTCTACCGCTTTATTAGTAGTACGAAGGAAACTATTGGTGCTTTTCCAATATGTGATTTATCGACTTGTTAGGGTTAGGGTTAGGGTTAGGGTTAGGGTTAGGGTTAGTTAATTTAGGTTAGAAAACATTCGGTAGATGACATATTGAAATAGTACCAAACTATCCGTGAAATTTTGTAGAAAACAATATACTACTTAGTATTTGCACGGGAGAGTAAGTAACTACGATGAATGTTTTTACGTATTGTTTTTAGCAACAAAAATAAAGTAATTATATTTTTAATCCAAAAAATAATTCGCTTTGAACTAATGCCGAATATGTCTACTTTTTGGACCGATTATAAAGAAACAGGCAACTTAGCTTTAAAAAAACATTTATGAATTTTTTTTATGTTATGTCATGTTAATTTCTTAAAATTCTTTTAAAAAATGAAGTAAACAAAATTTGTCAAGAAAAAAAAATTAGTTATTGATATTTGTAAAAAATAAAATATAAAAATATAAAAATTTTTTTGGCACATGTCGCGAGAGAATTCCGGGGTTTTTGGAAAGAAATTTCAAAAAATTGAGATTTTAGTCTTGTCCGTCTTTTACCATAGTCCGTTTTTCACAACTTTGTACGTCTTAAAATCTCAATTTTTTGAAATTTCTTTCCAAAACCCTGGAATTCTCTCGCGACATGATAGGCAATTGTAAACAGAAGAATAATTTTAAAAATTTGAGATGGTCAAAAAGAGGGGGATTAGTCTACGTTGAATTTACATTGAAAACTGATTCCCCGTCTTAATATCTCAATTTTTTGAAATTTCTTTCCAAACACATCGAAATTCTCTACACCGAAAAAGATTTTTTTTTTAAATTGAGATGGTCAAAAAGAGGGG
>OY744533.1:15283972-15301472 GCA_963556195.1 Sepiola atlantica
ATATACAGTAGAGTATAATATACTCAATATACAGTATAGTATAATATACTCTATATACAGTATAGTATAATATACTCCATATACAGTATAGTATAATATACCCCATATGCAGTAGAGTATAATATACTCCATATACAGTATAGTATAATATACTGTATATGCAGTAGAGTATAATATACTTCATATACAGTAGAGTATAATATACTCGATATACAGTATAGTATAATATACCCCATATGCAGTAGAGTATAATATACTCCATATACAGTATAGTATAATATACTCCATATGCAGTAGAGTATAATATACTCCATATACAGTAGAGTATAATATACTCAATATACAGTATAGTATAATATACTCAATATACAGTATAGTATAATATACTCCATATACAGTATAGTATAATATACTCGATATACAGTATAGTATAATATACCCCATATGCAGTAGAGTATAATATACTCCATATACAGTATAGTATAATATACTCCATATGCAGTAGAGTATAATATACTCCCTATGCAGTAGAGTATAATATACCTCATATACAGTATAGTATAATATACTCAACATACAGTATAGTATAATATACTTCATATGCAGTAGAGTATAATATACTTTTATATATAAATATTAGTACAGTATAGTATAAAATACTCTGTATATAAGTATTTTGGTTCATATATACTTATTCTCTCCAATATCCTAACGGTTATTGTAATTAATTAACCATAAACACAGTTTATACGTACATACTCTACACGTGCGTTAACACATATCTATTCATATGCATAACTACAAACACATACATATATCTATACCTAGACATATATACACAGAATCCCTACATATATATACACACACACACATTTATTACTTGTATCTTACTTATACTCTCAGATATCCACCCATATACACGTATATATATATATATGTATATATATATATATATATATATATATATATATATATATATATATATATATATGTGAATATATATACATGCACAAATACACGTAGTGAGATGTAAATACGCCCATAAATACATGCATACGTACATAAAGAATATATATAAAAAATAAAAAAAATAAAACTTTACACACGTATAAATACACATACACACACAAAAGAACTTATCCATGTAGCCATATACACACGTACACACACATCTAGACTCATTTATATTCTATTTTCATGCATTCATACATATACACACACACACACAAATATATATATATATATATATATATATATATATATATATATATATATATATATATATATACACACACACCTAAATTGCTATCATCAAACTTAAGTGATTACATCATTTATTCCTATTGATACGTACACACATTCGTATCTTTACGTCACTAAATAATATATAGATACCTTTCGATATCAGCCTATTAGTCGAATAACTCATTTCAACCAGGGTTTTTAAACCCACCTAATAAACCGGTATTGTCCTGGCCTTTGGGTCTGGATTTACGCCGGTCTATTGGGGGTTGTCTGGTCCTGTGCAGTTCTAGGAGGTGCACCCTCCCAGGCTTTGCCTCCCCTCTTTGGGGAGGAGTAAGTTTATTGCTTACTGCCTGAGGCGCCCTACCGGGAGTGCCGACGGGGCTGCCCAGGCAATTTTTGAATGGTCAGAATACTCACTTCGAGCTCTGGCTTATCTAATCCCACTTTCCCGACCTTGTGTCACATTTTACCTTGTGGGAGGTTGATAAATAGTAACTCATTTCTACCTCCTACATCATATTATCTATCCCCTCAAGAGCAAACAAGTACTTAACTTTCTTCTATATACTGACGCTTTCTACTCAGTGCCTCCTGTTTTTTTAGAGGTGACTTTACCGATATTTATCTGGCAAAATGATCAAATACCTGTTACTATTTCACACTTTTCGATGTACTTTAATTCTATTATATCTTTTAATATATTATACGTTTTTTATACTTTTTTATTCTGTGAAAACCTTTCCCATCTCCGCATCTTTCAGTATGCTACCTCTCTCCGTTCTATTTGTTTACATTTATACCTACTCTAGTATTAATACAAGGAACTTAAAAAATAAACACCACTAAGGCAAACAAACTGGTCAAGTACAGTGTATGTAATTGTAACCGTTAATTCTATATATGAATAAATAAGAATTATAATAAAGTATTAAAATCAGATCTACTGTAGGGTGAGGTGTAGTGATTTTGAATATTTCAATAATCTCCAATTCTTTCGATAACCATTGCAAATGACTTTGCGTTATCGTAACAGCCGCTTACCATTGATCTCTCGCTGGAAACGACCATTGGTCTTCTCTGTGATTTGGGTGGCAATAAGTCTCCATGAGGTCCCAGTCCTCTCCGCACTCTTCCAGTGGAGGTCTGGTTAGTGCTCTCCCTTCTCGGCCTTTCTATCCTTCTTGGCCTTTCACGACTATTTTGTGTGGTATAAGCCGGGCCGATATGCCATTTTTTTTAAATTATTTTTTTTGGAGAAGGTTGAGCAATTAATAAGATTTCTTGCAGATTCAGTTTACTTAATTTCACGTTGTGTTCCGTCCATTTGCAACTTCCGTGTGGCTGGTTAGTATTTATAGTTTATGTGGGTTGGTTTCCGCATTTAAGGATCTTCCTTAAGATTTCAGCTGTTCTCACTATTGCCGTCTATTGCATAATCTCAGTACTCCCTTTTATTCCAATTTTCCCTCGTTTTTTCCCCAGGTTTTTCTGGACTGTTCCTAGTACTCCTACGGTTATTGGTTTATTATTATTATTTACTCACTAGGAGTTCTCACACAGGTCATCAGTGATTCCTCACCGAAAACCGGTGGTATTCCCTGGAGTCTGAGTGACAACAAGTCTCCCCAGATTTCCAGTATTCTCCACCTCTTTTCGATAGCCACTGCAAAAAAACTTGCAGTATCACAACAGCCGTTTACTATAAAAGGAACCCCACACGCCTCTGTCTCTCTACGCACCGTGGGGATCGTTGGCAGTCGCACACACAGGAGTATGATATCATGGTCGCAGTGCCAAGTTGTGAACCCCACGCGTGCCACGATCTTGCCAGACCGTGAACACTCTTCAGCCGATCGTCGTAGTGGCAATAAAAAAAATATGTCGATCGAAATTCCCCTAGGCCGAGATGACGACGATGATGATGATGATGACTTTGTCGATCTCGTCGTCTCGTCCAACTCTCACGTTGAAACTGTTTATATCAGCGAGCGATCACTGAGCGAACAGCAATCGGTTGGCTCTGTGAGGGCGAAAGATCATTCAAGGCAGAACAAAGGGAAATAATGATGTTCAACAACGGTGGCTTTTTGTATTGAAGAGTAATTATTAATAAAATAAAAGAATTGATTTTACATTAGATTAATGTCTACCGTATTCGTAAAAGCCGTTGTTCTGAATTATCTCGTTGGATCTGTGTGTGTGTGTGTGAATTCGTTTAAAAGTGGTTATTTAGTCACAAGTTAACTGCCTAAGAAAAACGATGGTGAGTTCGTCCGGTTTTCTATTCATCGTCGCACGGAACGCGCCGAGCGACGTCCGACTCTCGACTGGCTCTCTCGCCGTCTCAACTCGTTCTCCTTGTCGTGCGTCAAAACGCACAGTCTCTTATTGAAAATGTATATCGTCACATACTCTTCTCCTGCCATATTTCTCTCTGCGTCTCTTCCTCTCTCAGGGGGGGGGGGGGCGGCGACGGCGGGCGTCTCCTTCCCCGTCCCTGAAATAAAATGGGATTTCCTTTCTGGCCCGTGGTGTTATCACAAAACAATCGCCTTCTCGTTCTCGCCGTAATTAACGACGACAGGCCTAACTGATTATCTTGTCAAGGTGTATTACTCACTCAACCGACCATATGTCTTTTGTTGACTTTTATTAAAATTAACGCTGATCATGGATTTTGCTAAATCCTTAACTTCCATCTGGACCGCTTCTTCTTTTGTGTGGCGATGATCGTTGTTGACACAAAACACGACTCCACCAGACAACCCGACACCTTTTTTCCGTTGTCTGAATAAGCTCGTTTCCACGTCAAATATATACTAGTTTTGTATCTCCACTTCGTCTCTACGCAGGGCCTAGCATCATCACAAAGATGTGTACTAGCGCGTAACCAGGGTACCCGATCCCCCTGGGACTCCGGACAATTCGTCACATTACCATTGATTTCTCGCTGGTAAGGACCATTGGTCTTCTCTGGGATTAGGGTGGCAATAAGCCTCTCCAAGGTCCCAGCAGTCTCTGCATTTCCAGTGAAGGTCTGGTTTGTGCTGTCCCTCCTCGGTCTTCTTATCCTCCTTGGCCCTATGAAAATATTGTGTGTGGTGTCAGCCTAGGCTGGTACCATTTTTTTTTTAATTAAATTTTTTTTAAAAATATATATATATATATTTTTTTTAAATTATTTTTTTTTATTCATTTATTTTTTTTGGGGGGGAGAGCTGATTATCTATTTATTTTATTTTATTAAAAAAAAATTTTTGGGGGGGAGCTGATTATTTTTTAATTTATTTATTTATTGATTTTTTTTAGCTGATGGTATTTCTTGCTATTTCTGTTCATTGGTTCATTTTTGTGTCGTGTCAGTTGAGGCCGGTGTAATTTATTGGGGAGGCGTGAGCTTATAAAACGATGTTTCTTGCATTTTCTGTTTCTTTGTTTGTGATGTGTTCTTTCTGTGGTTTGTTTTCTTCCTGTAGTAGATTCCGTGTGACCCTTCGTAGCTTATGCGGGTTAGTTTCCGCATTCAATGATTTTTCTTAAGATTGTAGCTGTTTTGATCATTGCTGTCCTTTGTATAGTTCCAATGATCCCTTTGATTCCAATTTATCCCAGTCTTTTTTCCAGTTTTTGGGGGATTGTTCCTAGTGCTCCTACGATTATTGGTATTATACTCACTTTCTTCATGCTCCATATTCCTTTAAGTTCTCTGGCTAGTTCCGTGTATTTGCTTCGTTTTTCCGTTTCTTTGATTTTCACTTTGTGTTCTGCTGGAACGGCGAAGTCTACGATTTTGCAAGATTTTTCCTTCTTGTTGATTATTATAACATCCGGTCTCCTTGCTTGTATGAGTTTGTCTGTTTGTATATCCATATCCCAGACGATTTTGTATTTTTCGTTTTCCAGTACTGTTTCTGGTTTATGTTTGTACCATTTATCTGCGTATTCGAAATTCAATTGTTTGCACAGTTCCCGGTGTACTGCGTTCCCCACACAGCCATGTCTGTTCTTATATTCTTTTTGGGATAGTTTGCTACATTCACTTATTATATGATTTACTGTTTCGTCTCTTTGTCCACACAGTCTGCATTTACTGTTTATTATTATTATTATTATTATTATTATTATTATTATTATTATTATTATTATTATTATTATTATTATTATTATTATTATTATTATTATTATTATTATTATTATTTGTACTCATTAAGCGTTCTCACACAAGTTATCGCAAGTGATTGCTCACCGATAACAACCTATGGTGTTCCTTGGAGTCTGAGTGACAATAAACCTCCCCAGATTTCCAGTACTATCCACTTCTTTTCGATCACCACCGCAACTGACCTTGCGGTATTGCAACATTTGCCTACCATTGATTTCTCGCTGGCAACGACCATTGGTCTCCTCTGGGATTTGGGTGGCCCTGTCAGGAACAGAACTTCCCGACGACATAGCCATGACACTACCCATTGCCACAGTTCTGTCGCGTTGATGGGAGGGGGGTCAGACTTTAGAGCTGTGCTGTTGTTGTTATTGCTGATACTTCTGGAATGGGGTTAGGGTTAGTGTTAGGGTTAGGGTTAGGGTTAGGGTTAGGGTTAGGGTTAGTGTTAGGGTTCCACAGTATTCGATAATAAATGATCTCGATTGTCTCATATAAAAATCAAATAAACTTTCTTTTATAATTGGAATGTTCTTTTGTAAAATATAATCAAATAAAACGTTTTCTTATAATTGGAATGTTGTTTTTTTAGTACAAATACGCAACTGAATCGGAAATATAGTATTCTTTTATTACATATTACAAATAATTACATGAAACTTAAAAAAATTTTATCTCAAAAAGTTTAGTCTAATAAAGTAAAGGATGTATATTCGATGCAGTCGAATCTATATTTATATCGATTTTTGTCAGGAAAACAGCGAAAATCGATGACGAAAATCGTGTTCTGTTTATTTTTTAAAAAGAAACAATAGATTTGAAGAGAGGAAACACAAATCGGCACTTTTTTTAGTTTAGCTGTGAATCAGAAATCAATTTTGAAGAGTAACATTCACTCCTAACCCAATCAACCGGAAGTAATTCAGACTTTGAATGTTTTATCAAAAAATGAATCTTAATGACCTCAATCTGTGAGATATTGGTAATTTAACCAGAAAGCACCCAAAAACTACTGACCTTTTTACAGGTACACAGACTGCTTTCTTCCAGCGAGACATGCCCCTGCGGAATGGAAATGAAACTTACATCCATAAATAGAAGAGACGGATTTCAGTGGAGATAAATTATACAAAAAAAATCAATGTTGACTGTTTGTTTGATAAAAAAAATCAGACAAACTCTTCGTTTTTATAAAGTTTTAAATTATACCAAAACAATCACTGTTGACTATTCGTTTTTATATAATTTTACATCATCATCATCATCATCATCATCATCATCATCATCATCATCATCATCATCATCATCATCATCATCATCATCATCATCATCATCATCATCATCATCATCACCACCATCATCATCATCATCATCATCATCATCATCATTTAATAATGTAAAAAAAAACACTGATTGTTTTGGATAAAAAAAAAACTAATTCTATATTACTATCGGTTTATTGTCTGCTCCTGTTTTCAAAATTGAAAAAAAAAAATGATTTCTGATTCACAGCTATACTAAAGAAGTGCCAACAAATCTAATATCAGTACGGTTGGTTTATGTGCGATTTCAGCGTCCGAAATTCTTTTATTTTTTTGCAAATGATACGTCATTTATATACGATTATCAGATTTATAATTTTTAGCCGGTTTCTCTTTAATCGTTTCGTCTTTTCGGTATTGATTTACTTTAAGTGGATGCCATTTTTCATGTGACGGCATGAAAATACATTCTCTATTTCAAGAAGAAAAAGAAGAAAGAGGAGGAGAAGAAGAAGAAGAAGAAGAAGAAGAAGAAGAAGAAAGAATGAGAATAGGGAAAGAAAAGAAGGAACGCGAAAAAAGAGTGGGAAGAAGCTAATGATACAAAGAAGAAGAAGGAACATATTCAGAAGATAGGGTGATGGACTTTAAGTCAAGAGCAGAAAGAAGAAGAAGAAGAAGAAGAAGAAGAAGAAGAAGAAGAAGAAGAAGAAGAAGAAGAAGAAGAAGAAGAAGAAGTGGTCCACGAGGAGAATAAAAAGAAGTCTACAAAGAAAGAAAGAAAAAAAACGACTACGGGGGAAATAGACTAGATCGAACCCGGGTCTTAATGGTGAGAAATTTCCCGATCTGACCACTCATCTATGCTCCCATCACAGTCCTATATTCGGCGTCAAATTAGTGGGAGTAAGATGCGTTAATCAGATAACCCCAAAACTTTCTAATAGAAAAATAGAGCTTCCATGCAACCAGAAAGAAAGACATAAACACTCTCTCCTGACATCCGTCGACTAGACAATTTGAGCAAGGCTATATTCACTTGAAGATATACTACCCCAAGAAAGGACTTTCAGCAGCCGATACTTATTAACTTTAATTCCTTTCAATTGACTGTCGTAACTTCTGGCAACCTACACTCAACTGTGTATGCGATATGAATAAATTTATATAAATTGGTCTTTATAAAACAGCCTTATTTTCTTTTCTTTTTTATAGATTATTATAGGAGATAGTTTTATAATTCATGTGAAGATTAGCTCCAATCTATGGTTCTTCTATGTAAGACATTCACAACTAAAACTCGTCTTGCTATAACAACTGTAAATAATTTTTATTTCTCCGTCTGTGAACCTAAAACTAAACGGAACGTCCATGAGCAAAGTTAGTTTCCTCGAATTATCCATCTGTAAAACACAATACAACGGGGCTGTGAATCAGCATGAGTCACCTCACTGCACTTGCCACAATCATCCCCGCTCGTTGTGTCGGTTCGAAGATGTTGTGCGATTCAGTCAGTGCTGCAATAAAGAATTGTACATCCCAAATAAAACCATGAGTCCAGTTTATAAACAAGTAACAGGTTTATTAGTGGAGGTTACAAAATATATTAATGTTCTTAGGTTGAATGGCAGACTTGCAAAATGAGATCCTTGCCCGACCAAAAAAGATAAGTCCAATTATCACAATCCTTTAGCTTAGAGCGCCAGATGAGCCCATCCTACCTGGAGAGACACTCAGCTTCAACTGCTCGCCAAAGGGCCAACTCTCCCTTTCCCATCTCCTGGAGTCCTTTCCTCCTGACCTGAAATCTTGGATTCCAGTCTTTCTTACTGGTCACCATTCAACCACCCAAGGGCTGACCGCTAGAGATATCCATTAGAGATAACTACCAGACAGTCTACTCAAAGGGGGGCTTATCATGGAGACAATCTAAGAACATTACTTTTTGGTCTCAGCATGATTCTCTGTTTTTAAGAGGCACTTATTCCATTTCAAAGAGAAATAAGATTCTGTGTAGTCCATAATACAAAATCAGAGATATTTTCAAATTCCTCTGTGCCGCCCCCTCTTCCTCTGACCCAGCATCTTTCATCTGCACCGTCCGCCATTCACATGCAGCACTACAACATGCAGCCTACTGCATTTTTAAATCCCTACCAATCCACATGTGGGAAATGCCTCTTGCAGCATTTCACTAAGTCCTGCTGAAAAAGAACAAACAGAACCACCTCAGAAGAACCTCCGACCAGAAGAGAAACAAAGTTCATTTACAAATTCCAACAGTTCATCAATAAAAGGTTCACGATCTAATCTTCGTTTAAGCATCATCTTTCTTAAAATTATTGGTCCCCCGATTTTATAAAATCGGGGGACTTATGTTTTGAGGCATGTCCGTCCGTCCGTCCGTCCGTCTGTCCGGATTTTTCTCCGCAACCATCCATTGAATTTCTCTGAAATTTTGCATGAAGTTGTAACTTTAGTCAGGTTAGAAAGTGACATTCTCCGATGTCTGAAAAACATCTGGTTAGCCCCCCAGGGGGTCAAAAGGCCCCGAAATGGCAAAAAATGACAGTTTTTGCCCCATAACTTTTCATCCATCCATTCAATTTCTCTGAAACTTCGCCAAAATGTGGAGGCAATTGTTCCTAATGGAAAATAAGAATCGCTGACATTGGAAAAAATCTGGTTCGCGCCTCCTGGAGGTCAAAAGCCCCCAAAATGGCAAAAATGACCCTTTTCTCCCATAACGTTTGATCCATCCATTCAGTTTTTCTGAGACTTGGCCAAAATGTAGAGGCAATTGTTCTGGATATAAAATGAGAATCCTTGACCTCAGAAAAATTCTGGTTCGCGCCCCCAGGGGGTCAAAAGGCGGTCAAAAATGCCCCAAATTTATTGCATTTTACACTCGCCACATCGAATCACATAAGAGGGGGACCACGTTGTTGTTTTTCGTTTTTTGTGTTTTCTTTTTTTTTTCTTCTTCAAATTTTTACTGGTCGTCATTTATGGCTGTGAAACCATGCACATGCAAAACATATTTGTTTTTTTTTTATTTGTTTTTGTTGTTGTTTTCTTTTTTTAACAATATGGTTCATTCTCTTTCTTTTTCTGTATACACCAGTTTTCTTCAAACTTTTACTAGTCCTCAGTTGTTGTTGTTGTTGTTGTTGTTGTTGTTGTTTTTTTGTTTTTTGTCACTGCTTTCTAATTCACTTCAGTTGTAAACTGGGAAGATCCAGCTCATCTTCAACTGCCATCCACCCCCTCAAGGTCATGCATCGTTGGGATCTCAATTGGTTTTAGGACTCTCTCTCTCTCATTTAATTTAATTCTCAATTTACCGTTTGCTGTAGGATAGGTTCTCTAACACATCATCATCATCATCATCATCATCATTATCATCATCATCATCATCATCATCATCATCATCATCATCATCATCACTTTCATTATTACCGTTATTATCTGCCCTGAAACTGGCAAATTCGCAACTTATTTCTCTTTTTTCATAAGCAATGTACAATTCATATATATATAAAATGTAAAGTCACACTTGGAAGCGTTCATGAAATGGCAATAATAAGGAGAATATTTTGAAAAAATATTTTGAAAACCTGGACAACGCAATTTGTTTATGTTTTTTAAAATAAATTATTTATTTATTTAAAAAAACTTGAGTACTTTCGGTGATATTCACCCTTGTCAAAAGTATAAGCATTTTCTTTCCTCTTCTGTTTTCGTTTAATCCTTCTTGATTGAGACATATTTATCGCAGTCAAGTTGAATATATATATAGGAAGCCATGAAATAAAAATACTGTTTTGTTTTTAAATTCCCGAAACAGTTTTTCATGGTAAACAACTGATGATCCCTTAAATAATGTTACAACTAGCGTTAATTCTTGGAAGCTAACTAATATGGCTTGGTTTTGTTTGTTTTACGGCGTAGCAACCAACTATGGGGTATAGTTGAGAAACTTCCGAGACTATATATATATATATATATATATATATATATATAGAGAGAGAGAGAGAGATAGTACACGTATTGTATTAGTTTCTGTAGATATAAATCCGTTGAAACTCCAGTTTTTATAAAAAGTGCTCAATAACAAGTAGAGCTATATTTAAGTATAAATTTGTATTTATACAAACATTATTGGTTACATATGTGCATACATGTTTCGGTTGTACTCTTCACAAAGAGTCAACCTCTTTGGTGTGAAGAGGTTGACTGTTTGTGAAGAGTACAATCGAAACATGTATGCACATATGTAACCAATCATGTTTGTATAAATAAAAATTTATACTATATATATATATATATATATATATATATATATATATATATATATTAAAAGTACCCATAACGTCCACGCTTCGGACAGGAATGCTTCATGTATCCCTCGCATGCTGGACGGGGACACTATCTGCAAATCTTTTCCCTATTTTTACTATTTTAAAATGTCTCAACTGCACAAATATCTTCTGTAAATTCGCAGGAACTCAAACAACTTTTTCAATAATTCTACTAATTTAACATTTTTCAATAATTCTACTAATTTAACATTTTTCAATAATTCTACTAATTTAACATTTTTCAATAATTCTACTAATTTAACATTTTCAATAATTCTACTAATTTAACACTTTTCAATAATTCTACTAATTAAACATTTTTCAATAATTCTACTAATTTAACATTTTTCAATAATTCTACTAATTTAACATTTTTCAATAATTCTACTAATTTAACATTTTTCAATAATTCTACTAATTTAACATTTTTCAATAATTCTACTAATTTAACATTTTCAATAATTCTACGAATTTAACATTTTTCAATAATTCTACTAATTTAACATTTTTCAATAATTCTACTAATTTAACATTTTTCAATAATTCTACTAATTTAACATTTTCAATAATTCTACTAATTTAACACTTTTCAATAATTCTACTAATTTAACATTTTTCAATAATTCTACTAATTTAACATTTTTCAATAATTCTACTAATTTAACATTTTTCAATAATTCTACTAATTTAACATTTTTCAATAATTCTACTAATTTAACATTTTTCAATAATTCTACTAATTTAACATTTTTCAATAATTCTACTAATTTAACATTTTTCAATAATTCTACTAATTTAACATTTTTCAATAATTCTACTAATTAAACATTTTCAATAATTCTACTAATTTAACATTTTTCAATAATTCTACTAATTTAACATTTTTCAATAATTCTACTAATTTAACATTTTTCAATAATTCTACTAATTTAACATTTTCAATAATTCTACGAATTTAACACTTTTCAATAATTCTACTAATTTAACATTTTTCAATAATTCTACTAATTTAACATTTTTCAATAATTCTACTAATTTAACATTTTTCAATAATTCTACTAATTTAACATTTTTCAATAATTCTACTAATTTAACATTTTTCAATAATTCTACTAATTTAACATTTTTCAATAATTCTACTAATTTAACATTTTTCAATAATTCTACTAATTTAACATTTTCAATAATTCTACTAATTTAACATTTTTCAATAATTCTACTAATTTAACATTTTTCAATAATTCTACTAATTCAACATTTTTCAATAATTCTACTAATTTAACATTTTTCAATAATTCTACTAATTTAACATTTTTCAATAATTCTACTAATTTAACATTTTCAATAATTCTACTAATTTAACATTTTTCAATAATTCTACTAATTTAACATTTTTCTACAGCCTAAACATCTCATGCACACGTGCATGGATTCTCCCAGGGGCTTTTCCATAATTCCACCATCTTAGAATTTCTCAATAACCGAAATATCTCCCGTAAACCTACAGGAGCACTCCCCAAAACCTTACTATAATTCTAAAATATTAGAATTTCTCAACAGCCCAAATATCCTCTGCACACTTGCAGGCACTCTACAAAAATTCTTCATAATTCTACTATTTTAAAATTTTTCAATAATTCTACTATTTTAAAATTCTTTATAATTCTACTATTTTAAAATTCTTCATAATTCTACTAATTTAACATTTTCAATAATTCTACTAATTTAACACTTTTCAATAATTCTACTAATTTAACATTTTTCAATAATTCTACTAATTTAACATTTTTCAATAATTCTACTAATTTAACATTTTTCAATAATTCTACTAATTTAACATTTTCAATAATTCTACGAATTTAACATTTTTCAATAATTCTACTAATTTAACATTTTTCAATAATTCTACTAATTTAACATTTTTCAATAATTCTACTAATTTAACATTTTCAATAATTCTACTAATTTAACACTTTTCAATAATTCTACTAATTTAACATTTTTCAATAATTCTACTAATTTAACATTTTTCAATAATTCTACTAATTTAACATTTTTCAATAATTCTACTAATTTAACATTTTTCAATAATTCTACTAATTTAACATTTTTCAATAATTCTACTAATTTAACATTTTTCAATAATTCTACTAATTTAACATTTTTCAATAATTCTACTAATTTAACATTTTTCAATAATTCTACTAATTTAACATTTTCAATAATTCTACGAATTTAACATTTTTCAATAATTCTACTAATTTAACATTTTTCAATAATTCTACTAATTTAACATTTTTCAATAATTCTACTAATTTAACATTTTCAATAATTCTACTAATTTAACACTTTTCAATAATTCTACTAATTTAACATTTTTCAATAATTCTACTAATTTAACATTTTTCAATAATTCTACTAATTTAACATTTTTCAATAATTCTACTAATTTAACATTTTTCAATAATTCTACTAATTTAACATTGTTCAATAATTCTACTAATTTAACATTTTTCAATAATTCTACTAATTTAACATTTTTCAATAATTCTACTAATTTAACATTTTTCAATAATTCTACTAATTTAACATTTTTCAATAATTCTACTAATTTAACATTTTTCAATAATTCTACTAATTAAACATTTTCAATAAATCTACTAATTTAACATTTTTCAATAATTCTACTAATTTAACATTTTTCAATAATTCTACTAATTTAACATTTTTCAATAATTCTACTAATTTAACATTTTCAATAATTCTACGAATTTAACACTTTTCAATAATTCTACTAATTTAACATTTTTCAATAATTCTACTAATTTAACATTTTTCAATAATTCTACTAATTTAACATTTTTCAATAATTCTACTAATTTAACATTTTTCAATAATTCTACTAATTTAACATTTTTCAATAATTCTACTAATTTAACATTTTTCAATAATTCTACTAATTTAACATTTTTCAATAATTCTACTAATTTAACATTTTCAATAATTCTACTAATTTAACATTTTTCAATAATTCTACTAATTTAACATTTTTCAATAATTCTACTAATTCAACATTTTTCAATAATTCTACTAATTTAACATTTTTCAATAATTCTACTAATTTAACATTTTTCAATAATTCTACTAATTTAACATTTTCAATAATTCTACTAATTTAACATTTTTCAATAATTCTACTAATTTAACATTTTTCTACAGCCTAAACATCTCATGCACACGTGCATGGATTCTCCCAGGGGCTTTTCCATAATTCCACCATCTTAGAATTTCTCAATAACCGAAATATCTCCCGTAAACCTACAGGAGCACTCCCCAAAACCTTACCATAATTCTAAAATATTAGAATTTCTCAACAGCCCAAATATCCTCTGCACACTTGCAGGCACTCTACAAAAATTCTTCATAATTCTACTATTTTAAATTTTTTCAATAATTCTACTATTTTAAAATTCTTCATAATTCTACTATTTTAAAATTCTTCATAATTCTACTATTTTAAAATTTTTCAATAATTTTACTATTTTAAAATTTTTCAATAATTCTACTATTTTAAAATTTTTCAATAATTCTACTATTTTAAAATTCTTCATAATTCTACTATTTTAAAATTTTTCAATAATTCTACTATTTTAAAATTCATCAAACAAAAACCTTTGCCATAATTTCAACATTTAAAATTTTTTCAAACCCAGATCTCTAAAACATTATGAATATGACAGCCCAGGAATGTGCTTCCAGTTTTCCTTGGTCACCCGTGTGCAAGGAAACCGAGTGTCCACCACAATTAATATCCACTCCCCACAGGACACGAATTGACCAAAGTAAGACCTTCCTTTATAACTTTTCTTAACTCTCGCATACATAATTTATGCCACTTATTTAGCCAAATGGAGCCTTTGGTTGGGTGCGCAATCAACAACCTCTTCACTCTCAACTTGGGCATTATGTGTGGGTGACAGTGGTGTCATTGATCCAGAGTGATTTCATGAGACATCACACAATAACAACAGAGGACTATTTAGGTCCAAGTGATATGTGCATACAGGGGCGTGCACTCCCCCAGGCGATGCACCAACTCAGACTAATTGGATCCATCTCCAATCACCACTCCAGCAACATTCACTCGGAATCTCCAGGCATGGGGTTCTTTGGAACACGCCAGTTCTTTTAGTCCCCATCGACTCCGTCACTGCTATCGCTGTCAGTGCCTCCCTCCACCGGGCTTGGTCCTGGGGCAATATCTTAAGTCCACACCGAACCCAAATCTCTGTTAGCTTACCATCAATTTGTCTCGATTTCCATACGCTGCTGTACCCATTCACAATCTCAACAAAGAAAATCTCAACACAGGTCTTCCATTCAATTGCGCCGTCTATCATGTCTACACGCCATGACCTATACAATCTAGATTATAATTCTTATTTACTATTCTGCTTTTTCGATCACCCCGGGGTACTCTCGTGACAATTCAATAATCCAATACAACTCAAACATAGCATGCCGAGCCTACATGTCACACCGGTAAACACTGCACCATTGCCATCACTTCTTAATGTGCTTAAACCAAATGATGGCATTCATTTTCGTACGTGAACCTGGCGTATAAAAGAACCAATGTTGTCCCTTTTTATTCCTTTATTTCTCTTGTGTTTTCCTGTGTACAGTTTGGTCACTCCTGATTTTTCTTTCTTTTTTTTTGCCTTTTTGTTTCTCTTATTTGTTATGTTAACTCTGCCTCAAGTCATACAACGCGTGAAAATGATTTTTTTCTTTTTAGCCATTCGATCGGAGTAAGGTGACAATTTCTTCCTTCTCTCAGCTCTTGTATTGTCGACACGGTTTTTGAAGCTGTTTTTTCCTATTTACTTTCCTTCCCAAGAGGGCAGAGTCAGACACAATGTCGGTTTTTAATGTGGGGACAATCCAGATCCCCAAATGTGACATTCTGGATTGGAACAAAAATAAAAATTGCCTCAGTCAGAAGGACTTCTCCTTCACTGACCAAGGACTGAATAGACTTAATGCTGCGTCAGAACAGATTCTACACTTTCTTCCTAGCCAAAAGGTCAAGTTATTGATACACCCAAAAGATCTCACAAACACACCCGTAATTTTTTGAATATGTAAATAGCGCAGGTATTCATGATTTCAACTGTTCGTGTTTTCCATTTTTTTTACTGGCTATAACAACATAGGCTAACCGCTTTTTTTAATATTATACAGATTATTTTATTATTTTAACTTAAAAAGGAAATAAAAACAAAAACGCGTAACACACGGCGTCAAACAAGGCATTCTTTTTTTGAATTTCTAAATTTCGATGCAAATTAATTCATCTTTTAAATGTGAACGGAAAAGAAAGGAAATCAATTTTAATTTTGCTTTGAATTCAAAAAAAAAAAATCGATCTCAACCGTTGAGAGTGAAGTTGTTCCTTCAAAGCGAACATTTGATGAACACCAATGCTAAATGTAAATGTTTTTTCCAAGGAATAAAGCAATATTACGAAACAGAAACATGTTATGGGGGGTGGGGGTGGAAACAATCATTGAATCATTGCATAAGCAGATCCAATGTTTTATCAATTTTATCCAAATCAATTAGAATATAAAGAGTATATCCTCTCAATTCATCTAATATCAATAATATAAAATAAATTCTAATTAATCATTCAATTCATTTCCCCTTTTTTCTATAACAATTAATAAAAACAAAAAATTTTTCAAAATCATTAAAATCTGAACATTAAGATCATTCTACAATAATATTCAATACATAATTAACCCTTAAGTAAAAAAAAAACATTGGATCTCAGCATGATTCTCTGTGTTTACGAATCACTTATTTCATTTCAAAGAGAAATGAGATTCTGTGTGATCCAAAATACAAAAAGGGTAGTTCTCTGTATGTCTGTTTGTATGTCCTGCTACTCACAAAATTGATATTTTTAGGACCGGACAACACCTGGGATCATACTATCTCAAAATTACAACAAAAATTTTTTTTGTTGAGGATCAACTGGGCCAGTTTTCGGCAGCGGGTCTGGTTTTATCCAGCTTTTCCAATGTTATTTACTACTAATTTGGAAATCAGCCAATGTAATTATGTAATAATTTGGAAAAACTGCTGACTCACGGCAAATGTCCCATAAGTTCTGTCCGGATGTGTCAGGTCATCCCATAAGTTCTTTCCGGATGTATCAGGTCATCCAAGATCTTCTGTCCTGATGTATCAGGTCATACCATAAGTTCTGTCCGGATGTATCCACTACTGACGTCATAGTGATAGGTACGTGACGTCATGGTGAGAGGTTTGGATAATATTTTAACAGCATCTACCCTTCTCTTCAGACTATTGTGCACATGGAAATGAGGGGATATCATTAAGAGTGATTTTAGTCGTGCTCTGGAGGCCTCCTTGATTTTCTAAGTACTCGGCGTTGTCCG
>OY744533.1:15311472-15338972 GCA_963556195.1 Sepiola atlantica
GCATTTCCCAGTAGGGGCGCCTCATGCGATTAGCAATAAACTAACCCCTTCTCAAAGGGTGAGAAGGCAAAGCCTGGGAGTGTGGGCCTCCTAGAACTGCACAAGGCAATATCTCAGACCGGTGGAATCAAGGCTTGAAGGCTAAAATGCTACCAGTTTTCAGATTGTAGCATCTATTAGAACAGATACTACACTTTGATCTCAGTTAAAAGGTCAAGCCACTGTTATTATGAACACGCGTATGGAAATCACCTTTTGGTGTAAGATGAAAGAAATGATATTTGTCTTGTTTTGAAATAAGAATCATATCAACTCATTTTGTTTTGTTTTTTTATACACAGTCGAGGACACGTCCACAACAATCAGTCCGACGGAGTCTGGACCATTTTAGTTAGATGGCCTTTTTCTGCCGAGCTTAGCTATAGTTCTGTGCAGTTCTAGGGGGTCCATCCTCCCAGGCTTTACCTTCTCGTGCTTTAGAAATGTTTAGTTTATTGCTAATCGCCTGAGGTGCCCCTGCAGAGGAATGCCTAGAAATGTTTTGTATGCCAGTCTTCTTTGCCTCGTGTTCCTTGTATTTGCTGCACCATTCTGTTCTATGCCTCGTGTTCCTTGTATTTGCTGCGCAAGTCCGTTCCTTGCCTCGTGTTCCTTGTATTTGTTGTGCATGTCCGTTCGTTGCTTCGTGTTTGTTTTGTTTGCTGCACAGTCTGTTCTTTGCCTTGTGTTCGTTTTAATTGCTGCGCAAGTTTGTTCTTTCCCTCGTGTTTGTTTTATTTGCTGCACAATCTGTTCTTTGCCTTGTGTTCGTTTTATTTGCTGCACAATCTGTTCTTTCCCTCGTGTTCATTTTATTTGCTGCACAATCTGTTCTTTGTCTTGTGTTCGTTTTCTTTGCTGCACAATCTGTTCTTCCCCCGTGTTCATTTTATTTGCTGCACAATCTGTTCTTTGCCTTGTGTTCGTTTTATTTGCTGCACAATCTGTTCTTTGTCTTGTGTTCGTTTTAATTGCCGCGCAAGTCCATTCTTTCCGTCGTGTCTGTTTTAGTTTCTGCAAAATCTGTTCTTTGCCTCGGGTTTGATTTATTTGCAGCGCAAGTCTGTTCTTTTCCTTTTGTTCGTTTTAATTGCTGCGCAAGTCTGTTCTTTTCCTTGTGTTCGTTTTATTTGCTGCACAATCTGTTTTTGGCCTCGGGGTTGTTTTATTTGTTGCGAAAGTTTGTTTTTTTCCTCGTGTTCGTTTTATTATCTGCACAATCTGTTCTTTGCCTCGGGTTTGTTTTATTTGCTGCGCAAGTTTCTTCTTTGCCTCGGGTTTGTTTTATTTGCTGCGTAAGTTTTTTCTTTGCCTCGGGTTTGTTTTATTTGCTGCGAAAGTTTGTTTTTTGCCTCGGGTTTGTTTTATTTGCTGCTTAAGTCTGTTCTTTGCCTCGGGGTTGTTTTATTTGCTGCGCAAGTTCGTTCTTTGACTTGTGTTCGTTTTAATTGCTGCGCAAGTCTGTTCTTTGTTTTGTGTTCGTTTCATTTGTTGTACAATCTGTCCTTTGCCTCGTTTTTGTTTTAGTTGCTGCGCAAGTCTGTTCTTTGTCTTGTGTTCGTTTTAATTGCTGCACAATCGGTTATTTGTCTCGGGTTTGTTTTATTTGCTGCACAAGTCCGTTCTTTTCCCTGTGTTTGTTTTATTTGCTGCGCAAGTCTCTTCTTTCCGTCGTGTTCGTTTTATTTGCTGCGCAAATGTGTTCGATTTAATTTTCCTTATATATATATATATATATATATAATATTTTATAAATAAATATCAATTATTTATTACCTACAGACATCGATGTTTCATGCTTGCGCAATCTTTAGTGAAGAAAGTTAATTTCCGACGGTCGGCGGGCGCGAACTCTGATCACAAATCGCTACTGATTCGCAATCAAGAGACTTACCCGTTGGCCACCACAAATTAGCTTGGAAGTTAAGAGGAATTTAACTTTGTAAATGCCAAGCAGCGAAGTATGATCAATAACAACAACAAACTGTGTTGGATCTCGCAATGAAGCTAGTAGTATTGCTTGTTATTAAATTCACTCAGAGTAGCCAGTAAAGAAGGCTATATAATATTTTATAAATAAATATTAATAATTTATTACCTACAGACATCGATGTTTCATACTTACGCAATCTTACATAAAAGTAATCCATGGACACGTGTTTAGTGCACACGGCCGTCATCAGCATGTCCAACTTACACAAGGATCGAACCTTAGACGTTGATGTCAATAGTCTGTCGTTTTATTCCCAGGCAATGACGCCTTGTCTGGAAATATGTACGATTTTTATCACCTAAATATTTAATGTATTTTATGCAATTGTTTTTATTATTAATTATAACTATACTAATAAGCAAAGTAACAAACGTCACAATCACCAATATAAACAATTACATTAATTGATATATTTATATATATATAAAATACATTAATTGATATATATATATATATATATATATATATATATATATATATATATATATATATATATATATATATATATATATATATGCGTAGGATTTGAATTAGCGGCTCGACATTAAAACAAATCATGCCTGATATTATACATCAGACGTTTGTCGAAGATAATAAAGAAAATATGAACATATGCACAACGTATAAATCGGTATAGAAAGCAGAAAGAACAAAACGAAATAAAACGCATCATTATGGAAATAGAGTGAAAGCTCTGACTTCTCTACTATTATTCGTCAGGCAGTTTTGTACTTGTGTGACGAAACGTATATATATATATAGCTTCATCGTGAGATCCAACACAGTTTGTTGTTGTAGATCACTATTCGCTGCTCGTTGTAAAATACCCGCCGACTTGGTATTTTACAAAGTTAAATTCCTCCTAACTTCCAAGCTAATTTGTGGTGGCCAACGGGTAAGTCTCTTGATGGCGAATCAGTAGCGATTTGTGATCAGAGTTCGCACGTCGGAAATTAACTTTCTGCACTGAAGATTGCGCAAGCATGAAACATCGATGTCTGTAGGTAATACATAGTTAATACTTATTTATAAAATATTATATGTATATATATATATATATATATATATATATATATATATATATATATACATATGAAAAAGGAAAAAACAAGAGATATATATTCATCAACGTTTCGTCTTATATATATATATATATATATATATATATATATATATATATATATATATATATATATATATATGAAAAAGGAAAAAACAAGAGATATATATTTTTTTATATATTCATCAACGTTTCGTCTTTATTTGTAAGACTTCCTCAGGAGATGATACTTTTAAGAAAAATGTCATGCAAGTACCTCGAAATATTGGGAAGACATGATGGGTTGATGAGAAAAAGTATTAGCCGTAGACATGTCTACCCAATATTTCGAGGTACTTGCATGACATTTTTCTTAAAATTATCATCTCCTGAGGAAGTCTTACAAATAAAGACGAAACGTTGATTAATATATATATAAAAAAATATATATATATCTTGGTTTTTTCCTTTTTCATTTCCCATTACGTCGGATTACTCTTATCCTTCCTTTCTCGTTGCGTTGGGAATCCGAATAAAAGAGCTCAATGTACCTTTAAACAGAGCAAAATAGAATTATTAAAAGGAAAAAACTATACACACATTAAAGTTGTATACATTATAAATTATTTCGACCCTTTAATTAGGTCTCTTCAGACGTATAAACAACCACATCAAAATCGTAAATAACCAAACGGAGTTTTTAATCGTGAACGCTCGAATCTTTCATCCTATATTTTTATCTATATAAAGCTCACATTCGAAATTTTATTTTTTTCAATAGCAAAAACGAATTCTCTTATATATATATTTTTATATTTCTGCATATGTAAAAAATAGAAGAGTCAAATTAATATTTTACTTCTGTCACCCCTCCTCGAGTATTTTACCATTTACCCCCTTTTTTTTACATCGACCAATCAACAAAGTGAATTTATCCTTTTAAGACGATGATCAATTTCTCTTATTATTTGTTTTTTTGATGTGGTTGTTTATACATCTGAGAAGACCTAATCAAATGGTCGAAATAATTTATAATGTATACAACCTTAATGTGTGTATAGTTTTTTTCCTTTTAATAATTCTCTTTCTCTCTCTTTCTCTCTCTCTCCCTCTCTCTCTCTCTCTCTCTATATATATATATATATATATATATATATATATATATATATATAAATGTGATATTTAGAAAGCAATACAATGCAGAGGTGTGACGGATAGACACAAGTTGGAGCAAATAAGACATATAATGGTGGAACAAATGAATTAGTTTCAACCTTAATACAATGTGTACATACACATATATAGATATATATATTTATTTATTATTATTTTTTAAATATTTTTTTCCTTTCACAACACATATATATCTGTCTATCTACACAAAGTTACAATGTCATGTAATACCTGTATCAAGATGGTCTGGTGGAAATTCCGTATGATATAATTTTTTTTTAAATTTAATTTTCGGGAACTCTTCACTTCTTCAGAACCGTGTTCAACTCAAGTTCAAGCGTGCATATGAAGGAAGCCGTAAGATTTAGTCTCGCAGAAAATACCGGTTAAATTTTAAATACCAAACCAGATTCAAAAATAAAATAAACTTCTTTTTTTTTAAATTATTATTAATTTATTTTATTATTTTTTTAATTGAATATTTTATTTATCTACTTTTTATCTAATTTATTTATTCATATATATATACACACATTGGCCTTTCTTATAGAGAGGAGGATCTAAACAAATCTTTAAAAATGTCTTCATTGCTGAATGTAAATCTCAAATGACGATTGTAGTTTGCATCAGAGACGCGATCAAATGCATTTAACACAATCCACGTATTTACGAAACAATAAACACATGACAAAAAAGAGCTGTTCACTCTGAGAGAGATTCGTTTCTGGACACATTCATTGGTTAACTAAATCTGCTAGGAAATCTCGCGAGACTTGTTATTCACCATTTTTATTGCACAGTCTCAAAAATAACTTCTTGATTATGCAAATATCTCCCTAATGGCGGATCGCTTTCATGTCGTTAGAACTGAGAACTTTTACAGTTGTAATGAAAAAAAGGAGAGAAATTTTGTAAAAAAATAAGATCGTTTTAGAAAAAACATCTCTCTCTATATAAAAGGCAATGTTTGTTTGTGTGTTATAGAAATTGATGTGTTAACAGTTAGAACATTTAAATGGCGGTTAAATAATTCAAGGAATCTAAAGACGCCATTGAAATTTTACCATCTAGAGTCACTAGGGTTAATTTTCAGTGGGGTTAAAAAAACTGAAATATATAAGAACGTAAAGAGACACAATTAATTTTTAAAAATCATCTCGTTTCTGTTGTGGCTTTAAAACAGGGGCTGGCAACCTTTTCAGAGTGACGGCCAGATGAGACTTTTGGAAGGAGATCGCGGGCCGGAGTGAAAAACGAAATCTCAGAATTACTATATTTTGTTTACATGAATAAATTGTACAAAAATTGCATTGAACACTCTACAAATCTGATATTTTTTTCTCAAGAGACTTCTGTATGTGATGTTATAAAAGGCGCCGACGAAGAGCCATTTTGGAATCATAAAAAAATAATGACGGGGGAAGTAGCAAGTTGATCCAGCATTCGTTTTGACACACCCCACATAAGTTCTCTGTTTCATGCCCTTTCCTCGTCTCTCGTTTTCTCTTTGCCTCTCTCTTTCTCTTTTTCTATTTTTTTTATCTCAGGCCAAGGATTTGAAATTAATAGTTAAAGAAAAATGAAATATACATGCATCATCGCACGCTGATATTTATACATTTTTATCCCACTGTAAATCTTAATTGAATGCTACTTTTATGTCTATGTCACAAAATGATATGAGTTTTACTGGGAGGTCCGCGGGCCAGATTACGATAATAAAGCATAGCAGGGTGGCGGGCCAGACGCTAAGCCTTCGCGGGCCGGATGTAGCCCGCGTGCCTGAGGTTGCCCGCCCCTGCTTTAAAGGGAAGAAATGAAATTACACGAACAGAAGATAATCAACAAGAAAGTGTATTAATATAAAGTACAGAAGTAATGGGTTGACAGAGGCCGCTTCCTCACTCCTCGCTTTTACTCATTGATCAAAACGACTCTATTCATAAATGCCCTGAAGAATGCATTCCATGATGGAATAAGGTAAATAACTGAAACAGTTTCCTAAAACAAAAATAAAATTAAATCGAGAATATTTCAGTGAAGCATGTATTTTAAGAAAATTATTGTATTTTATTGTATTATTGTATTTTATATAAAATTAAGTATTATTGTATATTATAATTAAAATTAAGTATTATTGTATTTAAAAAAAATATTATTATATAAAATTATTGTATTATTGTATTTTTAGAAATGTATAAAAATTTAAATAATTATTTTTATTTTAAGAAAATTATTGTATTTTAAGAAAATTATTGTATTTTATATAAAATTAAGTATTATTGTATATTATAATTAAAATTAAGTATTATTGTATTTTAAATAAAATTATTATTATATAAAATTATTGTATTATTGTATTTAAAAAAATGTATAAACATTTTAATAATTATTTTTATTGGTATTTTTAAGATTGAACATCTTAAAAAATATAAAACATCTCATAAAATCTATCTATATATTGATCTATAATATTATAGATATAATATCTATAATATTATAGATATAATATCTATAATATCTAGTATGATATCTATAATATCTATTTATTAGATATAATAATATTTATTAGATATATTATTATAATAAGCTAATAATAAGCTAATAATAATATTTATAATATTTATAATATTTATAATTTATAATATATATAATATATATACTATAATATATTTATAATAATAATTTATAATTATAAATATTTATAATAATAATATATTTATAATATTATAATATATATAATATTATTATATTATAATATAATATTATAATATTTATAATTTTTATAATATTTATAATAATAATATAATAAGCTAATAGTAATATTTATTAAATATAATAATATTTATTAGATATAATATCTAATAATTTTATATCTATTATAGATATACAAATCATCTATAAAACATCTTGTACATATAAAATTAAGTATTATTGTATTTTATATAAAATTATTATATAAAATTATTGTATTATTGTATTTTAAGAAATGTATAAACATTTAAATAATTATTTTTGTTAGTATTTTTAAGATTGAAAATAATTAAATAAAAAACGAATTCGTTTCGATTCTTTGCAGCCATTTGCTCTTTTACAGCTCTTTATTGGAAACGTGGCGTAAATAAGTCTTTAAAAAAAGATTTCTCGCCTAAATGTTGATTTGGAATATAACTTCAAAAAGTTGACAAAATAACACAACATTGTCCCTTGAACAGATAAAAAATATTGAAAATCTCCTATATAAAAGTAAGTTGTATGTATGTATGTGTGTCCAGCTAAAACTTGTAAAATACGCGACAGATACCACAAAGCTTACATTTTCGAAATCGTCCATCTCTTAGACGTATAATATGCAAACATTGACGAAATAACATCCATTCCTCTACCTAGAACCGACACGAAATCTGCCGCGGGGGTGAGATTTCTTTGTGTTTTCGTCACCTGTACGTTTTACGCATGCGCAACGTGCAAAAACGACACATCAGAGTGACCTATTTTTCGTCGGATTTTATACTCTGGTCTGTGTTCACAACGGTTAGCGATACAGAACGAAAACCGAGAGGTTGATATTTGATCCCCACCGACCCCTAAGAATTTTTTAAACGATAACTTAAATATACATCGGAGTAGGGGGCGAAGTTGAGGGGGACGACCGGGGAAGACAGAGATAGTACTTTTAATAAAAAAAATGTTACAACTTTGCCCCGGGCAACAAGGAGAGGGGAGCGGGGAAGAGACAGCTTTTGCCCCCGCGCAACCGGAGAAGAGAGAGATTGTTACACTTTTGCCCCCGGCCAATGCTGTGTAACCCCTGCAAGTCTATTATATACAGGGCAGTTGTTTGTGTGTATGTATGTGTGTATGTCCAGTTAAAAGTAAAAAACTACAAAACAAACCACCACAAAGTTGATATTGTCTTGGTCAGCGTTGCTCTGGTTGAATAATATCTAAAATTGTTAAAACAATATTCATTCTTTTGCCTGAAACTGATACAGATGCTATCAGGGGGTGTCGGTTTTTTACTTTCTACAGTTTTGTACTAAAGGGAAGTACCTCGAATTTTTCCCAAGGAGTTACTTTCCTTATGTCGACTCATTGTTCGATGAATCTATACAAAAGAGAGTTGTCTGTGTGTATGTGTGTACGATCAGAGAGAGGAATAGACTGAGGGGTGGGGAGAAAGGAAACGGTGGAGAGGGAACAGACACATTTAGAGTGAGGTAAAGAGAACTTTTAATAGAAATATGTTACACTTTTGCCCCTGGCAACGCCGGGTACCCCTGCTAGTCTTAAATAAAAACAAACTATTTGTTATTCATAAAATTACTTTAAAAGAAAAAACACCACCATGCTAACAGGTGTTTATGACTTGACCTCTTATTGCAAACGTTATTTTTAAAACTTTTTTTTCAAGGCAAAAATTGTAAACATAACTATATTGGAAATTATTTGTCCATAAGAAACTTTCTGACTAGCAATATATCTCCACACGAGAAACGCCGGGTGAATAGCATTAGCACATCAATATACAGGTTGAATAAACTAGTTTGGCCATGTCGACAGAACAGGCCCTGAAAAGCAATGTATACCGAGCATTTAAGAAAGAATTCCCCGGTAAAAGACCTTGTTGTATGTCGATAGACACTGATATATAAAAAATATAATGATATGACTTTATTGTTCGGTTTCTGCGAACGAGTAGGATGAAAGGGAGGTGTAGAGGAAGCACGGGAATTGACGGAGGTTGATATCTCGAACTCGCTAGTCAGTCGACTCTCTATATCTCAATTGGGCTCGTTTATATAACATTTTTGGACACCCATGTACGAACTTGTAAACGCCCATTCTGTGATTTCTCCTTCGCCTTCGTTGTCAATGTAGCCACGCCTTTAGGGCGTTTATTAAGCAAGGGTCTATACTCGTATGTAAATAACCTTTGCAGATAACCTTCGCAGGTGTTACTACAAAGGTCACCAGATATTTTATTTTTCGTAGAGTTGTGTTTTCGTGTCAATCCACCACGTTTTTTTTCTTCTTCCTGGCCAGGAGCGTGTCTGAGTTAAGTAGGTTTGGTTTTTCCTGTCAGGTGATATTTCCGGTTCATCAGATCCGATATTCAACAATCAGATTCGCAGTGAATTTGTTTTTCACTTACCGTGGAAACATTAGTAAATCATTGAGCAATATGAAAGGAGATTTTACAAAGATCCTCGTATGCAAAAAAGTAAAGTAATACAGGTTGTTTACAAAAACTAGTATAATTTCAGATGTAAATGTCACAGACAAGTGGATCTTAATAGGCTTAATGTCAAATAATATGATATTGATTCCGCCAAATGTGAATGAGAAAATCAAAGGTATGTGGGTTCCATGAACAATTTCATAAATATACAGCATGCGCGCCCTCACTTGAATGGAGGGAACAGCGGTTAGACAAACTAGTAATGATTGACAGTTTAGAATTTAGAAGGTGATCTCAACAAATAAACGGAAGTTGGGAATCAGACATCGGTGTTCATCCCTAAACTCTGATCTGATAGCTTTAACATAACGGCAGCCAATGCCGCTCTCTTTCTCTCTTAACCTAGAGAGTGACCAGCGTTTTGGCAAGGCCGACACTGCTCGGAGTGCAACCCTTGTTGAGAGAGTGCGAAAAAAGAGATAATGCGGAATCCGACGGCGGAGATGAACACCATTCCAAAAAAAGACTTCAAGTGGTGTTTCCGGCAGTGGATGGATCGGTGGGCTAAATTTGTGCAAGCACAAGGGGCTTACTTTGGATGTGATTAGGGTCACAAGTTCGTAACGTATTTGAAATATCTTTTTTCTGGCCTAAAGTCGGATACGTTTTAGACAGGCCTCGTATATATATATATATATATATATATATATATATATATATATATATATATATATATATATATATATATGTATATATATATATGTATATATATATGTATAATATACATTGTATATATATATATATGTATATATATATATATATGTATATATATATATGCATATATATATATGTATATATATATATATGTATATATATATATATGTATATATATATATATATGTATATATATATGTATATATATATGTATATATATATATATGTATATATATATATATATATGTATATATATGTATATATATGTGTATATATATATATATATGTATATATATATATGTATATATATATATATGTATATATGTATATATATATATATATGTATATATGTATATATGTATATATATATATGTATGTATATATATATATATGTATATATATATGTGTATATATATATGTATATATATGTATATATGTATATATATATGTGTATATATATATGTATATATGTATATATGTATATATGTATATATATATATATATATATATATATATATATATATATATATATATATATATTAGTTATAGAGCAACCTAACAAGGCAGAATAGTTGTTTCCATTGGATAAAAAGAAAGAGTTATCGTCATTGGATAAAAGAAGTCGTCTGCCATGACAGTTGAAAAATAAACAGAACGGCTCTCACGATCAGACTAAGCATCTCTTTTATATTTCTCTCTCTCTCTCTCTCTCTCTCTCTTTCGGATTTCTGTAAGTGTCTTATTGTGTTCCTCATGCTAACAAATTCACCATCAGAAAGAAGCCCTCCGTGTGTTCTGTGAATTAATAGAACGCGAATACGAGATGATACGCCTCCTTTTAAGTAACAAGTGTGTATAATGAGTAATACACGCATCAAGAGACGAGCCAGTATATAACACGCCTCCTGAGACACGACCGTCTTTTTTTATGATATTTGTCGTCAAGATCCTTTTTCTATGTACAGAATCTTTCTTCTTTGAATGTTTACGTGTCATGCTCAAATCTGTATCGCCATTAGTACTGTAGCAGGCACATGTTTGAGGTCCATTGTTTTTTTTTGTACTCACACACAATCTATTGCGTCGTAATAAGTTGTGATTCGGTTGGCTAGAACAGGCATATCAAAACTCGTGTAGAAATACATCAGGCGATTTGAACACTTTTACACATGCGCGCGACTTTCAGACATCCCCGATTCTGCCCAGCTATTGCACGGGCACATACAATTCAGTTCCATCCAAGATGCAGATCTGACAGAACGCTGTATTGTCTAACTCGTCTCACACTCGATATCAACTTGGACGCAATTGCATTTCTACCTTAGTACGTGCCTGCCAAACCAACGTGCCGTACATTCTTATATCTTTATGTTAATGTTAAATAAAGTTGATTTAATTGCAGAGAAGCTGTGTGTTATTTTTATATGGAAATCTGGTGACCCTATTTTCTTCTTCATTTCGAGCCAGCTCAATCAGATAAATACAGATACGACCGACTCTACAAAATGGCGATCGCCTGTCTCATACAAGCATCTCAACTCATACCAACTCCCATCTTTCCTTAGTCATCACAAGAAAAGGCGCCATTTCTCTTCCAGTGAATAGCATTTCCATTCCTGTAAAGCGAAACACATCAAACATAAAACATAAAATGTGTACTTCTTCAAACAAATACTGTTTCATTTGAACGGAAATTGGCACAGATTGTGAAGTGGCATAACATTCTTTGAAATCCTCTGTAGAACAATACCTGCCCCAGGACGGGTAAAATTAACAGAACAGTTTTCCACCACTTTTATGCCATCTTACTTAACATTTGGTAGAACTAGTATTCTACCTGTATAGATTATCCTAAGGAGCTTATATTGATAATTTATCTTCAAAGATAAAACAATAGTTTACCTTTGATGGTAACGAAATCGAAACCACAGTAAACACATCAATCAATGTGGTTCGGACTTAACTAATAAAACAACTTTTAGGCAAAATTCGATTTTATTCATCAACATAGTCTCCTCTTAGGGTGAGACACTGATTCCAATGCTCCTCGAGCAATTCGATACCTTTTTTGTAGAAAGGTTTGTCTTTGGTTTCAAAATACACATCAGTTTATCGGATATGATTTCTTCATAGGAGCTTAATCTCTTTCCCTGGAACATTCTTTTAAGGTCTGGAAACATCCAGTAGTCGCTGTGGGCCAGATCTGAAGAATATGTTCGAAAACAATGCGAAGTACAATTTATGTAGTTCTGCTATCATTACATTACATCGATATGAATAGATTCTCACAATTTGAGATTATTTTGATCATTCTTAGACTCCCTAATGAGACCATTACCCTACAAAGTTGTGTAAGCGGTCGTTTCGTATAGATTTACTGATAGAAGTATTGCTCTGATTGCATTATTTTTGTAATACAAACATTTAATAACGCTCATTAGGTCTATAATAAGACACACATTTAATAGGGCCGTTAGGTCTATAATAAGACACGCATTTAATAGGGCTCATTAAGTCTATAATAAGACACACATTTAATAGGGCCCATTAAGTCTATAATAAGACACACATTTAATAGGGCCCATTAGGTCTATAATAAGACACACATTTAATAGGGCCCATTAAGTCTATAATAAGACACACATTTAATAGGGCCCATTAGGTCTATAATAAGACACACATTTAATAGGGCCCATTAAGTCTTTAATAAGACACACATTTAATAGATCCCATTAAGTCTATAATAAGACACACATTTAATAAGGTCCATTAAGTCTATAATAAGACACACATTTAATAGGGCCCATTAAGTCTATAATAAGACACACATTTAATAGGGCCGTTAGGTCTATAATAAGACACACATTTAATAGGGCCCATTAGGTCTATAATAAGACACACATTTAATAGGGCCGTTAGGTCTATAATAAGACACGCATTTAATAGGGCTCATTAAGTCTATAATAAGACACACATTTAATAGGGCCCATTAAGTCTATAATAAGACACACATTTAATAGGGCCGTTAGGTCTATAATAAGACACGCATTTAATAGGGCTCATTAAGTCTATAATAAGACACACATTTAATAGGGCCCATTAAGTCTATAATAAGACACACATTTAATAGGGCCGTTAGGTCTATAATAAGACACGCATTTAATAGGGCTCATTAAGTCTATAATAAGACACACATTTAATAGTGCCCATTAAGTCTATAATAAGACACACATTTAATAGGGCCCATTAGGTCTATAATAAGACACACATTTAATAGGGCCGTTAGGTCTATAATAAGACACGCATTTAATAGGGCTCATTAAGTCTATAATAAGACACACATTTAATAGGGCCCATTAAGTCTATAATAAGACACACATTTAATAGGGCCGTTAGGTCTATAATAAGACACGCATTTAATAGGGCTCATTAAGTCTATAATAAGACACACATTTAATAGGGCCCATTAAGTCTATAATAAGACACACATTTAATAGGGCCCATTAGGTCTATAATAAGACACACATTTAATAGGGCCCATTAAGTCTATAATAAGACACACATTTAATAGGGCCCATTAGGTCTATAATAAGACACACATTTAATAGGGCCCATTAAGTCTTTAATAAGACACACATTTAATAGATCCCATTAAGTCTATAATAAGACACACATTTAATAAGGTCCATTAAGTCTATAATAAGACACACATTTAATAGGGCCCATTAAGTCTATAATAAGACACACATTAAATAGGGCCCATTAAGTCTATAATAAGACACACATTTAATAGGGCCCATTAAGTCTATAATAAGACACACATTTAATAGGGCCCATTAAGTCTATAATAAGACACACATTTAATAGGGCCCATTAAGTCTATAATAAGACACACATTTAATAGGGCCCATTAAGTCTATAATAAGACACTCATTTAATAGGGCCCATTTGGGTCTATAATAAGACATACATTTAATAGGGTCCATTAGGTCTATAATAAGACACACATATAATAAGTCCTATGAGGTCTATAATAAAACATAGATATACTAGGGACAATTGAGTCTGTAAGACGCACATTTAATAGGGCCCATTAGATATATAATAAGACACACATTTAATAGGGCCCATAGAATTATATTTAAACGATCTCCGTTTTTCATAATATTTCTTAGTACTAAGACTTATACTTGAATCTTTGGGGTATACAATCAATGTTTTGGCTCCGGGCATCACTAGAGCATGATCAGACCCCTTCGGCGCCACTAGTTTTTAACGATATCAGTATGTTTTGATTACATTATGTTGGTAACATAGCCCTCTTGCACTTTACTGGTCCTCAAATTGAAAAGCTGTTACAGCACAAATGAGGAAGCCGAAAACGTTTTTTTTTTTCGTATAGCTTACAATTTATTGCCTATAGGGTATCGACATTCTTTTTTGCACACTCCGCTTTATTGTTACAGCCAACTCCCCTAAATTGGAAAGCGGAACGTCGTCGCACTTCGTTCGTCTAATCTGTTCTTTGATGTGTTTCCCAATCTTCCTGTGATCAATGACGTACATCTGCAATTGTTTTTGATATATTCCTCAGTCAGCAAACTTCAAAATGAAAACAAAAGAAATGTTTACAATTTAGATTTTAGTCTCAACCTTGCAATTATCAAAACAACCAGAGTCGTATTCCAAACGTAACGTCTGCCTACACCTCTGTCCTACATCACGGTTTCTATACTCATTTCTATTCGGCTTTTTTCGATTACCCTCGAATAATCTCATTACAAAAAATGCACAGAACAAATCCTTTTGCATTTCTCTTCATTTTTCTAATTAAATTATTTTATTTTGTATTATTTGTATCATTCAGACTACTGTTCTAATGTGGGATGTTATTCTCACAACATGGCTGCTGATGTAACCTTCAACTTTCTTCAATTGCTTCCTGTCGAACTCGGGAATCTGTACAGAATTTTAAACGAGACT
Organism: Sepiola atlantica; assembly: GCA_963556195.1. Classification (NCBI taxonomy): domain Eukaryota; kingdom Metazoa; phylum Mollusca; class Cephalopoda; order Sepiida; family Sepiolidae; genus Sepiola; species Sepiola atlantica. The sequence goes on from OY744533.1 coordinate 15,326,596, forward strand.
CTTTATTTAATCCACAAGCGTAGACTGCTCTCATTCCGGGTAAAATGTCGACATTCCCTTTTTCACCCTCCGCTTTGCAGTTAAAACCAATTCCCTAACCTCAACTGCGGGGAGCAAAAGGCGGAACGTCTGATCACTTCGATCGTCGAGTCTGTTCTTATATTTTTCTTGATCCTCTCCCGATCGGTGACGTCATTCTGCATTTGTTTTTAATACATTTTTCGGTTCTTCTTAGGGATAGGTATCCATAGATTCGCAACCGTGACATAGTCGTGACGTAAGCAGTTCTGACTACGAACGAAGAAAGCTGAATCAAGTTCAAACTTTTACCGAAATATACAAATAAAAAAAGGCAAACGACTATTTTTCAATCAATTAGAAAAATCAAGTTCCGACTTTTACGCAATTTTTTTTTATAACCTTATTACTTTTGTAACCTTTCATTTGGATTATTTTGATATCTTTTCATTTATCTTTACTAAAACGATTAGGTTAGGGTTAGTTTAGGGTTAGGTTAGGTTAGGTTAGGATTAAATTAGGGTTTAGCTAGGGTTAGGTTAAGTTTAGAGTAAAAAAAAACCGTTTGGTTCATATTGTGTAGAAGTACCGAAACAACATTACAGAATGTAATAACATTGCAGAAAACAAGATAAAACCAACAATTTCTTTTGTTAAATAACTTCTTCGCAAACAAAGGCTAATAATACATTCAGTTTATTCGGTAAAGTTCATTAACGTTGGCCACTCTCGGAAGTTGCCGGTGAAACTCGGAATTCATAACGTAAATACTGCAATTTTCTTGGATACCTATTCCTAAAATGTGCCAACTTCCTATTCAGCATATTTCAAAATAAAAACAATCTAATGTTTACAATTTACATTTTACCCTCAAGTTTGCAATCATCAAACCAATCGCAGTCGCATACCAAACATGATACCTATCCAGATCCCTGACCTACACCACGTTACCATCTATCATTTCTATTCACATGTAGAGGCAGAGACGACCAGAAGACGACGAATCCTGATACCGACTCCTCCTCGATTTTCACAAGCTGTCGCTGCTTCTGTTGGAACAGCATTCCACAAGTTACAGAACTCCCTAGAAGATAAAATAACGACCATAATCAGGAACAGATATAATGTCTTCGATCACAGACGTGATGTTGCTAGTCTCAGTCTTTTCTATAAATACTATTATGGGATGTGTTCTTCAGAATTGTCTTATCTATTCTCGGCTTTATTTGTTCCATCTCGTTTGACTCGTTGGTCTAGTGGTCTCCATCAATTCGCTGTTTTGTTACCTCATTGTAATACAGCTTCCTATTCCAGTAGCTTCTTTCCAAGAACTGCTAGCTTGTGGAATTATCTTCTTGCTGACTGTTTTCCTCCTATTTATAGGGCCCATTAGGTCTATAATAAGACACACAATATAATAAGTCCCATAAGGTGTATAATAAAACATAGATATAATAGGGCCCATTAGGTCTATAATAAAACACACATTTAATAGGGCCTATTAGGTTTAAAATAAAACACACATTTAATAGGGCCTGTTAGGTCTATAATAAGACACACATTTAATAGGGTCCATTAGATCTATAATAAGACACGCATTAAATAGGGCTCATTAGGTCTATAATAAGACACGCATTTAAAAGGGTCCATTAGGTCTATAATAAGACACGCATTTAATAGGGTCCATTAGATCTATAATAAGACACGCATTTAATAGGGTCCATTAGATCTATAATAAGACACGCATTTAATAGGGCTCATTAGGTCTATAATTAGACACGCATTTAATAGGGTCCATTAGGTCTATAATAAGACACGCATTTAATAGGGTCCATTAGATCTATAATAAGACACACATTTAATAGGGTCCATTAGGTCTATAATAAGACACGCATTTAATAGGGCTCATTAGGTCTATAATAAGACACACATTTAATAGGGTCCATTAGATCTATAATAAGACACGCATTTAATAGGGTCCATTAGATCTATAATAAGACACGCATTTAATAGGGTCCATTAGATCTATAATAAGACACGAATTTAATAGGGCCCATTAGATCTATAATAAGACACACATTTAATAGGGTCCATTAGATCTATAATAAGACACACATTTAATAGGGTCCATTAGATCTATAATAAGACACGCATTTAATTGGGTCCATTAGATCTATAATAAGACACGCATTTAATAGGGCCCATTAGATCTATAATAAGACACACATTTAATAGGGTCCATTAGGTCTATAATAAGACACACATTTAATAGGGTCCATTAGATCTATAATAAGACACGCATTTAATAGGGTCCATTAGATCTATAATAAGACACGCATTTAATAGGGCTCATTAGGTCTATAATAAGACACGCATTTAATAGGGCTCATTAGGTCTATAATAAGACACGCATTTAATAGGGCTCATTAGGTCTATAATAAGACACGCATTTAATAGGGCTCATTAGGTCTATAATAAGACACGCATTTAATAGGGCTCATTAGGTCTATAATAAGACACACATTTAATAGGGCTCATTAGATCTATAATAAGACACACATTTAATAGGGTCTATTAGGTCTATAATAAGACATGCATTTAATAGGGCCCATTAGGTCTATAATAAGACATACATTTAATAGGGTCCATTAGATCTATAATAAGACACGCATTTAATAGGGCTCATTAGGTCTATAATTAGACACGCATTTAATAGGGTCCATTAGGTCTATAATAAGACACGCATTTAATAGGGTCCATTAGATCTATAATAAGACACACATTTAATAGGGTCCATTAGGTCTATAATAAGACACGCATTTAATAGGGCTCATTAGGTCTATAATAAGACACACATTTAATAGGGTCCATTAGATCTATAATAAGACACGCATTTAATAGGGTCCATTAGATCTATAATAAGACACGCATAATAAAACATAGATATAATAGGGCCCATTAGGTCTATAATAAGACACGCATTTAATAGGGCTCATTAGGTCTATAATAAAACACACATTTAATAGGGCCTGTTAGGTCTATAAGACACGCATTTAATAGGGCTCATTAGGTCTATAATAAGACACGCATTTAATAGGGCCTGTTAGGTCTATAAGACACGCATTTAATAGGGCTCATTAGGTCTATAATAAGACACGCATTTAATAGGGCTCATTAGGTCTATAATAAGACACGCATTTAATAGGGCTCGTTAGGTCTATAATAAGACACGCATTTAATAAGGCTCATTAGGTCTATAATAAGACACGCATTTAATAGGGCTCATTAGGTCTATAATAAGACACGCATTTAATAGGGCTCATTAGGTCTATAATAAGACACGCATTTAATAGGGCTCATTAGGTCTATAATAAGACACGCATTTAATAGGGCTCATTAGGTCTATAATAAGACACGCATTTAATAGGGCTCATTAGGTCTATAATAAGACACGCATTTAATAGGGCTCATTAGGTCTATAATAAGACACGCATTTAATAGGGCTCATTAGGTCTATAATAAGACACGCATTTAATAGGGCTCATTAGGTCTATAATAAGACACGCATTTAATAGGGCTCATTAGGTCTATAATAAGACACACATTTAATAGGGCTCATTAGATCTATAATAAGACACACATTTAATAGGGTCCATTAGGTCTATAATAAGACATGCATTTAATAGTGCCCATTATGTCTATAATAAGACATACATTTAATAGGGCTCATTAGGTCTATAATAAGACACGCATTTAATAGGGCTCATTAGGTCAATACAAGGTGAAATTTTGAAAAGCCAGAACACTAGGTAAAGTGCTGTCTGGTCTACAAAAATGTTTGAACAACCCGGTTGGTGTTCCCCTGTAGCGGAGCCCCATGCGATGTGCAAGAAACTAACCCCTTTCTTAGAGAGAAGGTAAGACCTGGGAGGGTGGACCTCCTAGAACTGAACAGAACCATACCTCAAAGGTAACAAAGCCGCTGTCGGACTGATTGTTGAGGATGTATCCCCGACTGGTTCGAACAATAACAGTATTCGATTAACCTTATCGAATTAATCGTTTGCAACTGAATTACCGTAAAAGGGTTGATGTGCCATAAAACATTCCACCGAAGAAAAACGTCTTTTTTTTCTTTCTTTTCTTTCTTTCTTTCTTTCATTCATTCTTTCTTACTCTCTTTCTTTCTTTCTTTCTTTTTTTCTTTCTTTCCATTTCTTTCTTTTTTTCTTTCTTTCTTTCTTTCTTCCTTTCTTTCTTTCTTTCTTTCTTTCTTTCTTTCTTTCCTCCCTTCTAATATTATAATGTCTGATGACTGTTTTTATTGCTCTTTTCTCATTTCCATTGCCTTAATCTCTCTTTCCTTCAGTATTTTCCCGCTTTTCCTTCGACGCTCGCGTTTGTTGTTGCTTCCCCTTGACGTCATAGCAACCCTCTGACGTCACGCGCGTTCCTTGCCGGTCTGACGTTGCATCTGCTTGCTCCCATTTACGCCTTTGTCTCTGACTCTCCCCTTTCGCCGTCTCCCTTTCTTTTTAACAAATAATAACCACTTTTTATACCCCCCCCCTCTTATTACCCTTTTTTTTATTGCCGTTTCTCTATATAGACATACTTCACGTAAAGGTGATGAAGGAGATCCACTCGCTTCCTCCCACTCGCACTGTTTTTCTCCGCTTCCACCATTCCTCTTTTCTATCTTTCCCGCCCTTTTTATTTATTTATGTTAACAAATTATAACCTTCTCTTTATTTGTGCACTCCACTTGCTGTATGTACCCGGCGTTGCCCGGGTGGAGACATATTGCCAGGTAGAGGGCTGAGAGAAAAATAATTAAAAATATAGTCATGTTTAAAACATTGCCGCAGGACTGCTCCCCTGGTGATTACAACATAGTCGTTTTCAAATGAATTTGAGGAGAGTAGAAAGTAGACCTAGGGTTTACTTTTGGCAGCCTCGTAACTCTCGCTTCTCTTATTTTGTCCTTTAGTCCTCACATTTCATAAGGTTTCTGTTAAAAGGGGAAGAATTGCTGTTTTCTGGGTCGGAATCTATCCATATAACACTTATCGTTGGCTAGTTTTTGACCTTCGAGTGTTTATTTTAGTTTCTTACATCAAGTGACTTCATGTCTTGTCTGGAGCAATTTCGATAAAAAAAAAATCCAACGTCAACAAATTATTGTCATAAACCGCCCCAAAAGTAACAAGCCGCGCATGCGTGGTCCCTCTCTGTATGTGACTCGATGTGGCGAGTGTAAAATGCAATAAATTTGGGCAATTTGGGCATTTTTTACCCCCCTTTGACCCCCTGGGGGCGCGAACAAGAATTTTTCTGAGGTCAAGGATGCTCATTTTATATCCAGAACAATTGCCTCTACATTTTGCCCAAGTTTAAAAAATATTGAATGGATGGATCAAACGTTATGGGAGAAAAGAGTAATTTTTTGCCATTTTGGGGGCTTTTGACCTCCTGTGGGCGCGAACCAGATTTTTTTCAAGGTCAGCGATACTTATTTTCTATTAGGAACAATTGCCTCCACATTTTGGCCAAGTTTCAGAGAAATTGAATGGATGGATGAAAAGTTATGGGGCAAAAAATGACATTTTTTTTGTCATTTCGGGGCCTTTTGACCCCCTGGGGGGCTAACCAGATTTTTTTTCAAAAATCGGAGAATGTCACTTTCTAACCTGACCAAAGTTACAACTTCATGCAAAATTTCAGAGAAATTCAATGGATGGTTGCGGAGAAAAATCCGGACGGACGGAAATGCCTCAAAACATAGGTCCCCCGATTTTATAAATCGGGGGACCAATAAAACGCAGTCCATACCATTGATCAATGCTAGTACTTCCATAGTGTTCCCCATCCTTCTGCTGGCATTCATTCTCGTCTGATGAATCCTTATGATCGAGTGACTCTTGGCCTTGATAAGGACAAAAAAAAATCGTCTCGTTCACAGAAACGAGATTTTGTCTGATAGTTTGATTAATACAGAGATTATGGACTGTTTCTTGGAAGTGGCGTTCACAAATGCAACCGAAACGAATAAAAGCGGGCGTTCGATTTTACGTGATAAGAAACAAGTCATGTTTAGAATTTTAAAAATAAAATTTTGTGAAAATTGTTTTACTTTTCACTTATTTTACTTTTGATTTCAATAGATATTCGATTAAAAGTCAATAAACAAATAATTCAATGTGTATTTCTCAAAGTTACGTATAGGCGAGAAACACACACACACACACACACGGAATTTTGTCTGATAGTTTTATAATACAGAGATTTGTGAGGTATTTTTTCGTCATATTTTTCTTCATATAGAACCTAAAAGAATACCCGTCCCAGGACGGGTAAACTAATTTCCCTAAACAGAACCGGTTTGCACCACTTTTATGCCCCCTTTACGAAAAAAATAAATAATGATATAATGCTACTAAACTCTATGCCTAGAATCCTTATTCCAATTTCGATCGAAATCCATTACATGATTTTGATTCTAGAAAATGTCTAAAATTTAAGAATAAGGCTTAAGGGGTATTAAGAAAAAAATTAAATTAAGGGAATCTTGCTTAATTGGTATCTCATGACTATGGAGCAAATTCAATGCAAATCTGAAATATTTTAATCGACAATGGAAGGTTGCGTCCATATTATGCCCCCTAAATTTGTTTTTAAATATCTCCCAAAATATGGGGAATATTTATTAATTGATGTCTAATACCTGTTATTAAAATTTTTACAAAAACCGGAGGTATCTAAATTTTCAGGAAGGGCTTCCACCCACCTTTTACCCCTTTTGAATAAAATTAAATTAAACTAAATATAGTCCACATTACAACACATTGCGCTTAACAGCTGTGTTCCAAAAAACATGATGATCGGTTAATTAGTTTAGGAATGAATCTTGTACATACAAATATATAAACATATACACAAACCTAACTTCATATAGAGATCTTCTTTCGTGTGAATCAGATGATTCTAGTGTTGGCATTAGTTTCCCAAATGTTTTTCTAGTTAGAAATCTTTCTGGAACGACATCGGGTACTTACGGGATGGACCACGAGAAGGTTGCCAACATCCCTAAGTGAAATTGATACTGTTGAACTGACTGGATTTGAACTTGGAACACCCAGGTCTTCGGTTTGTGTCGATATCCACTTAACCACCCTATATAGAGATAATTGACATATATTATGCAAAAACAGAAGAAAAAAAACCTTCAGTGTTTTGTTCCGTGGACAGTGGGGTCTGCGTCGAAATTCAAACAATAGTTTTGCTACGAGCAGGTCCAGTGTGTGTGTGTATATGTGTGTGTGAGTGTATGTGTGTGTGTATGTGAGTGTGTGTGTGTATGTGTGTGAGTGTATGTGCGTATGTGAGTGTGTGGGTGTATGTGTGTGTGAGTGTGTGTGTATGTGTGGGTATGTGTGTGTATGTGTGTATGTGGGGGTGTGTGTGAGTGTGTGTGTATGGGGGTGTGTATGTGGGTGTGTGTGAGTGTGTGTGTGTATGTGAGTGCGTGTGTGTATGTGTGTGTGTATGTGTGTGTATGTGTGTGTGTATGTGTGTGTATGTGAGTGTGGGTGTGAGTGTGTGTGTGTGAGTATGTGTATGTGTGTGTGTGTGCGTGGGTGTGTGTGTGTGCGTGGGTGTGGGTGTGTGTGAGTGTGTGTGTGTGTGAGTATGTGTATGTGGGTGTGTGTGTGCGTGTGTGTGGGTGGGTGTGAGTGGGTGTGGGTGTGTGAGTGTGTGTGTGTGTGAGTGTGTGCGTGTGTGTGGGTGTGGGTGTGTGAGTGTGTGTGTGTGGGTGTGTGGGTGTGTGGGTGTGTGTGTGTGAGTGTATGTGTGTGAGTGTGTGTGAGTGTGTGTGAGTGTGTGTGTGTGTGTGAGTGTGTGCGTGTGTGTGTGGGTGTGTGAGTGTGTGTGTGTGGGTGTGTGGGTGTGTGTGTGTGAGTGTATGTGTGTGAGTGTGTGTGCGTGTGTGGCTGTGTGTATGTGTGGGTATGTGTGTGTATGTGTGTATGTGTATCACTGCTATTACAGTGCTGCTGCACACATGCAACGGACAGACACTCGCAGGAACTCACCTGTCTGTTGTCTTGGGGCAACAGGTCAACCACTATCCATCATTGTCATCTTTATTCACTATTCTTGGCGGCACCCCCTCTAAGAATCCGTTTCAGTTCATTAGCGTCATTTCATGATCGAGATGTTATTAAAAAAATCAAATCAGAATGATATACATAAATCTATCTTTATAAGGTTATGTATGTGTATATGTTTATATATTTGTATGTGAAGGATTCACTCCTAAACAAATTGACCAATCGTTATGATTTTTCAAACACAGCTGCTAGACGTAAGGGTTGTAATGTGGGCTATATTTAGTTTCATTTAGTTGCATGCATAGAGGACAAAGACGGAGTGGGGGCCCTTTGTGCAAATTCAGATACTTGCGATTTTCGTTAAATGTCAACAATAGGTATGACACCAATTAATAAATATTCCTCAAATATAAGTTTCTGTTGAGTATATTGTAAAGGTCTTTAGGGGACATAATATAAGAAAAATCGCACATTTAAAAATTAAAAGGGGTCAATCTTGTTCATTTTCATACAGATTCTTTGGGGTATTTCAAAGCAGGCCATAATATGTGCACAGCCTCCTCTTTGAGAATTAAAAAAAGAAAGATTTGCCTTGGATTTGAATCATAGCTATTAGACATTAATTAAATAAGATTCCTTGAATTTTATTTTCTTCTCAATACTCCTTAAGCCTAAAATTTTAGACATGTTTTGCAATCAAAATCATATAGTGGAGGTTGATCAAAATTGGGATAAGTATTCTTAACAAAAGGTTTAGTAGCGTTATATCTTGATTTTAATCTTCGTAAGGGGACATAAAAGTGGTGCAGAACTGTTCTGTTCGAGGAATTAATTTTACCCATCCTGGGACGGGTATTCTTCCAGTATTTGTATCAAAATGGAGTGCTGAGTTTAATGAGAATAGCAATACAAATATAATCTCTATTTATATACTAAAGGGGGAGAGTATGCGTATACCAGCGTTGGGACGATTATCGGAATCGGGAATGGACAAAATCGGAACTTTTTGGGGTATCGGAATCGGAAAAATTATAGTCTAATTTCTAAAAACGTTTCTTTTAATTGTTTTTTGTTTATTTGTTTGCTTCTGTTTAAAACTTAATTTTCCATTGCTTCTACTAATGATAAAATAATAAATATTTATTGATTTTAAACCTACCAGTAAAACTAAAATCTATAGATCATAATCACGAATTTAAGTAAAAATGGCACCAGAAAAAATGGCACAGGTAAAAATGGCACAGGTAAAAATGGCACGAGTCGATTAATAGGACAAAAATGGCATGAGTGAAAACTAAAGATGAAAATCTCACAATGAGTTTATCAAAATCTTGGATACAATACATAAAGGGAAAACATTAAGAAGTTTGTCAAGTTAAACAGAAAATTATATCTACATTTTTAACAGATGAGGAATCTCCGCTAAATCCTCTCCCCTCATGAAATTCTACTTTTTAGACGATTAGACGGTTTTAATATCGGAATCAGAATCGGTAATTGTATCGGAATCGGGAAAAATTTTGAAATCGTCCCATCACTAGTATATACGTAATCCTCCATCTATCTTTTCTTTTAACTATGTTAAGTAGTAATATGTGGTGGAAGTTTTCGTGGTAAGTGTATTTTCGGTTGTTGTATACATCGGTGAATTTGAGTGACAAGAAGGATGAGGAGGACAGAGTGATGTCATTGAAGATGAATGGAGATCTAGCCAATGTGAATTTACGGTCAAACCTTTTGTACTAAGTGTGTTTTAGGTTGTTAGATGCACATGCGAATATGAGTGACAGAAATGCTCATGAATATCGAGCGGTCAAAGATCACCGAAGATCTCGCCAATGTATTAAATAATGTAATGCCAAACTTTTAATGTTTAATGTATTCTTGGTTGTTGGGCGCACCTGCGAATTTGAGTGACAGGAAGAATCACGATCGTCAAGCGAAGAATTCGAAATGTGTGAAATAACGAAAAATCTGCAGACGAATGGAAGGAACGATTCCTACCAAATTTCAAATTTCCTAGATCTACTCATGATATGAAGGAAACTTTCTCTGTGTGTGGTTTGGTTTGGTAGTTTTGTTTTACGGCATATCAACCCTTTTTGGGTTATTTAATGCCGAATCTGGTCATTATAGTAAAAGATTTATGCTTCAAGTTCTAAAAATAAAATTAAAAAGGGGAGGGAGAAAGGGAGAGGGGCTGTTGTTTTTGTTTTTGGTTTTGTAGAACATAATTAAGTTTTACAAAAAAAAAAAAAAAAAAAAAAAACGTCAATGTAGGTGAATTTCGTCTCAGGGAGCCACAGGGCAGCCTGATCTGGTATCACCAGTCTCTGTGTGTGTGTGTGTCTGTCAATTAGTCACAATTTTTAAAAAGAAATATCGTGACTTCTATTAGAAATAGAAAATATTGCATTAATACTAAATACTAAATTCCCAACAAATAAAGCGGATTCTATGACCGGAAATAGAAAACGAAACCTTGAGAACTTCAGTCTGATGTTCTACGAACTGAGCTATTAAGATTTTCTTATCAATAAATCTTAAAATATTACCATAACAAAATAATTATAGCTTTGACGTTACGTCATATATTTATGATGTACCTCATGTTTCAAAACATGAATCAAAGATAAGCGATAATAAAAATAAATAAATGAATGATTAACCGTTGAAAATTCTTTTAATAGTCCAAAACAATTTATTTTGCTTTAACTACGTATTGGTGTTAAAAACTATTTAATATATAATATAAACAAGAATTTGGGCCCGTATATATATATATATATATATATATATATATATATATATATATATATATATATATATATATATATATATATATATATATATGTGTGTGTGTGTTGCATTGCTGGTTATTGGCTTCACCAAACTCTTTGGTGAACTTCGCTGTTGATTCAATGGGTCGATATGTCGTAGCTAGGTTCCGCGAATTTCAACTGCCCGGAACTATTCGTACTGCTTGCACTAACCTTGTTTCTTCTATCTCTCTTTTCTCGTCGTCTGCCGGCAGCCATTTGTCGCCTGCTTGTCGCTATCGTGTGATACTATTCGTACCGCCTTTCTTTTCGCCTGCAACCATTTGTCGCACTGCTATGGTTTCTTTGTCATCACTGTCACCGCCGTCGCCATTACTCTTTCTGCTTGTGTCGCTGCCGTATAAACTACTGGCACTACTACGAATCTTCTTCTTTCGGACTGCTACCTTCGCGATCTGAAAGTTAAACCTTCACTTCAATAAACTCACAAAGTATCTTGCTGTTTTAATTAGAGCCATCTTTATTTAACTATTTTAATTAGCCGACCTGAACGAGTTCGCTGTGATCGAGAGAGAGGGGTTACTCTAACTAAATTTTCTAGTTATTTCGTAATCAACTTGAGAGGGTAGAATATGAATGATCTACTAATTGGCTCTTAGATTTCCGTCATTTGGAATCTTTCTCGTAACCGCTACATATTTGGCGTTGTTGACTCTTTGCTCCCAAGCCAGTAACTGATTCAATCTCGATTTAATTCTCCCACGGCGGATCTCTCGCTACCAAATCTCGCGATCAACACGCAGGTGTGATGTCAACTCTTTGACCTCCCGTAACCTTAAGGTTACTCAATGTCACCGCGGTTGGCGTGGGAAAACACATCGAACCGAATTGCACGGGATGAATCCGCCACAAATAGCATAAGCCAAACCCGTCTCTAATAGATGCGTCCAACTCTCACAGGGCCATTATCTAACATTCCTCCCTCCGATATCCAAAAAAAAAACAATCCTAAGATTTTTTATTTTAACACACCCCTCCGCGGGTCTGGTCAGAACCAATGTCAAAATTTCCGGACTTCTAAAGTCCACTTCCAACCGGCCGCTCTTCGCTTATGACGTAATCTCCGTCATAACATTACCGGGCGACATCGCCCATCATCTGCTCAGCTCGCTGCTGAGTCCATTTGCCTGACCTCCGACCCCCGGGGTCGTCACACATAGGCATACACTCAATTCACCTCACAAGCATCGGCATACAGCCGATAGTAAATTTTCTAATTGGCGGACATTACCGCGAACTACGGGGAACAACAGAAACCCCGATTTCAAACATATAATCTACTGGTCATCACACGATTTTAACTTTACGTGCCGCGCTATCATTAACTCTATGTCCAGATCGACCCTCTGTGGAGTTTGCGTGTCTGTTTCAAAGACAACACACATCGGATCTCGATCCGAGACACATT
>OY744533.1:15343972-15348972 GCA_963556195.1 Sepiola atlantica
CATAATACATAATGAGGGCTTTGTTTGAATGGAAACGTTTGAGTGACACCTAAGGGTCACAGGTGACACCAGAACACGGAAGTCGCGAAACCATGTGATTTCCGGACGTAGATTTTCTGTCTCTTAGCTGGCGAGATTTTAAAAAAGAAAGGCGTGTCCGGGATGCTGTCTCCTATAGGGGGGGGGACTCACAATGTAAATAGGTGTAGCGAGACGAGCTATTCGTCTGTCTATTTTTTATCGCTCTCTCTCTTTCTCTCTATCTATCTATCTATCTATCTATCTATCTATCTATCTATCTCTATCTCTTGCTCTCTCTCTCTTTCTCTTTCTCCCTCTCTCTTTCTCTCTCTCTCTTTCTTTCTCTCTCTCTCTCTCTCTCTTTCTCTCTCTCTTTCTCTCTCTCTCTTTCTCTCTCTCTTTATCTCTATCTCTATCTCTTGCTCTCTCTCTTTCTCTCTCTCTTTCTCTCTCTTTCTTTCTCTCTCTCTCTTTCTCTCTCTTTCTTTTTCTCTCTCTCTTTCTCTCTTTCTTTCTTTCTCTCTCACTCACTCACTCACTCACTCACTCACTCACTCACTCACTCACTCACTCACTCACTCACTCACACCGGTACAAGTGACCCGTCGTTCTGATGTTCTCTGTAAATGTCTTTTTAAATAAACCTTTTTATAAATCAACATCGATGTCCGAGTGTTTTGTATCAGCAGAGAAGCAACAACCTGGGTTCACAACGACGAGACGGATGTATAATGGCTTATATACATATTGGTACGCGAAAATGTAACAATCAGTAAATAAATTGCTTTCAAGGATTTCCTGTCTTTGGTGAGTATTTTTATTTGGTTGTTTGTTACCTTTTTATGAATTAGCGTTAGATCGATAATGGACAGTTCATTAGCGATAGCTGCAATTATCATTAAAAGTCACGTGTATGAAATTACCTTTCTAAAGAGACGTCCACGTAGATTGAACTTGATTCATCCCCTTAGGCTTTTCGACACGAGGATATCCTTATTTAATTGGCCGGTTGTTAAGGGGACGTCATCTGTGTGTCGTTACGCATTTCTTTGATTTAGCTTAATTAGATAGATCAATAAATTGACAGATCAAAGCTATGTCCTACTGTGATTTATTGTCAGTTTCGAAGCAAAGAAAAGCTAACACACGTTTCTAGAAGAATCAAAACATACGTGCTACATATTTATATATATATACATAAGAGAGAGAGAGCGAGATAATTAAAAAAAATTCGTTCATAGAAGTTTAAAAAGAAAAAAAAACTCACGTGAACTAAAAGTTAAAAGGTGATTATAAAAAAGCTTGAGGTGTGTGCTGTGTCAGCAGATCCAAAATTTGTGTTTTTTATTCTCGAAGATCAGCCATTTAAAACACAGAAGAAAATATGAAGAGCCCCATCCTTTCCTATATTCAATCCCTATTTTTCTTTTTGTCCCCTGTCTAGTTCCCATAAATGTATATTTATTTTAGTCATCCGCACCGTTGGGTGTAGGTTAGAGGAAGCTTAACAGTGTCCGAGTCAAGACAGTAATAAAGTTAGAAAGTCTTTGAAAGTCAAGGAGCAGTTTATCTTCAGGCGAAGATAGCCGGTCCTCCGGGGTCCAGTGGATAAAGGCAAGAGATAGAAAGGGGGCGTCTTTACTCGTTGCTTTCAGGAAACTCTGCTGCGATTGCCAAAGGGTTCTAAAGTTATCCTTCAGGAGACGGATGAAATTAATGCGCCCTGGAAGCTGATTGATCAGTTCGTAACAAAATCATTTAACACAGATCGCTCTCCGCACGAGAAAATGAATGTAAATTTTTATGACTGCTACATCACTTCCTGCTTAGGCGGAATGCGACAGAGACGAACGTTATATTTTGGTAATTGTAGCAGTTGGAAAGAACTAAAAGACAAAAAGAAATGTGAATTTTTATGCCTGCTACATCACCCCCTGCTTAGGCGGAATGCCGACAAAGATGAACGTTATATTTGGGTAAGTGTAGCAGTTGGAAAGAACAAAATGACAAAAAGAAATGTGAATTTTTATGCCTGCTACATCACCCCCCTGCTTAGGTGGAATACCGACAAAGATGAACGTTATATTTGGGTAAGTGTAGCAGTTGGAAAGAACAAAATGAAAAAAAGAAATGTGGATTTTTATACCTGCTACATAACCCCCTGCTTAGGCGAAATACCGACAAAGATGAACGTTATATTTGGGTAAGTGTAGCAGTTGGAAAGAAAAAATGACAAAAATAAATGTGGATTTTTATGCCTGCTACATCACCCCCTGCTTAGGCGGAATGCCGACAAAGACGAACGTTATATTTTGGTAAGTGTAGCAGTTGGAAAGAACAAAATGACAAAAAGAAATGTGGATTCAGTTTACAGCAGTTTTTTCCACGAAAGAAGTGTTTGCTTTTCAGTGAAAAATATTTTTGTTTTGTTCTTTACTTGAAAAATGTTTTTTGTTTTGTGTTCTTTACTTAAAAAATGTTTTTTTGCTTTTCAGTTTCAAGGATTTCCTATCTTTGGTGAGTATTTTTATTTGGTTGTTTGTTGTTTTTTTTTGTTAATTAGCGTTAGATCGATAATGGACGTGTCATTAGTGATAACTGCAATTTGTGTGAAGTATCATTAATAGCCAATTGTATGAAATTACATGTTGAAAGTGACGTCGACGTAAATTGAACTTGATTCAAGACCTTAGTCCATTTCGACACGAGGATTTTTTTTATGTAATTGGCCGGTTGTTAAGGGGACGTAATTCCGCGTCACGTTCCGCATTTATTTGATTAAGCCTAATTACATGCGCGTTAAAAGAAATTCCGTTCATTAAAGTTTAAAAAGAAAGAAAAAATTCTCGTGAACTAAAAGTTAAAATGTTATGATTATAACAAAGCTTGACGTGTTTGCTGTGTCAGCAGATCCAAAACTTGTATGTTTTATTCTCGAAGATCAACTATTTAAAAAAAACAACAAAAGAAAATAGGAATAGCACCATCATTTTCCATATTCCATCCCTATTTTTCTTTTTATTACCCCTGTCTGGTTCCCACTCCCACTTAGAGATCGACCTGCACTTTTTAGGTTTTTTGAGACAACCCGGAAAACAGTCTACACTTAGAAAAGAATTGGAAGGGGCTTACTAACCTGTCCCTTATCTCATTTTATTCGGTTCTTTATTTTTCTTACTTTTGGGGTCTTCATAAGTTGTCCTACTATCGATCATCTTTCGTGTTATTTTTGTAAATAAAATTAATTTCTCAAAAACATTTTGGTAATATTTTAAGTAGCATTAGCCCATAGAGTGAATGCGCTATTATGGTGGTTGAGATTAGTTTAGAATTAGACAAAATAGTCAGACAAAAGGTTGTATTTTGAGAATTTATTTTTAAAGAATGGCCATGTTTCATTTTTATTGAAAACGCTGTGATAATAATGTTTGTAAGATTCGTTTTTTGACGAGTTCGGGTTTTGTTTCAACTAAATTGTTCAGAGCAGACGACATTTTTCATTGAATCTGTGATTGACTCAGGCTCGTCTTCTGATTGGTCAATTTGAGTGACGTTCAGTTTCTAATTGTGAACAATGATTGATAGCATTTTTCTCGCTAAAATATTTTGAAGATATTTTCTTCAGATAAATTCGAGATGTTGACTTGTTGACATCTAATTTGTCTCCGTGGACAGAATTTTCTTTCCTTGAGAAAATTGTGTCCTCGTTAATTGATTAGATAACTCCCGTTTATGTGAAATCGATATTATTATGTCGAAAATTAATTTAACTAATAATTTAAAAGATTTATTAAAAATAACGTAGTGGATTTGAAGTATTTATCTCTTAGTTACGATGTGAATTTAATTTGGACATCAGATACTATGTTTTTAATTTGATGGCTATTTTTAATCATAATTCGAGGAAGAGGTCCTAGAATTATAAAGGTTGTATTTGAAAAACTCAAATATAAACCATTGTTTATGAAAATAAGTTGTTATTGAAAAATAAGATCACGACTAAGATTCGTTGATTTTACTTAGTCTAAAAAAGAAAGATTAATTGTTTTAAAGAATTGATTAAAAAATATCGACATAGGATCGATAATATTTATTATTTAGTCAGAAGGACTAAGAGATTAAAAAGATTTATTGAATTCAACATTCGTTTATCAGAGAAGTAAACGAAAAAAGTCATCGTACGTTTGTTTGTTTTGAAGTCATTCTGTAGTCCATATATTCGCATCTTATATATAAAAAGGGAATAATAATTATTTATAACAATTAATATAAGTATTAATTAAGTTAGAAAATAATAAGTTTTTGATTTCAGAGAAACTAGTAATATTTGTAAAATTATTACTTGAGTAAAAAAAAAACTCGAACAAAATGAAAGAATATTTGCAAGTCAAGTTTTATCGCCACTGATGAGCGAAATAAAAAAATATACCAGAGAATGTCTACGTCTGTAAAAACAGAATTTCCACGCCTGTAAAAAAATGTATTTATTGTGAACTGTGAGTACTTTTGTTTGTTACCTGTTTTCTTTTTAAATGACATATGGACAAATATGCATGTCAACCTATTTTCTTATTTTAACCTTTTTCCCCCGTTTATTTGTAAATAAATTTCGATTCTTTGATTCACAAGCAAGTTTTGTCTGTCTTTTTTCCCATTTGTTACCAGGAAAAAAAAGAGGCGTATAGATAAACTCGTCTTGCGCAACAGTCAGTTAGTTGTTTTATTGTCATTTAAAGAGTAAAGTTATGAATAAATTTTGATAAAAGATATTTAAATTTTTATTTTTTTACAGTATCACTATCGCACCCTCATTCCCAAACAACTTTGACCTTGTGCCTGATTTACAATGGTAATGTTTTTTTTTATGGAAGTAGCTCCAGACACGGCATGAAGCCACTTGATGTAAGGGAATGGAAGATGGTTATCGCAAAGACAGGAGATGCCTATTGACTTTAGTCTTGAATAAAAGACAAGGCTGT
>OY744533.1:15351472-15356472 GCA_963556195.1 Sepiola atlantica
TCTCGATTCATATTTTAGACTCTTACAATTATAAACAGATACAACACTTCATCTTTTCTGCTCTGACATGGCTTTACAAGGTTTGTGTTTCGTTGTATATCAAGGTTCAACTGGCGTTGAATAATAGTTTCTCGATTCATATTTTAGACTCTTACAATTATAAACAGATACAACACTTCATCTTTTCTGCTCTGACATGGCTTTACAAGGTTTGTGTTTCGTTGTATATCAAGGTTCAACTGGCGTTGAATAATAGTTTCTCGATTCATATTTTAGACTCTAACAATTATAAACAGATACAACACTTCATCTTTTCTGCTCTGACATGGCTTTACAAGGTTTGTGTTTAGTTGTATATCAAGGTTCAACTGGCGTTGAATAATAGTTTCTCGATTCATATTTTAGACTCTAACAATTATAAACAGATACAACACTTCATCTTTTCTGCTCTGACATGGCTTTACAAGGTTTGTGTTTCGTTGTATATCAAGGTTCAACTGGCGTTGAATAATAGTTTCTCGATTCATATTTTAGACTCTTACAATTATAAACAGATACAACACTTCATCTTTTCTGCTCTGACATGGCTTTACAAGGTTTGTGTTTAGTTGTATATCAAGGTTCAACTGGCGTTGAATAATAGTTTCTCGATTCATATTTTAGACTCTTACAATTATAAACAGATACAACACTTCATCTTTTCTGCTCTGACATGGCTTTACAAGGTTTGTGTTTCGTTGTATATCAAGGTTCAACTGGCGTTGAATAATAGTTTCTCGATTCATATTTTAGACTCTTACAATTATAAACAGATACAACACTTTATCTTTTCTGCTCTGACATGGCTTTACAAGGTTTGTGTTTAGTTGTATATCAAGGTTCAACTGGCGTTGAATAATAGTTTCTCGATTCATATTTTAGACTCTTACAATTATAAACAGATACAACACTTCATCTTTTCTGCTCTGACATGGCTTTACAAGGTTTGTGTTTAGTTGTATATCAAGGTTCAACTGGCGTTGAATAATAGTTTCTCGATTCATATTTTAGACTCTTACAATTATAAACAGATACAACACTTCATCTTTTCTGCTCTGACATGGCTCTACAAGGTTTGTGTTTAGTTGTATATCAAGGTTCAACTGGCGTTGAATAATAGTTTCTCGATTCATATTTTAGACTCTTACAATTATAAACAGATACAACACTTCATCTTTTCTGCTCTGACATGGCTTTACAAGGTTTGTGTTTAGTTGTATATCAAGGTTCAACTGGCGTTGAATAATAGTTTCTCGATTCATATTTTAGACTCTTACAATTATAAACAGACACAACACTTCATCTTTTCTGCTCTGACATGGCTTTACAAGGTTTGTGTTTCGTTGTATATCAAGGTTCAACTGGCGTTGAATAATAGTTTCTCGATTCATATTTTAGACTCTTACAATTATAAACAGATACAACACTTCATCTTTTCTGCTCTGACATGGCTTTACAAGGTTTGTGTTTCGTTGTATATCAAGGTTCAACTGGCGTTGAATAATAGTTTCTCGATTCATATTTTAGACTCTTACAATTATAAACAGATACAACACTTCATCTTTTCTGCTCTGACATGGCTTTACAAGGTTTGTGTTTCGTTGTATATCAAGGTTCAACTGGCGTTGAATAATAGTTTCTCGATTCATATTTTAGACTCTTACAATTATAAACAGATACAACACTTCATCTTTTCTGCTCTGACATGGCTTTACAAGGTTTGTGTTTAGTTGTATATCAAGGTTCAACTGGCGTTGAATAATAGTTTCTCGATTCATATTTTAGACTCTTACAATTATAAACAGATACAACACTTCATCTTTTCTGCTCTGACATGGCTTTACAAGGTTTGTGTTTAGTTGTATATCAAGGTTTAACTGGCGTTGAATAATAGTTCCTCGATTCATATTTTAGACTCTTACAATTATAAACAGATACAACACTTCATCTTTTCTGCTCTGACATGGCTTTACAAGGTTTGTGTTTCGTTGTATATCAAGGTTCAACTGGCGTTGAATAATAGTTTCTCGATTCATATTTTAGACTCTTACAATTATAAACAGATACAACACTTCATCTTTTCTGCTCTGACATGGCTTTACAAGGTTTGTGTTTAGTTGTATATCAAGGTTCAACTGGCGTTGAATAATAGTTTCTCGATTCATATTTTAGACTCTTACAATTATAAACAGATACAACACTTCATCTTTTCTGCTCTGACATGGCTTTACAAGGTTTGTGTTTCGTTGTATATCAAGGTTCAACTGGCGTTGAATAATAGTTTCTCGATTCATATTTTAGACTCTTACAATTATAAACAGATACAACACTTCATCTTTTCTGCTCTGACATGGCTTTACAAGGTTTGTGTTTCGTTGTATATCAAGGTTCAACTGGCGTTGAATAATAGTTTCTCGATTCATATTTTAGACTCTTACAATTATAAACAGATACAACACTTCATCTTTTCTGCTCTGACATGGCTTTACAAGGTTTGTGTTTCGTTGTATATCAAGGTTCAACTGGCGTTAGATAATAGTTTCTCGATTCATATTTTAGACTCTTACAATTATAAACAGATACAACACTTCATCTTTTCTGCTCTGACATGGCTTTACAAGGTTTGTGTTTAGTTGCATATCAAGGTTCAACTGGCGTTGAATAATAGTTTCTCGATTCATATTTTAGACTCTTACAATTATAAACAGATACAACACTTCATCTTTTCTGCTCTGACATGGCTTTACAAGGTTTGTGTTTAGTTGTATATCAAGGTTCAACTGGCGTTGAATAATAGTTTCTCGATTCATATTTTAGACTCTTACAATTATCAACAGATACAACACTTCATCTTTTCTGCTCTGGCATGGCTTTACAAGGTTTGTGTTTAGTTGTATATCAAGGTTCAACTGGCGTTGAATAATAGTTTCTCGATTCATATTTTAGACTCTTACAATTATCAACAGATACAACACTTCATCTTTTCTGCTCTGACATGGCTTTACAAGGTTTGTGTTTAGTTGTATATCAAGGTTCAACTGGCGTTGAATAATAGTTTCTCGATTCAAATTTTAGACTCTAACAATTATCAACAGATACAACACTTCATCTTTTCTGCTCTGGCATGGCTTTACAAGGTTTGTGTTTAGTTGTATATCAAGGTTCAACTGGCGTTGAATAATAGTTTCTCGATTCATATTTTAGACTCTAACAATTATAAACAGATACAACACTTAATCTTTTCTGCTCTGACATGGCTTTACAAGGTTTGTGTTTCGTTGTATATCAAGGTTCAACTGGCGTTGAATAATAGTTTCTCGATTCATATTTTAGACTCTTACAATTATAAACAGATACAACACTTCATCTTTTCTGCTCTGACATGGCTTTACAAGGTTTGTGTTTAGTTGTATATCAAGGTTCAACTGGCGTTGAATAATAGTTTCTCGATTCATATTTTAGACTCTTACAATTATAAACAGATACAACACTTCATCTTTTCTGCTCTGACATGGCTTTACAAGGTTTGTGTTTCGTTGTATATCAAGGTTCAACTGGCGTTGAATAATAGTTTCTCGATTCATATTTTAGACTCTTACAATTATAAACAGATACAACACTTCATCTTTTCTGCTCTGACATGGCTTTACAAGGTTTGTGTTTAGTTGTATATCAAGGTTCAACTGGCGTTGAATAATAGTTTCTCGATTCATATTTTAGACTCTTACAATTATAAACAGATACAACACTTCATCTTTTCTGCTCTGACATGGCTTTACAAGGTTTGTGTTTCGTTGTATATCAAGGTTCAACTGGCGGTGAATAATAGTTTCTCGATTCATATTTTAGACTCTTACAATTATAAACAGATACAACACTTCATCTTTTCTGCTCTGACATGGCTTTACAAGGTTTGTGTTTAGTTGTATATCAAGGTTCAACTGGCGTTGAATAATAGTTTCTCGATTCATATTTTAGACTCTTACAATTATAAACAGATACAACACTTCATCTTTTCTGCTCTGACATGGCTTTACAAGGTTTGTGTTTAGTTGTATATCAAGGTTCAACTGGCGTTGAATAATAGTTTCTCGATTCATATTTTAGACTCTTACAATTATAAACAGATACAACACTTCATCTTTTCTGCTCTGACATGGCTTTACAAGGTTTGTGTTTAGTTGTATATCAAGGTTCAACTGGCGTTGAATAATAGTTTCTCGATTCATATTTTAGACTCTTACAATTATAAACAGATACAACACTTCATCTTTTCTGCTCTGACATGGCTTTACAAGGTTGTGTTTAGTTGTATATCAAGGTTCAACTGGCGTTGAATAATAGTTTCTCGATTCATATTTTAGACTCTTACAATTATAAACAGATACAACACTTCATCTTTTCTGCTCTGACATGGCTTTACAAGGTTTGTGTTTCGTTGTATATCAAGGTTCAACTGGCGTTGAATAATAGTTTCTCGATTCATATTTTAGACTCTTACAATTATAAACAGATACAACACTTTATCATTTCTGCTCTGACATGGCTTTACAAGGTTTGTGTTTCGTTGTATATCAAGGTTCAACTGGCGTTGAATAATAGTTTCTCGATTCATATTTTAGACTCTTACAATTATAAACAGATACAACACTTCATCTTTTCTGCTCTGACATGGCTTTACAAGGTTTGTGTTTCGTTGTATATCAAGGTTCAACTGGCGTTGAATAATAGTTTCTCGATTCATATTTTAGACTCTTACAATTATAAACAGACACAACACTTCATCTTTTCTGCTCTGACATGGCTTTACAAGGTTTGTGTTTCGTTGTATATCAAGGTTCAACTGGCGTTGAATAATAGTTTCTCGATTCATATTTTAGACTCTTACAATTATAAACAGATACAACACTTCTATCTTTTCTGCTCTGACATGGCTTTACAAGGTTTGTGTTTCGTTGTAT
>OY744533.1:15361472-15371472 GCA_963556195.1 Sepiola atlantica
TCGACACGGACTGAAGACCTGGGTGTTCCAAGTTCGAATCCAGTCGGTTCCACAGTACCACTTTCACTTAGGGGTGTTGGCAACTTTCTCGTGGTCCTTCCCGTAAGTACCCGATGTCTTCCCAGAAAGATTTCTAACTAGAAAAACATCGGGGAAATTAATGCCAACACCAGAATCATCTGATTCACACGAAAGAAGAAGAATGAAACTGATATCTGTAGACGACTATATATATGAAGAAAGATAAACACACATCATGTCTAACCACACTGAGTAACTGTGATACAATGAAACTGATATCTGTAGACGACTATATATATGGAGATAGATAAATCTCAACAGTCTGAGATGAGTAGATTTAGTCTAGTTTATGTGTTATCAAGGCAAAAAGGCCACTCGAGGATAAGGGTTAATGAGTTTGTCAGGTGGACGGTGAGACAACACCTTGAGGATTGTAGATCATGGTTGAAACTGGACAGAATTTGATTTTTAAAGAGGACGGCTCAACAAGAATTTGTTATCATTGGACTTGAAAACGACCATGTTGTAGTCAGCTGGGAAGCAGCACCGTAGTATTGAGTTCCACAGATGGGTAGTTCTTGGAAAGAAACCCCCTTTTTGTGGTGTGGCTTAGGTGTAAGATTACGTACTACTGTACTTGTTGTCGGGTTTTGGATCTCAGCTTGAAACACACATCATGTCTAACCACACTGAGTAACCGTGATACAATGAAACTGATATCTGTAGACGACTACATATATGGAGAAAGTTAAATCTCAACAGTCATGTGAAGGTCACTCAGGAAAATCGACTCGTACGGTATTACTGGACGAATGAAAGGTCCAGGTTGTTCTCGATGGTCGTATATTTAGACAATATCACATCAATGCGGATGTGGGTCAGGGGTCAACGCTTGGACTTATATTATTCCTGATCTTCATAAACAACCTCCTTAATGCAGTCGCATCTAATATAGGTGTATTTGCTCATCACAACAAGCTTTATTTATGGCAAGTTTGAATTACCTACCAGACACAATACTTGAGTGTCTTCGGTTTCTCTGTACAAGGGTTTGTCAGGACAACCTAACATGTACAAGAAACGCTGATCAAATATTCAAAATAACATAGTATTCGAAGCTCAAATAATATCCCCTCGACACGGCTATACACTGGCTCATACAAGGAATGGTGCATCTTTTCCAAGTAATGTTACCTCAAGTAACAGCACTTAGCTGGATACTCCACCAGACTAGATGAATTCTTTTCCTGAAATCCAGTAAGACCAAGAGACCACAAGAAAGATATACTACAACAGAGTTTACTGGTCAATTAGGGAAGAAGAAAATTAATGTTCTTAACTTCTTTAAACTTGTTTGACAGGTGAAGAGAACTTTAATGGAATATTCGAATGTCTATGTATCTCATATAGAGATCAAGTGTTAGCTCCAGAAATGAGCCCCTAGATTTCTGAGAACTTCGACTGAAGTAAAATGAAACAAGCAAGACGGTAAATCGAATGCCAACTGTTACGAATGATCGATGACCAAGCGTGTTTATTGCATCGCGAAATTGGCGCCTTGAAAATGGTACCAATAATTTAATCCGGTTGCAAAAGAATATATCTGTCCCAGGCTCGACGAATTTACATGCATGGTAACATAATACCGACAGGCGACAAACACAAAGCTTTAGAATAAATGTAATTTATTTAAATAATAGATGAAAGGAATAATAACACGAAAATAAGCATGTGGGTGTGTATGCGTGATCTTTTTAAGGATAAAAGAAAACTTAGCTAGACTGATGTCCAATTGAAATTAAAAGAAAGTAAAAGTCTGTATTTTCTTTGTCCCTTTTTTATATTGTACTAGCAGGGAAACCCGGCGTTGCCCGGTCCCATAAATAACAAAATAGAAGTTAAATAGGGTGTGTAACTTATTTATATTACAACTTCTATCCCTCTCTCTCCCTCTCTCTCTCTCTCACACACCCTTTCTCTCTCTCTCTCTCTCTCTCTCTCTCTCTCTCTCTCGTCGTCTCTGGACCTATATTATTCCTGATCTTCAAAACGACCTACTTAATTCAGTCGCGTCTAAGATGGGTGTATTTGCTCATCACACCAAGCTTTATTCCTGGCAAGTTTGAATTACCTACCAGACACAATCCTCGAGTGTCTTCGGTCCCTCTGTACAAGGGTTTGTCAGGACAACCTGACATGAGGATACTTCACTCTACAAGAAACCCCTGCCCAAATATTCAAAATAACATAGTATTAGAAGACCAAATAATATCCCTGTCTCTCTTTACGGTTAAAATCAAAGTATGAAGAGAAATGATGTTGATAATGACAATTTATTTTTCCCCGGACAATCCTAAGCAGAACAAAAGTTTCTGTAACCCCCACTCATTTAATAAATATAATACTGTAATGTTAGTAAGGAGGCCTTCACAAAACTGCCAAAATTACCGTTCAAATCAAATTATGAAGAGAAATAATGTTGATAATGATAATTGATCCCAGACAACGCCGAGTAATAATAGTCCCCGTAAATTCCTAATTCTTTGTCCCCCTCATTTCACAATAATATGAAGATAAATGATGTTGAAAGAGACAATAGTCCGAAGAGATTTAATATATACCAGTTACCCAAAGTAATACTGTAATCTTCCAATTTTTTATCCGGGACAACGCCGTGTAGAACAAATTGTCATGGTCAGATCCTAATTTCTCCCTTCCATCTCAGTTTGAACACATTAAGAAGATACGTGATTTTGATGAAGTCAATAGTCCGAAGAGGTTTACTATATATTCCTTACCAAAAGGAATACTGTAATCTTACATTTATTTTATCCCGGACAACACCGAGTGGCACTGATGGCCCTGGTAAATTCCTAATTTATACTCCCCTATATTTCAACATATTAAGAAGATACGTAATGTTAATGAAGTCAATAATCCGAAGAGAGTCAATATATACTAGTTAACAAAAGAAATATTAACATTTTACAATTATTGATCACGGACAACGCCAAGAAGAAAAAATGGTCACGGTCAATTCCTAATTTCTTTTGTCCCCTTTATTTCAACATATTAAGAAGATACACGATGTTGAAGAATTCAATAGTCCGAAGAGGTTCTCTATATATCCCTTACCAAAAGTAATAATGTAATCTTACAATTGTGGATCCCGGACAATGCCGAGTAGAAGATATGATACCGGAAAATTACTAATGTTTGTCCCCCCCATTTGATAATAATATGAAAATCTGGTGATACCAGATCAGGCTGCCCTGTGGCTCCCTGAGACGAAATTCACCTACATTGACGTTTTTTTTTTTTTTTTTTGTTTTTTTGTTTTTTTGTTTGTAAAACTTAATTATGTTCTACAAAACCAAAAACAAAAACAACAGCCCCTCTCCCTTTCTCCCTCCCCTTTTTTATTTTTATTTTTCCTACCCTACTCCCGGTCCTGGATATGACCTTAAACTACATCCGATGGTGAGATCCAGCTTACGGACTTTGGGGAATGTGGAGCCTCCTCTTAATTACCATTGCTCCCAGGTCCACCCTGACCCGGAGTGGTAGTACCTGTTAGGGTCCCAACTATGGGTTAAATAGAAACAGATATTAAAAGGGGAAAGAAACAAAAAAGAGAAGAAAACAAGACCAGATTCGGCATTAAATAACCCAAAAAGGGTTGATATGCCGTAAAACAAAACTACCAAACCAAAAACCCTGATTAAACATTTGAAGATATAAAGAACTTGAAGCATAAAAACTTTCACTATAATGACCAGATTCGGCATTAAATAACCCAAAAAGGGTTGATAAGCCGTAAAACAGAACTACCAAACTACCATAATATGAAAATAAAGGATATTAAGCACTTTGAATTATGGCCCAGGGGGTATACACCATTCTAAAAAGAAGACAGATAAGTTTTTCATCCCGGGCAACATTGCGTTCAAACACACTCGCTCTATCAAATATATTAATCACTGTAATGAGCACTTTGGAGTTACTACTTGCTCTATCCAGAATATTCATATGAATGAAACATGAATCCAGGATATTTGAGTACTTGCTCTATCCTGGATATTGACCACTTTGGATTATGGCTCCAAAGGTATACGACAATATTTTTTTATAAAAGATAGAGTTCTTTATCCCGGGCAACACTGCATTTAAACACACTTGCTCTATTTGGGATATTGAGCACTTTTAAAATTAAAGATACCTCCAGAGCACTACCAAAAGAAAAGTTTCTTCCCCCACTCACTATCTTTTAAGTAAGGAGTGAAAAAAGAAAACTAAAGAGGCATGCAGAGAGGTACTGAAACCACTCAAGTAAAATCTAGACGGCCTCCAGGACACTTCTGGACTTATATATTATAGATTAAAATATGTCCTCAAATAGCGTACGCATGTTGCATATATCGTTTTTGACAAGAAAAATAATGTAATTTCCAGAAAATTTTGAGGAATAAAATATAATGTGGGATTTTGGGGAAATTTCCGATTTCACATAGGGTGGCCATGAGCAAGTAGATATCTTCTATTTTACGCGTAAATAAATCATTGAAAACAAATTATTATTTGCGAAAAAAAACCCAGCTCAAAATATGATGTAGGATTTTCCTTTTGATTAATATCGGTTTGCAATTTTTTATGTTAGACAGGGCGGCCATAGGCAAGTGGATATTTTCTATTTAACCATTAAATAAATTATTAAAAGCAAATTATTATTCGCAAAAAAAAAAAAATCCGATCTAAAATATAATGTAGGACTTTTCTTTTGATTAACACCGGTTTCCACATTCGACGATCTTCCTTAAGATTATAGCTGTTTTGATCATTGCCATCCTTTGTATGGTCTCAGTGATCCCTTTGATTCCAATTTCTCCTAGTCTTTTCTCCAGTATTTGTTTACTGTTCCTAGTGCTCCTACGATTATTAGTATTATTTTGACTTTCTTCATGTTCCATATTCTTTTCAGTTCTCTGGCAAGTTCTGTGTATTTGCTTCGTTTTTCCGTCTCCTTGATCTTCATTCTGTGGTCTGCTGGAACGGCTAAGTCTACGATTTTGCAAGATTTTTCCTTCTTGTCGATTATCATAACATCCGGTCTCCTTGCTTGTATGAGTTTGTCTGTTTGTACATCCATGTCCCTGAGGATGTTGTGTCTTTCGTTTTCGACTAGTGTCTCTGGTTTATGTTTGTATCATTTGTATGCATATTCTAAATTCAATCCTTTGCACAGTTCCCAGTGTACTGCTTTCCTCACACAGTCATGTCTGTTCTTGCATTCTTATTGGAC
Organism: Sepiola atlantica; assembly: GCA_963556195.1. Classification (NCBI taxonomy): domain Eukaryota; kingdom Metazoa; phylum Mollusca; class Cephalopoda; order Sepiida; family Sepiolidae; genus Sepiola; species Sepiola atlantica. The sequence goes on from OY744533.1 coordinate 15,366,793, forward strand.
TAGTTGGCTACATTCACTTATATTATTTACTGTTCCGTCTCTTTGTCCACACAGTTTGCATTTACTGTTTTCCTGGGTTCTATCTATTTTAGCTTTAATGTAGTTTGTCTTAATCGCATTGTTCTGTGCAGCCACGGGTAAAGATTCCGTTTCCCTTTTCAAGTGTTCTTCTCTTGTAAGTCTTACGAAGCGTCGATGTACTTGTTTTCTTCACACTTTTCTTTTCTTGTCTTTTTGTTTCTGGTTTCGGTACTTCCTGAGTTGTTCGTTGGAACTGTGTTTCTTGCTGCGGTAATTAGCCTTTCTGTGTTCTGGGTTATGTATTTCCCCAGCTGTTTTTTGTATTTTCCACACAATCTTCTATACTTACCAGTCCGCTTGCCCCTTCGTTTCTTTTCATATATAGTCTGTCCGTATCGTTTTTGGGTGTAGTGCGCTGTGCATGGTCATTAGTTTTCTATTCCTCTGATCAAGGTGCCTGAGTTCTTCTTTGGTCAAGCCTATGAATGGTCCAGAGTATCTTATTAGTGATACTGCCCAGGTGTTTATTCTTTTTACTATATTTATGCTATATAATTTCGTTTCTAAGAGTGTTTATTATTATTATTATTATTATTATTATTATTATTATTATTATTATTATTATTATTATTATTATTATTATTATTATTATTCCAGGACAACGTTGAACTGGTCACGATATTCGTGGCTAAATTTTCTCTGATTCATTTTATGCTGAAAGCATACATGTATATACATTGTAAACGATTGATCCGTAGATTAATTTAGTAACCAGTCTATGCATTGTTTAACTTGGATTGTACAGCACCTGGTCTTCCCAAATAGTAACCCATTTAGCAGTGGCCAAAATATGCTTGCTTAACTTCGATTGTACAGCACCTGAACTTCACAAATAGTCACCCAGTTAGTAATGGTCATGCTATGCGTTGCTTAACTTCAATTATACAGCACCGGATCTTCCTAAATAGTCACCCATTTAGTAGTGGCCAGGATATGCGTTGCTTAACTTCGATTGTACAGCACCTGATCTTCCCAAATAGTCACCCATTTAGTAATTGCCAGGATATGCATTGCTTATCTTAGATTATACAGCACCTGGTCTTGCCAAATAGTCACATATTCAGTACTGGCCAGAGTATGCGTTGCTTAACCCTTCAAATTGATAGTAAATAAAATAGAACTTTTCTCTTGAACAATGCCAAGTACTTGCTTCTATAAATATAAAATCAAGGAAGCCCCCAGAGCTCTACTAAAATAACTCTTTCTGATTGACTTTCCCGTTGATAAGGACAATAGTCCGAAGAGAAATGTAATACAGATAAACAATGACGATGGCGTAAAAATGTTATCGAAACCTATCACTATGACGTCATGTGTTATCACTATGACGTCATGTGTGCAAGATAACATTACAAATTGTGATCACATTGAACGAAAAAATTGTCCATTTGACACCCCCTCTCCTATGAATCTTTTTTGTAATTTTTCGATATTATTTTGCCATGGTTATGCCGGTTAAAATATTACCTACTGTGTGGATGTTTGTGTATTTTGCAAGTTTTAGCGAGATATACATACGCACAGATTTTTGCCTTATATATATTGAGATTATCTCTCTCCTTCCCTTTCACTTTCTTTTTGTATGTCGTGTAAGCGTTTTTGCTATATCTGTTTCACATATAGCCCTTCGTTTTCCTGACTTGAATTATCACATAGTGTAAGGTTCTTTTCTCTTAAAAGCACGCCTGTGTTTCCTTTCGTGAACATAAATGATTTCTCAGTGTCGGTCTATTCGTACTTCTGGCGCTTCGTGAAATTTCTTCTGGCGTGGCATAGATCGAATAGACGCAAAGCTTTTTTTTCTGAGAGTAAAATTTCTCAGCGACGAACAAACCGAAGTTTGTGTCGGTATGATCACGATATTCTTAGTTGCCGTCTTCGGCTTGATTGACATTCTGCCATGAATTAAAAGGCTGGATTTTTACATCTCCCATATTTAGTTTCGGGCTACATCAAATAGGACAAAGCTGAATTTTTCGGGACATTTCATTTAAGGTATGTTTACCTAGCGACATGATCCACTATAACTAACGTGGCTGTTTATGTTTCCGCATTCCTAGTGTTCATGTTAGCCTTAATTCGGACGGGTAGTCATATCGATTTTTACTTGTGCATGCTGGTAGTTTTTTTTTCGTAGATGCTACTATTGTCTCTTCTTAGATTTATCTGTCCAGTATTTTTAATGAGAGGGGGACAAGCGAGCAGAGCGTGTTGGCATGCATTCTGTGAGAGGACGGGGTTCTTGGGATAGCAGATCAGGCGTACGCTAAGTTAGGGAGTGAGAGTTACATAAAGAAGATCGAAATAGGTTTGATTACTACGTGTGCGTATGTGTGGCAAATGTTTTTCTGTTTGCTTTTGCTTTCTAAGACGGGCTTACAATGTCATACTACATATACAAGGCAATGACTGAATCCTTGAACAATAACCTCCATTCTGTAGTAGAATGGGTTAAAACATGGATGGGCACATTTAATGTTAACAAGACAAAGCTTTAACAATAATGGGCAATCTTGCCAACTACCGACTGTCATGGTTTATAGCACCCATCCATCGGCTTGACATTCTCATGTAATATACGTTGGAATAAATACATAGAAGATGATGCAAAGTCTGCTGCAAAGAAGATGGACTCGCCCTACCGACACATTTTCGGTGGAGAATGAATGGACGTATCCTTTTTGTAGATGCGTCCAACCATTATTTTGTCGCTCCTCGAAAAAGTAGAGCACTGTAAGTGTAGTATTAACACAGCATGACGTCACTTGCTTTATAATGCATTGTTCCTTCCCTTAAAAGAAGTAGAATACTTAGACGTTAAGCCGCCGATAAAGTGTTAACATTATCATCGTTTATTCGCTGTTTAAAATTGGCCGAGTGGTTAAAGACGTCGGATTTGAGTTGAAAAATACTTGTAGTCCGGGGTTTCGAATCGCATGACCGGTAGTGAATAGTCATATCTCTATTCTGATGAGTCCCGATTTAAAAAGGACGAAACGTATACGTACATAGATAATAATAAATATTTATTATATATATATATATATATATATATATATATATATATATATATATATATTACATGAGAGAGAGATACACTAAATATTTTAAATGACGTGCCGTTGAGATTATTCGTCACATGTATTGAACTGACACGGATGCTTCCTACACCAGTCAGTATCATATATCTCTATAAAGTCACTATTCGCCCATGCATGGCGTATTGTTGCCACATCTCGGCTAGTGCACCAACCACTAGCCCCTATCTCTTGGGCAGGATTTAAAAAAAAGCCTAGCCTAATAGGTCCCGCCCCTGTAGTATCGCTGCGGTGTTGCATTCTTGTGCTTGTTGTACAATAACTTCCACGGAATTTGCTTCGATAAATTACTGCAAAAATAATAATTTACGGCGTATCAACCGTTTTCAGGTTGGCTAATTAGAAAGAAAAAAAAACATTTATTTCAGATATGTTATTTTTCTAAGTAAAATGTTTTTTCCTTTTAGATACAATGCTGCTAAAACTAAGTCAACACACACAGATATTTTTAAAGGTTACAAAATGTCAAGACATTAAAAAAAAAAGTCAGAAACAACAAGTTTTCTTCTCATTTTTTTTTCGTTCATAAGCTAACCTGACATTCGAATAAACAAATTCGTTGGACATTATAATTTCATCGAAACGGTCGTTGATCAAAGACAATTCCGATAATAATATTATTTAGTCCTACAAGTCATTTGTAACTTCTATGTATATATAAAGCAAGAATTGTCTGTATGAGTGCTTATATAAGAGCTAATCTTAGCATTGGCTGTTAAGACTTCTATAATATTGTTTTTCGGAATTTTTTAGATGAGGGTTGATAATTTGTAGAATTTGGTATATTCTGCTTTCTCCAACCTACACCCAACGGTGTACGCCATTTGAATAAATATATTTTGTTGTTTGTTTATAAAAAAAGACTACTGTTCTCATCTTGGGTGTTTTTATCACAACGTTTCGGTCGATGTTACCTCTGACCTTCTTCAGGTGTACCTTGTCGACCATGAGAATCCTTCCGTCGAACTTGGGAATCTGGACAGAATTTCGAACGGGACCTTTTATTAAATCCACACGGGGTAGCATGCTCTTGTTCCATCTGCCATGACTGGGTAGAAGTCTTCAGTAATTCGCAATTCTTCGTATCGCCCGCGCTGAGGATTGAACCTTCAACCTTCAGATGACTGTCACTCAGAACTGAATTTTACTTAGTACTATATCCACTGGGCCACGGATCCTTGCGCTCAAAATTCCGTACAGATTCCCGAGTTCGACAGAATGATTCCCGAGCTCGACAAGTAGTCCGAATATACCAAATTCTACATCCTATAATATTATTTATAACAACGACAACTGTCGTCACACGAAAAGAAGAAAAAAACCTTTTTTTATAAACAAACAACAAAATATATTTATTCAAATTGCGTACACCGTTGGGTGTAGGTTGGAGAAAGTAAGGCAGTGTCCGAGTGAATAAGGTAATAATGTTAGTGTTGTGAAGTAGTCCAACAGTAAAAAGAAGAAGTCAAGTCGAGGTTGGGTTAAGATAACAAGCGTATTA
>OY744533.1:15376472-15403972 GCA_963556195.1 Sepiola atlantica
GCAACAACAACAACAGCAACAGCAGCAGTAACAAACACAACAACAACAACAACAATAATAATAATAATAATAATAATAATAATAATAATAATCAATGGTAAGAGGCTGTTGCGATACCGCATCGTTATCGAACAGAGGTGAAGAATACTGGAAATCTGGGGAGGCTTGTTGTCACTCAGACTCCAGGAAATACCACTGACGGTGATCTGTGTAAGAACTCCTAGTGAGTACAAATAATAATAATAATAATAATAATAATTATAGATCTTAAGGGAAATCCTCGAATGCGGAAACCAACCCACATAAACTGCGAACGCTAACCAGTCACACGGAAGTTGCAATCAAAATAAAACAAACACATAAAAAGACGACAATCGCATAAACCTAAGAGAACTGAACGACATAACATTTCATAAACTGCGCCCCCCCCCTCCCCGAAAAAGACAAAAAGTGCGGCACCAGCCATGGCTGATACCACACAAAATAGCCATGAAGGGTTAAGAAGGATGAAAAGTTCAAGAAGAGAGAGAGAGAGATAGATAGATAGATAGATAGAGAGAGAGAGAGAGAGAGAGAGAGAGAGAGGGAGAGAGAGAGAGAGAGCACTAACCAGACCTCCACTTGAAGTGTGCGGAGAGTACCGGGACCTTGCCACCAAAATCCCGGGGAAGACCAATAGTCGTTGCCAGCGAGAAATTAATGGTAAGGGACTGTTGTGATAACGCAAAGTTATTTGCGATGGTTATCAAAAGAGATGGAAAGTACTAAAAATCTTGGAGGCTTGTTGTCACAAAGAGCAATCACTGATGATGATGATGTGTGTGAGAACTCCTAGTTGTTAACAATAACAACATCAAGTACTACTAGCGGAAATTCCACGGTGCTTTTTACATCAATCTGTCATTGTCATTAACACCTAAATATATTATATAAATTGAGATGCTGTCCGTCTGTAAGTCACAATTTTTTCCGTCAGTCAAAATTTTTCATAGAATTTGTCTCATTTCGAAATAACAACTCTTAGAAATGGAGAATATTGCATTAACAGAGAATAAAGAATTCATAATAAAAAAAAGCTGATGCCATGACCGGAAATCGAAACCGAAACCTTGAGATTTCTAGTCAGACGTTCTACAAACTGAGCTATTTAGACTTGCCCATAAATAGAACTTAAAACATTACCGTAACAAAATAATTATAGTTTTGGAGTAACGTAATATATTCATGATTTACGTCATGTTTCAAAACATGAATTCAAACATAAGCGATAATAAAAAATAAAAAAATGAATGGGTAAACATTATCAATAGCGTTGGAAATTATTTTAATCGTCCCAAACAATTTATGTTGTTTTTACTACGTATTGTATGTCGCTATTACACAATCATATAATCTTTCTAGCCGAGCAAAATTTTACAGAATGAATATTTGGGTAGAATCCCCAATAAGATACTTTCTTAAATGTGAGTGAAAGGTGATAGATATGATGATAGTTAACCTTATGTCTAGAATTTTTATTGTAATTTTCATCAACATTTATTATATGATTTCCATTGTAGAAAATGTTTTAAAATCAAGGAGTCTTACGAAAAAATTAAAATTCAGGGAATATTGCTTAAATAGTGTCTAATGAGTATGGATCAAATTCAATGCAAATCTGAAATATTTGAATATTTAAATGAAAAGTCGTGTCTCTATCATGCCCTCTAGAAACCCTGAACTTTGGGGATTATTTATTAATTGATATCTAATACTTATTGTTAAAATTTCACAAAAAATGGGAGGTATTTGAATTTTCATGAATGGCTTCCACCGCCCTTTTGCCCCTTTGCAGATAACTAGAATACATTAAATATAACCCACATTATCACCCCTTACACCGAGCAGCTGTGTTCCAAAATTCATAATGATCGGTTAATTAGTTTTGGAATGAATCTTGTACATACAAATATATATATATATATACTGACCTTTTGGCTAAGATCAAAGTGTAGTATCTGTTCCGATGGATACTGCACCCCATAGACTGATATTGTCTTGGCCTTCGGGGCTTGATTTCCGCCGGTCTATGGGTCTGTCCTGTGCAGTTCTAGGAGGTCCACTCTCCCAGGCTTTGCCTTCCCTCTTTGGGGAGGAGTAAGTTTATTGCTTACTGCCTGGGGCGCCCCTACCGGGGAATCCCGATGGGGCTGCCCAGGCAATTTTTAATGGCCAGAGTGCTCACCTCTCGGGCGCTGGCTTTTCAAACCCCACTTTCCCGACCCGACATTGGGTCACATCTTACCTTGTGGGAGTAAGATAAAACTGGCCTTGTCCCTAACTCCTGGAGAGGAGTGAATAGATACACATACACATACCTAACTGTATATAGATTGGCGACATTCCTCCGAACACAATAGTTTTAATTATAACTACTGGGCGCAACAATTTACAACAGTACCACCTACATATTAGTAGTGCATCTCTACCCCACCCCAATCCACCTCACCCACCCCGAAAAAATGAAAACAGAAAAAAAAACACAGACAACAAGTCGCACCCCTTCTATATTAGGCGGGTGCCCTTCTAGAACTGTTACCGACCAAAAATGTCTTGCCAGAAGTTCAAAATGTCTGCGGTAAAGTGGGAAGCGGCCTTTTCCGCCCGACCCCTTCCACGCCCGGTCGGCACGGTGCGAGATCACGTGCTGCTCAGACCAAAGGTCGTAGACAATGGCGAATGGCGCAGGGACACTTGAAAGTCTTATAATAGCCGTTGACGAGTCGAACATTTCGGATTGGGGAAGATAGAGGTGGGTGCGTGTATGGGAGAGGTGGAAGGGGTGTTACGCGGCTTTCAGCTTTCTCAAAATCGTAAAAGTCGAAATAAGTATTTCAGTGATATACTTTATTTACCTCCTCTTCAGGAGGTTAGACACGAGGTCAGGCGTGGGTTTGAAAGACCAGCGCACTAGGATAAGCGCACGCTGGCCTACAAAAATGCCTGAGCAGCCCCGTAGGCATTTCCCGGTAGTGGCACTTCAGGCGATTAGCAATAAACTAACCCTCTTCTCAGAGAGAAGGTATTATTTACCTCCTCTTCAGGGGGTTAGGCACAAGGCCATTTTTATCTTACTCCCACAAGGTAAGATGTGACCCAAGGTCGGCATTCCCCGGTAGGAGCGCTTCATGCAATAAGCAATAAACTTACTCCTCCACAAAGAGGGGAGGCAAAGCCTGGGAGGGTGGACCTCCTAGAACTGCACAGGACAGACCCATAGACCAGCGTAAATCAAGCCCCGAAGGCCAAGACAATACCAGTCTATAAGGTGCAGTATCCATCGGAACAGATACTACACTTTGATCTGGGCCAAAAGGCCGAAGAGAAGGTTTTATTTATCTACCCCCCACAAAGATAAATGTGACACAAGGTCGGAAAGTAAGGTAAAAAATGGGAGAGCGAACCTCCTATAACTGAACAGCGCTATACCGCAGCCCGACAGCGACAAAGCCACTGTCGGACTGATTGTCAAGGACGTATCCCTGACTGGTAAGAACGCACCTACTCAAGCTTTGCCAGATAAGTATTTCAATGATATAGGTATGGGCTTATATTTATCCCAGTTTTTGTAAATTGCAAGTAGAATAAAACCAGCGTTGCCTGGGTGACAATTTCGTAGAATATTACCGAAATATAATGTAACCCTCCCCCCCCCCCCCACCACCACCACCACCAACACCGTATTTAGAAAAGTGACGCATATAACTTCCCCGGTTATAGTTCTTCTCTCACAAATATCAAACCATGGTCATACCTACAACAACAATTTAGGACGATGAGTTTATCGAGTCGACACCATTTCACGACTCGGCACTCGTCACAAAATCGGATTTTTAACCCTTGAACACCTTAGCCTGTGTGACATAAACCAACACAGGTTGTTTCGTTTTGGCGCATATTGTAAATCAAGCCGACCAATCAGATCTCAGCAAATGGTTGTATCAGCAGCAGCTGCTAAACAGTATAAAAAATCTGCGTGTCTTTACCCTACTCTCACAAACGTAGCTCGCTCCAGGGTTGCCTTTTCTCCTCGAATCCCTGCTTGACGGAACAGCATGTTCGTTAGCACGACGTCGGCACTCAGCAGCAGCACATTCGTTCCTTCTTCTTATTCTCATAATCACTATCGTCACAGCAACTACAGCAGCTCGTTTCTGACCAAGCGTCGCTCGAGCCGGTCATCATCATCATCATCATCATCATCATCATCATCATCATCATCATCATCATCATCATCTGCACATTGTTCTCCGGCTAGTCAAAATTCTAAAGCAGTGATATCAAAAGCAACAGCCTCTAGCGAAAAGACAAAAGGATACTTCAGCCAGGATAACAATCACCATCATCCTACGGTAACAATCCATTATCTTCCCTGCCGACTCACCGAATCATGAACTCTTTTTATCGATCACACATTTATGTCTTTGAAATAAATGCTTCCTTTATATTTTGCTGCACGCACGTGTTTGTTTTTCATTATTTGCCGTTGTCATATTTATGTTTGTGTCTTCTTTTCTTAGTTGTACGACCGATCACCATCATCGGACCCTGTAACAAGTTTAAGGCGTTCAACATTACGTTTACTGCAATCATAATCGACCACCACTTTCTTTACATACACATTTGCAGGCTCATGTCAATCTGTTGGTTGTAATCTTATATGAATGTTATCCGTTGGTCTGTCAGTCACAATTTTTCCGTCAGTTACAATTTGTTTTAAATACATGGCGGAATTTGTCTTATTTCGAACTTAACTACTTTTAGAAATGTAAAAAGTCTCATTAACAGTAAATAATAAATTCCTAACAAATAAAGCGAATACAATTGTTATATCATGAGGGGCCTGTATGCCTAAAAGCGTGTAGGTCCACTAGTTTTGATTGTGATAGGAGTGAACTTTGTTCGAGTTAAGTGCAGGTCAAAATGACATCCATTTTGGGACAAATAGATTTGTTCTCAGAATGAGTAATCCCAAGAAGTCATAACAACTGGTGAAACCTGGCCGACTTCAAAAGTTGTGGTTCAATAAAGGTCAGGCCAGCTCTGGTTATGATTTGTATGACAGGACAAAGGACGGTGACGTCACTTGTTGCTGTCGAAAACGGGAAATGGATCAGTCCGTCATCGGAGCTCGAAACGACAAGATCGTCGTGAGAGAAAGCGGACGAAATTGTCCAAAGATGTAGACGATTAATTCTCTAAAAATGAGACAGAAATCGACATCTCGCCCCATCTAGAAGAAGATAGAAATTAGCCGTAGGAAAAGAAGAAACAGAAGCAACATTAAATGACCACTCTCTCCCGACCGAGTAAAAGAAGATTCAGACCAATAAATCGTCCACGGCTCTCTGAAATTATCGTCGAAGTCCTTTCTTTCCCGTGGGGAGAGTTTTCAGTTTCAGGTGACCGATGCTCCACGCCAGCAAACAGAAGGTCACTAGACGAAGGAAGAGAAACCCACGGCAGAGCTATCAACGATGAAGAGATCCGACCAAGGTATAATTAATTGACGCGTATCGTTACACAATGACAAGAAATCGAAATCGAAATCGAAAGATCTTCAGTCTTATGCTCTCACAACCAAACTATTTAGACTTTCTTATAAATAGAGCTTAAAACATTACCGTAACAAACTAATTATAGCTTTGGTGTGACGTCATAAGTTCATGATTTATGTCATGTTTCAAAGCATGAATTCAAACATAAGCGAAAATATAAAAAATATAAATGAATGTTAAAACATTATCAATAGCGTTGGAAATTATTTTAATTATTTTAATGTTAACTTAGACACCGCCCCCCCCCATGTGCAAGATAAATTCGCGCTTTGATGTAAACTTCACTTTGAATCGTTGTTTTGATGTTGGCACCAAGGTATTTGAAGTCCTAAACCTCTTCAAGAACATTTCCATTACGGATGATTGTTGTTTTGTCTGTTGGGTCGAGTTTTTTTTTTTAAACAATCGTACCAACATCACAAACTACGATGAAAATAAAATGAAGAAGATGTTGTATATACTTTTGCTTTTGTGCAGGAGGTTTCTTGCGATGTGTAATGTATTTTAAGCGTTACGTAATAGTTAACAGGTTGAGAAACGCTTCTTCTTCTTCTTTCGTGTGAATCAGATGATTCTGGTGTTGGCATTAGTTTCCCCGATGTTTTTCTAGTTAGAAATGTTTCTGGAAAGACACCGGATACTTACGGGAAGGACCACGAGAAGGTTGCCAACATCCCTAAGTGAAAGTGATACTGTGGACCCGACTGGATTCGAACATGGAACACCCAGGTCTTCAGTTCGTGTCGATATCCACTTAACCACCGTCACCTCCCTGAGGTGGCTTTGTTTGTATTCCCACGTGTAGACTGTGGCATCGTTGTTACATTGTTGTCTTCTTCTCAGTTGAAATCTGCTTTGTGAAGAATTGATAGCTGTGAACAATGTAGAATATTTAAAATAATAATTTATTAATTAAATAAGCAATTACCGGCCGGTGTGTTGCATCAAACGTTCATATCTTTAATTATCCTTTTCTATTTCTCAGGTTCTCGCAGAAGAGAGGTTGTTAGTCTCTCTCTATTCTATCGTTATTTCCCTGATGGGTAATTGTCTCAGCTCCAATCGCTGGTTCGTCATTGTAAGACATTCGCAACAGGAACTCGTTCGGCTGTCAACTAGAAAAAAAGACTTTCCTTTACCCCTCTATGTGCTTAGCGCCGACGAAATTTCGATGGAAAGAGCTTATTTGCAAAGGTTTCTCGTCTGTCGAACACATTACTGCGGGACTGATTCCGTGCTGATTATAACTTGGTCTTCTTTAAATCCAATGTCAACAAATTCTTGTCAAATACCACCCCATAAGTGATAATCACTTCATATCATTGATCAAGGTTATTACTTCCATAGTGTTCCTCATATTTCGGGTAAAAATCATTTCGATCACATTGACCTTTATCCTCGGGTGACTCTCGGCCTTGATAAGTGGTGACTGTACGCTTGCTGCTTATCCCATCATATATTAACTGACTTACTATTTTAAAATCTATTTTCTTCATCACGTAATCTGATCACTCATTCACAACGTATATCTCTACCGTGGCCGTCGTAAAATAAAATAAAGCCTGTGCACTGAAAAGGACTTATGGGGTGGGGGGGAGTGGTCTATAGTATCACAGTTGTTTAAGTTCAAATTAATATCAATTGAAAAGTTACTCACCAGATGGAATTCGAACTTCGCATGTCGTTTTCGTAACCAACGTCGTTATATATTACGCCATTCATATCCCTGGTGAATCTATAAACTATATAAAAAAAAACAACAAAAAAAAACGACAAAATTAACAAATTAATTACGCAGCAGTTTTCTCCCAGACATATAATCTTAACAGATTGGATTAGACAAAGATCGCTAAACCGTGGCTTAGATATTTGCCAGGCTGTCCGTCGGGATTAAAGACCGCTTCAGTGTTGATTAATCTTGGAATAAAAAGGGACTAATAGCTTCTATGAAAGTCCGTCCAGAAAGTAATGGCGTGTTTTTTTTATTGTAGACCAATAAAGCAATTTTATGGTACAGTAGATGTCTACGAAGTTATTTTGGTTATATTGAAGCGGTTGGCTCCCAAAATGACTGCCAAATTTCAGCGATTACTTTTGTCTGATTTGCCAACCGGTCAAATGTCAAATTAATAAACCGTATTATTTTGTTGTCTGCCTTTTGATGATTTCGTTTTGTTTATTTTGCAAACACTGATTTGTTTTCTGATTTTTGCGGATTAAACTGTATTTATTCTGATTATTTTGCAAATAATTTGTTTTCTGATTTTTGCGGATGAAATTTTATTTTTGTGGATTATTTTGCAAATACCTTTTTTCTGATTTTTACGGATTTGTTTTTTTTACTTTTATTTTGCAAGTATTAATTAATTAATTAATTAACATATAATAAAATCAATCAGTGTTTATTAAAAATCTTGCCACTCGGACTTAGGGTTAGTGTTAGGGTTAAGGGAGAGTACTTTTTTGTAAGAAACAAATAATAAAAGTAAACAGTTTTTTTTTATTAAAACTTAAATTGAAATATATTACAAAATAAACATCATAATAATGACGTATTTAATATAAAATATTGTCGCAGAAATTGTCTTTAAAAAATAAATTTAATTTGCAAAAATCAGTAAAAAATAGTATTTGCAAATTAATCCGCAGAAATCAGACAACAAATGAATATTGTTGATTAATTTGCCCTTTATTCCAAGGCCCAAATAGAATGTCAATTATATCTACCCGTTATCAAATTGAATATTTGTTGTACAGTGGTTTTTGATGGTTAAGATACAAATATGAAGAAATAATTGGATGAAAACGATTCTATGTAGATCAACAATAATAAATGATTTGTTAACAATTTTACAACTAGGAGAATTACTATGAAATGAAGAGGTTTTAATTGTTTGTCGACAAGACGATTTTTGTAAGCGGTCTTCATTGAATTTTCCTGTTCTGTTGTCGTCCGGTCAAAATGCATGGGAAGATAGCTTAGCCTGATGACTCAATGCGGGAATGAAATACGGACGCCTCTGTGTAGCTTAACTAACATAGATATATATTCCATACTACTACTAAGCTCTACTCACGTATTGAGCACTGTTGAATTAAATACTGAACATCTATACACAATATATTATATAATCTTATAATATTATATGTATATACATGAAATAATAATAGTATACTTTTTCTTTTTAGAATGGAGCTTTACTAGGTTAAGACCAACCACTTACTTTCTAACTAATCCCCGAGTTCGATCTTGCAAAAAAAACAAAGTGTAATTTCTTTTTCTATTTTTATTTAAATTTCTCCTCAAATTTCGACAATTCTATTCGTTTTCTGTCCTGGTTCTGGCCGGCTTTTAAAAATATTTTTATTGTTTTTAAGTTTTTGTAAAATATTTCAAAGCAAAAGCTGCTTGAAATCAAAATTTAATACAGAAACAAAAACTAGCCCGAGCCTATCGTAGACTTCGATAGCTGGTTGCTTTGTATATGGGATGAAATAAATGACTATTTAGAAGAAAAAAAACATTTCAAAATGGTTATCTGACTCTAAATTCTAAGTTCCGCCTACCGGACTCTTTCCTTCTTAGAACGACGTTCCTACTCAATAAGCGGTAATGTGAGAGGAACATATCTTCAGTTTTACATATTTATCTTTTGAAGTGTCATGAAAACTTATACTAACTACATACTTAAAGTAGTTTTTTGTTTTGTTTGCCACTCTGCCCTCATTTTCCATGAGAGATGTTTCTGAGAAAAGGGAAAGAAAACTCTGAGGCGGCAGTGTAGTATGAGCATTAGTTCGAGACGACTTGAGTAATTCTCTTTCGATTCTTATTGCCATGTCACTAATAAGGGTGCTGGAGGCAAACGTTTTACCTGGGCTGACGCTACCCACCTCATAGTCCAAGGACCCGAACATTAGAGTAACTCCCAAGGAGGCTATCATATAAGCAGGTGTAAAATATTGGGTCTGCTATATTGAAATTTGGTGAATAAAGTCGGGACAATGCAGCAGTTTTTGATGAGGTCTCTCGATGCCATATTAATGGGAACTGCTACGGCTTTCCTTTCTTCTTTTTACAAATGTAATCTTTTTTTGTTCATTCTCTCTGCATTTTGCTCGATACTCCTCTGTTGAACTATTCCACAAATATTCTAATCCCAACATCATAAGTTACACAACAAAACATAAGCGTAGACCCAGAACCCCAACTTCTAACATAGATCCCTACTATCAGGTCTCTTTTTCCAACATTAGCGGTCTATGTTCCAACCTTCCAGAGATAAAAAATCTATTTATATAAGACCAAACCTGACCTATTGTTTCTATGCGAAACCGGCATCGGTCCATCAGTTTCTACTGATGAAGTCAGGATCTTAAGTTGACCTCTAAACCCTATCCCTAAGATCGTCCATGTCATGAAATGTGCCTGCATCAGAATGGTTTTCCATGTGGTAGGGACACATCTTATGTATTCCTTAATTTACCCTATATGAGGTTTTATTTACTCCTCCCCAGGAGTTAGGCACAAGGCCAGTTTTATCTTACTCCCACAAGTAAGATGTGACCCAAGATCGGGTCGAGAAAGTGGGTTTGAAAAGCCAGCGCTCGAGAGGTGAGCACTCTGGCCATTTAAAAATTGCCTGGGCAGCCCCGTCGGCATTCCCCGGTAGGGGCGCCTCAGACAGTAAGCAATAAACTTACTCCTCCCCAAAGAGGGGAGGCAAAGCCTGGGAGGGTGGCCCTCCTAGAACTGCACAGGACAGGCGTGCAGTATCCATCGGAACAGATACTACACTTTGATCTTAGCCAAAAGGCCAAGAAGCCCTATATGGGGTTTTATTTATCTAACTCCCACAAGGTAAGATGTGACACAAGGTCGGAAAAGTGGAATTAGAAAAACCAGCACTCGAGAAGTTGAGCACTCTGGTCATTAAAAATTGCCTGGGCAGCCTCGTCGGCATTCCCCGGTAGGGGCGCCTCAAGCAGTAAGCAATAAACTTACTCCTCCCCAAAGAGGGGTGGCAAAGCCTGGGAGGGTGGACCTCCTAGAACTGCACAGGACAGACCCATAGACAGGCGTAAATCAAGGCCAGAAGGCCAAGACAATACCAGTCCATGGGGTGTAGTATCCATCGGAACAGATACTACACTTTGATCTTAGCCAAAAGGCCAGTAAGCAATAAACTTACTCCTCCCCAAAGAGGGGAGGCAAAGCCTGGGAGGGTGGACCTCCTAGAACTGCATAGGACAGGCGTGCAGTATCCATCGGAACAGATACTACACTTTGATCTTAGCCAAAAGGCTAAGAAGCCCTATATGGGCTTCTGTGTTCTACTTACGCACACCGCTTTCATCTTTGCTGTCTATGGTACCCTCGCCGATGGGGTTACTGTCATTGAGAAAATCTCTGACAAAATTGACAAGATTTTGTCTGCTCACTCTTTTGCTAGAATTCATGTCTGCGGTGACTTTAATGTTCACAATGTTGAATGGCTACTCAACTCAAATGACATAGTTATTCCCAGTTGTTCATGTATTCGCGAAACGATCGTCAAATTGCACTGAATTATTTTAGATTTTAGTAAGAAAAACTGAATAAAGACTTGATCATTGGAATTTAGCGTACTATTGTTTATTTATATATGCTCTGTTGTTAAATGCTAACAATCATCGAGCTTTTAACTTGGATAGTTGTGGTCAATATAAAAGTATATACACAAATATATATTTTATACTATATATATATATATATATATATATATATATATATATATATATAAAACTTCAGAGTCTCACATTTCTCTCCCCCAACACAAATTTTAAACAAATATACATAACACTTTAAAGCAAATAGCGTATCTAGACGAGAATGAGACGTGAATTCACATTTCTGTAATAGGTGACAAAATAAGCTGAAGAGAGCCGGATGGTTATGTCCTTCTGAGCTTGAAACCGACGGTACTAATGGTGTACTAATTTTTATGTACCAATATATATATATATATATATACATATATATATATATATATATATATATATATATATATATCACGGTGTGCATGATATCTGCGATATCATCCGATTCATCCTTACCCATAATGACTTCGAATTTCAAGGCCGCCACTTTCTACAAGTCCAACGAACTGCCATGGACACGAAGATAGCCCGACTACGCAAATATATTCATGTTTGCAATCGAAAACAAACTCCTCACAAAGCTATGATATATTTTTCATATAGAAATATTTCAAACAAACCTTGCTCAAATTTCACACCTACATAACACAGCTACTACGATACCATAAAACTTACACTAAAATACTCGGATACATCTATACCTTTCCTCGTTGTGCTGGTGCAGGTCATCCCTGTGCACCAAACCCACAGATAGCCATAGGTATTTGGACTTCAATAGAAACATCCTAACAAACTCAAGAAAGCAATCATATACATCTCCTGCCTATGCGGTTAACGCATCTGGTTCAGCACAACAAAATACAAAGACATTGGCCTACTCATCTCACAATTTTTAAACAGCAAACACCTTTCCAAATGCATCACAACAGCAGTTCAGTAGGAAGCTAAACTCAACCGGCGAAAACTATTGACCTATGAGAAAAACAACCTAATAATAGAATTCTAATAGAATTTTAACCAGAACACACACAGGCTCTCATAATTAGTAATCAAAAATGTTATACTTTTAAAAGCAGACCTAGACATTTCTTCCCTGTTTAACGCACCGCCAATCAATGCCAGAAAGCAAGCAGCCAATCTATCGACACTCCTTACATCACTCTGCACCAAACCACAATTCAACAACCACCAAAGCAATGTCCGATGTAATAAACCTCGCTGTCAGATCTACAAACATATAGTGATAGAGCCGCTGCCACTCTACCCAACTCACATACCAGACTCGAACCAACAGATCTCACATGCTACAGTGACAACGTCATCTACTATTTGTACTGCACAACTTGTAGTGGGGGCGGTTACGTTGGTGAGACAGGCAGTCCGTTCTGCGCAAGGTTCAACAACCACAAGAAAGCGATCAGGGACAACAAAATCTACTTACAAGTGGCACGACATTACAACTTACCAAACTACACAATAGACAACATAAAATGCATATTCAAAGACAAAAAAAAACACCCGCACCGAACAGACAGACTTAACTGAAGAACGTCCGTTTACTTCTTTTTTATTTATTTCTTTTCATTCCTGGTAAATATATACCGGAAATGAAACAGACAACTAACACCCCCACATATGACCTTGACAAACGACCCCTGGGGGTTTGTTTGGAAACTATTAATTTTACTTCTCCGTTTTCGAAACCATCACACTTCATCGCAGGCTTGAAGAAGGGAATGGTTTCCGATAATTTCATACCGAATATCCCATCACATAAGAAAAACAAAAACAAAAGCAAACATTCGGATTTATGTTGCTTCTAAAATCGTCTAATAAATTCGGCACAAAATTGTAAGTTGAACGTTTATTTGGGTATATATACTCAGTGTTTTAAAATGTTATTTTTAATAGTTTTTTCACTCACTTGTGCGCTTATGAATTTTCGTTGACTGGTTATACATATATATATATATATATATACAGGATGGGCCAAAATTAGGGTCCTATCTTTAAATTTGAATAACTTGAATTTGAATAACTTCCACAAAATAAAAGTTAAACTCACCAAACTTTATGTGTGTGTAGACTGACCCTTCCGAGATTTTTTGAAATAAACAAAACAAATTTTAGTCGAGAAACACTTCTTAAAACTTACAAAAACTAAAGTATTGTTTTTTACACTGTTTTGAGTTTTTTAAGCAAAAATAATGTTTTCTAAATGAGGGTACGTTCCTTAGGGCTAATACGGCTCATGCTTGCTTCGGAAGGGGTCCTTTACTTATTCTAAAAAAAAAATTTTTAAAAATCAATAAATAAAAAAGTTATGAATTTTTAAAAATAGGACCCTTATTTTTGCCCACCCTGTATATATATATATATATATATATATATATATATATATATATATATATATATATATATATATATATATATATATATATATATATATATATATATATATATATATATATATATATATACATGTATATATGTATATATGTATGTATGTATATGTATATATATATGTATATATATATGTATATATATATGTATATATATATGTATATATATATATATATATACGGCACAATCACGTTAGATCACCGAAGTTAAGCGGCGCCGAGCCTGGCCAGTACTAAATGGGTGACCATTTGGGAATACCAGGTGCTGTATGTGCTCTCTGCTTATCTCGGCATTGTTTCCAGTCGTCTTGTATTACTACTTGCCATTGGAATCAAGCAATGCCGACTCAGGAGAGCGGTTGTTGGAGATTGCGCAACCCTTGCAATTACAAATTCACGCGCGGGAAGCCCCTGGTGGGGCACTCATACGTCAAAATCGACGGGAGAGTCGATCATCATCATATATATATATATATATATATATATATATGTGTGTGTGTGTGTGTGTGTGTATTTATATATATATATATATATATATATATATGTGTGTGTGTGTGTGTGTGTATTATATATATATATATATATATATATATATATATATATATATATACTAGAAGAATACCCGTGTCATGCCAAGTAAAATTAATTACCCCGTATAAATTTTATGCCCCCTTATGAAAATTAAAATCAAGATATAATGATCTAGAATCTTTATTCCAATTTTGATCAAAATCAATTACATGATTTTGATTCTAGAAAATTTCTAAAATTTAGGACATTTAAGTCCTCACTTTATATATATATATATATATTCTGTATAAATAAAAGTCAATGTTGTTTTTTTCGTGTGTTATTAAAATCGTTATATATACAGTTAATAGATTCAAATAAGTCTAAAATGTTAAATATTATACAGAATCTGAAGACACCATTGGATTTTTTTTTCGATTCCGTCTAGGGTCATTAGGGGTGAATATCGGTAAAGTTCATAAAATAACTGAAATATTTGTTTAAATGAAAGAAATGCCGCCTGAACACACACACACTATATATATATATATATATATATATATATATATATATATATATATATATATATATATGTAAAAGGAAGTGATAGAAAACAAATGTAAAGTTACAATACTTGTAAAGTTTATTATATTTAAATATTACAAAGAATAGTTAATAAGAAATTCCTTTAAATATGGATTTTCAAAGAAAATAATTCTTATCATCCGAATGAAAAAAAAGCAATAAATTATTATATTATATAATTAATTTTTTTAAAAATTATAAATTTTTACAACTGTTTATGAGTTTTGAAGGAAATAAAAGAATTTATGTTTGAATAGGCAGAAAATCTTTGCAATAATGAATCTCCAAATACATTATGAGGTGTTAAAGCACCATCTATCATAGTATGGTCAGTAAGCCAGTATGTTCAGACAGCCTGCCCTGGTAGCACCAGGGAAATATTTTAAAGCACAGTAGAAATATACAACACTGAATAATAAAACTGTGGAATTTCCACAAGTCCTGCTAGCATATATATATATATATATATATATATATATATATATATATATATATATATATATATATATATATATGTTTTTTATGAAATAATATATATGATGGACTCTCCCGCCGATTTCGACGTATGAGTGCCCCACCAGGGTTGCGCAATCACCAACAACCACTCTCTTGCTTGATTCCAATAGCAAGACGACTCGAAACAATGCCGAGATAAACAGAGAGCACATACAGCCATTTAGTACTGGCCAGGCTCGACGCCGCTTAACTTCGGTGATCTAACGGGAACCGGTGTGTCAACGTGATTGTGCCGTATGTATGTATGTATGTATGTATGTATGTATGTATGTATGTATGTATGTATGTATGTATGTATGTATGTATGTATATATATATATATATATATGTGTATATATTATTTCATAAAAACGCAGTATTTATACGTTTTTATGAAATAATATATATATATATATATATATATATACATATATATATATATATATATATATATATATATGTATATTATTTCGTAAAAACGTATACATATATATATATATATATATATATATTATTTCATAAAAGCGTATACATATATATATATATATATATATATATATATATATATATATATATATATATATATATATATACAGGGTGACCAAAAAAAAAACGGGCCCCAAATCTAATTAGGTCCTATTTCTAAGTGTTTCGTCCGAATGAAATGAATTTTGGGGCATAACTAGTTTATTATATTCACAACATCATATCAAAACACTAGGGTCTTTGGCCTTTTTTTCTCCGTTCTACAGCATGTGTTCTAGATGGACTCCTTTTAGCTCCGTGCATTTCTTGAGGGGCAGAACGAAGTTGTCCATGACGTTCTTACAGACTGAATTGGGAATGACTCTCATCTCCTCCCTGATGGCTTCTTTGAGTTCCGTGATGGTTCTGGGTTTCCCTGCGTACATTCTGTCCTTAGAATAGCCCCAAAGGAAAAAAATCTGGGGGGGGGGGCTTAGGTCCGAGCTATGGGGTGGCCACTCAAAATTAGTCTTGAGACTGATCACTCGGCCTCCGAAATTCTCTTTCAGCCAATCTCGGGAAAGGTTTGAGGTGTGAGAACTTGCTCCGTCTTGCTGGAACCATCACTTGCTCAGGAGCGACAGGTAGATGGTCTGGAGCTCACTCTTGAAGGTTTTGAGGACCTCCACATACCGCTCCTTGGTGACTGTCACTGCGGCGCCAGATTCTTCGATGAAGATTGGTCCGATGATGCCTCTGACCGAGATTGCAGCCCACACCGTGCAATTAGGAGAGTGCAGGGACTTGGTGGCTACTTCATTGGGTCTGGAGGACCCCCAGAAGACATTTGTCTTGGAGTTTGCCTTTCCGTCAAGATGGAAGTGGGCTTCATCTGAGGTCCAAAGGAGGTTAAGGAAACCTGGTGTCTCCTCGATCTTATCGAGCATCTTGACTGCCATAGCGCTCCTCTGCTTCTTGTCTGAGGCTGTAAGGGTCTGCAGCGTCTGTATTCTGTATGGGTAAGCCCTGATATCGTTCACCAGCACTCTCCTGCAAGTCTCACCGGAGATACCGAGGGACTGACTTCGCTTACGCACAGAGCGTTTCGGACTCTCCTGGAGGGACTCTCTCACACTTTCGACCAGCTCGGCTGTCCGCTTCTTGGGACGTGCCGAGTGACTTGGACGGTTCTCACTGGCAGCGTTGAAGTTCTCCACGGTCCCATACTTCTCGAAGTGGTCCACCCAGTTCTGAATTCTGCTTTTGGGTGGAGCCTTTTCACATCCGAACTGATGCATGAAACTGTCCTGGGTTTTCTTAAACGAGCCTGTATTGTAGTAAAATTTAACACAGTGTATTCGTTGTCCCAGCTCCCACTGAGGTCTTGGTGTACTCACGGTCGTTGATTCTGCCATGTCCTGTAAAATAAGGGCAATCGGTGAATACATAAAGGAGATATCACATAAAGTGTACACGGGGCCCGTTTTTTTTGAGTCACCATATATATATATATATGTTTTTTATGAAATAATATATATATATATATATATATGTGTGTGTATATGTTTTTATGAAATAATATATATATACGTTTTTATGAAATAATATGTATATATATATATATATATATATATATATATATATATATATATATATATATATATATATATATATATATATATTTAGACGTTCTTATATATGAAGTTTTAAAAATGTAGAGGGGGTAATTTAACCCCTTTCATAACATTTAAAATGAATGACTACCGTAAGATAAGATAACATTATCTCTATCGCTTAAAAACAATAACAATGATAAAGCATTAATATATATATATATATATATATATATATATATATATATATATATATATATATATATATATATATATAATGCATTGCCACTTGGTGTTTGTGGTGTCTATGCTGGCATTTTGTGGTCTTTAATGACTCTCGATGGCCATGCCCTGCCATTTCTCCTGAATGTTTCGCCAATGTGTTATTTTATTGTACGTCCAACCTTTCAATCAAACTGTCAAGTCTATTTAATTATGCAATGATTTTCCTGCAAATCCCGGATATCCCTCGCACACAGTCATTCGAGACCATTTGATTAATTGTGTTATATTGCCTACATTTTTAGATTGTGGTTCTTTGCATGGAAGTCATTAGATATGTCCTATAGCGTTAGATAATAAGAGCCGTGTTTTGAGTAGAAATATTTAGAGGTCAAGGGTCAAAGAGGAACACCGAGAGAATATTTACTAGACACTGTCCTCGAGTGTCTTGGGTATCTTTGTAAAAAGGTTTGTCAGGAAAACCTTGCGTTAAGATACTTCCAACTCCAAGTGAACCTTGGTCAAATATTCCAAATAACATAACATCCGAAGTCCAAATTAGATCCCCTTGATATGGCTACACAATGGTGCACCATCTTCAAGTGGTGTTGCCTCTAGTAATAGCACTAAGCTGGATACTCCACCAGACTAGATGAATTCTTATCCTGCAATCCGGTAAAACCAAGAGACTACAAGAAATATATACCATAACATAGTTAAGTAGTCAATTGGTGAGAGAAAAATAATGTTCTTAATTTCTTTACTGACTCAACGTTTGAGAGGTAAAGGAGAACTTTAATCGAATAGTTGAATGTCTACGTATCTCATATAGAGATCAAGTGTTAGCTCCAAGAAAAGGCCTCTTGATTTCTGAGAACTTTGACTGAAGTAAAATAAAACAAAAAAAGAGAGATTCGAAAAAATTGGACCTGTTGGGTCATCCATTGAGCTCTGGTTAAATTGTTGGAATCAAGAAAAAGTGGGTTTGCAAAGCCAGTTAAATATTAAAAAGTAAAAAAGAGAAAATTCAAAATTAGTCTCTTTCTGCTTTCTCCTTTAGTAACTCAACGTTGGAGAGGTGAAAGAGAACTTTAATGGAACACTCAGATATCTATACATCTCATATAGAGATCAAATGTAAGCCTCAGTAGATAGATAGATAGATAGATAGATAGATAGATAGATAGATAGATAGATAGATAGATAGACTGGAAAAGATAGATAGATAGATAGATAGATAGATAGATAGATAGACTGGAAAAGATAGATAGATAGATAGATAGATAGATAGAAATGATAGATAGATAGATAGATAGATAGATAGATAGATAGATAGATAGATAGATAGACTGGAAAAGATAGATAGATAGATAGATAGATATATAGATAGATAGACTGGAAAAGATAGATAGATAGATAGATAGACTGGAAAAGATAGATAGATAGATAGATAGATAGATAGATAGATTTATAGATAGATAGATAGATAGGCTGGAAAAGATAGATAGATAGATAAACTGGAAAAGATAGATAGATAGATAGATAGATAGATAGATAGATAGATAGATAGATAGATAGATAGAAATGATAGGATAGCTAGATAGATAGATAGATAGATAGATAGATAGATAGATAGATAGATAGATAAGTAGATAGATAGATAGATGGATAGATAGATAGATAGATAGATAGATAGATAGATAGATAGATAGATAGACTGGAAAAGATAGATAGATAGATAGACTGGAAAAGATAGATAGATAGATAAGTAGATAGATAGATAGATAGATAGATAGATAGATAGATAGATAGATAGATAGATAGATAGATAGATAGATAGACTGGAAAAGATAGATAGATAGATAGAAATGATAGGATAGATAGATAGATAGATAGATAGATAGATAGATAGATAAATAGATAGATAGATAGATAGCTTTTTTCATTACACATAGGTACACTATGCGCGTCTGCTCATTGATTTCTGAGAATTTACAATGAAGTAAAATGAGAAAATCAGCAGACTTCTGCAGCGACCATTTTGTCACTCGAATGGTGAAGAATCTCGACAGAGATATCATTAATGTCAGTCGTCTCAGCGATGTTCATTTCCTTGATTATACAGAGAGTCTCCCAGATGGAGAGATGACATACCATCTCATAGTTGATATCCTTCCGAGACAGGTTGTTTAACACATGCTCATCAGCAACTGATACTTGAAGTGCTTAGTCCATCGTTACATTATTCAATCGGGACTTTTTATTGAGAAGCGACCAATCTCTCGACCTGAGTCGTACCATCGATGATAATTTAGCCCCGGAGACTGCTGTAAACATACTGGTCTTTTCCAGGTGCGCCCAGATGTCTTCTTATTCTCTCTCTCTCTCTCTCTCTCTCTCTCTCTCTCTCTCTCTCTCTCTCTCTCTCTCGGCTCTCTGTCTCTGTCTCTCTCTCTCTCTCTCTTTCTCTAGCTATCTGTTGTTTGAAGTCTTGGAACTTATATAAGTAATGTGCTATTTTTATTTATTTTAACTTACTTTAGTAAATAAAAGAATATATATATATATATATATATATATATATATATATATATATATATATATAGAGAGAGAGAGAGAGAGAGAGAGAGAGAGATTTTTCACTTATAAAATAGATCATTTGTTTTTATTGGCACAGCGGGGCTGTGCCAATAAAAACAAGCTCGATGATACTCGATTACAGAGTACAGAGCATTTATATGCGATTTTATGAAGGCTTACCAAAGCATTCCTTTCAGGAGACCAATGATCACCATTAAAGACTTTTTCTTACAAATATTATTAATATCTATTAATTTGCATATATATATATATATATATATATATATATATATATATATATATATATATATATATATATATATATATATATGTACATACACATATGCAAATTAATAGATATAACCAAAAATAAAACCATAAATACGGCTCTTTACTAACAATAAGAAACAGCCTCTTGAAGACGGTCGCGAGACCGAAAGCGCTAGAGAAATGGCCCAAGATACAACGTTAGGCGCCATAATCCACAAACTGACACCGGAAAACCGACGAATCGCTCGCCGAGTCGAGAAATTAACCAGAAAGATAGCACAGAAAGAAAACTAGGTGGTCTTTAATGACACATGTATAATGAACGACTTGCTGCCGAAATACACACACACACACACACACACATATATATATATATATATATATATATATATATATATATATATATATATATATACACAGAGAGAGAGAGAGAGAGAGAGAGAGAGAGAGATTAGTAACTTGCTATTGAAAAAATGGATTGGAATTGTTCGTGCTATGCCAAGACTGCCACAGGTTAAAAAAAAAACAATAGTAATCTTGAATGTCTTAGAGATAAAGTGATGTACAAGTCGTGAGGTTAAATTCAAAAATGTTTTCTCTCTCTCTTATTGAACTTATTCCACGTATCATCGAATTGTACGCTCTTGATCGTCATAGTAAGCTCCCGGGTACATAAGGATAACACAGAGAGAGGGAAATTCACACACTGTGTATGTTTGACATAGCTAGAGAGATAGTTTCGTTACACATAGTTACACTATGCGCGCCCGCACAATATCAGTAACAGCACCTTTTACACGTCCACTTTGCTTGAAGTGTCTCCGAGAAGAGGGAGTATTCTCTCAACCCCGAAAGTCACACGATTTCGTTGACTTCCGTTCACCCCTGACTCATAGGTCTCACTCAACCTTTTCCATTCAAATATCAGCTTCCGTTATGCAAAATAGGTACATCAATGTGTTTGGATACTTTTACACTACGAGAGCGAGATTTATACATAAGGTCGAACTTCAGATTACTACGCACAAGTTTTTAGTCTGAGCCACATTCCACACTTCGTATGACTTGCACAGTGTACATATATCTTGAAGGTCTGGCTTGTAAGTTATTACGTAATCGAGGTTCTGACCATGCTCTGATCATAGGTAACCCTAATTTTCACTTTCACTTTCACTTTTCGAGCGTGTCTAAGTCTTTTATATATGAACATGCATGTGTGCGTCCATTGCAGAAGTCGTGATCGTTAGTTCGCTGTCTAGATTTACATTCACAACCCTACCTATCATATGACAAGAAAGGAGGGAGGCTTTTTAATAAATCCAAAAGAACCCCGAGCGAAACTAGACAAAACGAAACAAAGATGTGCAGAAGAAAAATGAATTGTTTCAGACCTAAATTTTTTGTCGTTCTTTTCGGTGATGTCTCAGCTGTTCCTTTCCGTTTTGATTTGCTTGCAGGAAATGCGCCATGCTGTCATCCTGGTTACTTCTGGGACTCTGCATCTTCCGGTTGCTGCACCATGCCGAGTCGATCCTGATAATTTAGGCGCCAGATGTGAATTCTTGTGTTTGTTCTGGCACCCACTGCACCCCTCAGGGTCAATCCGATGGTCACGGCAACAGATATGAATATGTATGGGTGCGTTCACTGCACAGATCGCGATCATCCCACTCGTTGTGCTGGTCCAACGTTGTTGTTCGATTCAGTCCGTGCTGCAAAACAACAAATTCTCCCTCCAAATAAACTACAACCCCAGATTAAAAACAATTAGCAGTGATTTATTTCTTTGAAACTTAAAATGGTACTCGTTTTCTTAGGTTGAATAATAGACTTGCAAAATTATATTTTTGCCCGGCCAAATCAAAAATCAAGTCCCTTAGTTAAAAGCCTGAGAGTCCACGTCTCTTTGAGAGGCACACACATCCAATTGACTGCCAGCCTCCAGAAAAAACAAAATGTATCTGTGACGCCCAGAGGACGACGACTAACTGTCTTCCCTTACCCATACGCTGGAATATAATAACTCTTGACCGGAAATCCCAGATGTCAGGCCCCCATCTCAGTTACTCTCAGCTATTCAGCCCATCTTCATTGGACAATCATGAAATCAACCAACCAAGGTAATGGCTAGCCTTATCTATAAACATCAAAGATCAAATCCCCACGTGGTCCCTGACATTATTCTGGCAAGACTCAAGATGGTTTATAACCACAGCAAAGAACCTCTGTTTAATGAGAAACTTTTTTTTTAAAGATAAATACAATTCGGGGTTGTCCAATATAAAGTCAGGGATATTTCCAATTTTTTTCTGTGCCCCTTCCCCTTCTCTTCGCACCCGCACCAAGTCTGCAACCCACTAGACATGCCACCTAGTGCAATTTTACATATACACCCGTATCATGGTCGAACCCGCGCATTTGATCGTCTGTGGGAGAAAACTGCTCGGACGCTTCTATCAATCTTGTTTGCAAGTCAACATCAGTAAATTGAACGAATTATAACGAAGCAAAGGGTATATACACCTTCTGGTATATATATATATATATATATATATATATATATATATATTTTAGCGATCGTGAAAAGTTCAGCTCGAGCGTTGAGCACTATCGACAACATGACGCTTGCCCCCGCCCAATTTCAATTACTGTCTGTGATGATTTTTTGCGGTGCGTTAGCATAGGCGTTATGCTTGTGATTCTAAGCTAGATCTACGAACTGTGTTAGAGACCACGCAACCGCCTGCAACGAACACTCCTACACTGATGAGGCTAGAAAATCCGAAACGACGTCGTCTGTAGGTATACAAAACTTTAATTTACACACACACACACACATATATATATATATATATATATATATATATATATATAAAGAGGTGTACTAAAAGCGAACTTTTAGGAAAGGTAAAACCCTATTGTGAAGAGTATACAGCTCAATATCCAGGATAGAGCAGGAAAATTTAACTTGAATAAATTGCCTTTTTGCGGAATATACCTTGCTTTGAACTTTTGAATTGAATTTTGATTTGGCTTTTGCTTTCTCTAATTCCTTTCCATTCTCCTTCATTATATATATATATATATATATATATATATATATATATATATATATATATATATATATAACGCAATGCAATACTCCGATTATGTTCCTTGTGACTTAGAATATTTGGTTTTAACGGCCAGCTGTATGTAGCATAAAAAATAACTTAATTTCACCCGTATTACGTGATAATTTTCTATAGTCTTGAGGATAGAGCGAAAGCGAGCGGGGTCTAGATTGACTTTGTGAACCAGGTTCACATCTTGTGACCGTTTGAATTTATCGCTTCCTTGCACTGATGAGAGCATAAGCTTGAAACTACGTCATATGTAGGTATAAATAATTTAATATACATATATATATATATATATATATATATATATATATATATATATATATATATATATATATATATATATATATATATATACATATATATATATAGGAGCAATGTGATATAGGTACCGGAAGGTGGAACAGATGAACAAAAATAAATGAGAAGAGAAAATGTGAATGGAATCTCAAATCAATCTATTAATATTTCACGTTAAAACAGATTAAATACCAGAGCAGTAAATAGAAAACAGTTTACTGTCAAGCAATTAAAAAGTTACGGAAAAGGTAAACTTAAATTTTCGAGAGCGGGACCTCTCATTATCAAAAGATCAAAAATATGACCGAGTGGTCGAAAAAAAAAAAAAAAAAAATATATATATATATATATATATATATATATATATATATATATATATATATAAGGTATTTTTATGTAATTGTTTTTATTTGTGATGGTAGCGTTTGTTAGTTTGCTTACTAGTATTATTTTAGTTGTTCACTTTTTAAGTGATACATATTAATGCAGAAGAATGCATTATACGTATAAATATATATATATACGTATCAATATATATATATATATACATATATATATATATATGTATATATATATATATATATATATATATATATACACTGTGTATGTGTGACATA
This sequence comes from Sepiola atlantica, assembly GCA_963556195.1. Classification (NCBI taxonomy): domain Eukaryota; kingdom Metazoa; phylum Mollusca; class Cephalopoda; order Sepiida; family Sepiolidae; genus Sepiola; species Sepiola atlantica. The sequence continues at coordinate 15,400,888 of OY744533.1, forward strand.
GATAGATAGTTTCGTTACACATAGTTACACTATGCGCGCCCGCACACCATCAGTAACAGCACCTTTTACACGTCCACTTTGCTTGAAGTGTCTCAAATATGAACTACAAAAAACATCTGATGTATGACTACTACAAACGGTAACGTGCCCCGCTTATATATATATATATATATATATATATATATATATATATATATCAAATAGACACACAAAGTTGTAAATATAATTCTAATAAATCATAAATATTTAGATAAAAGTTCGGTCCATTAAATTAACCGGAACTTATTTCCGTTGTTGTTTTTATTTAAAAACGAAAGATCAAAATATTTACTTTTACTTTTTACAGCGAGATTTTCTCCATTGCCGATTCGCACTTCCTTCAACTTCCGGTCGTATTTCATTATCATTAAAATAAAATTTGATCAAATACCAAACACTCTAAATCGAACATTATCACTCAACTAACATTTTACACGGTACTATTAAATACAGTTGGATTTAAAAGTTAATCTGTTAAATTCTTTGGTTTTGTGTGCTAAAACAGGCACCATGAAAATTATATGCTCGTACGAAAAGCCATTATTGAGATACGGGTATGATCCCATATGGGAACGCTGCCGAGTGTGCACATCATGATGATATAAGACAAATGTTAGAATCTTGTTGGATTAATCAAGGATTCAAATATGAACTTTACTTCCGGAAGAAAAAAACATCTGGCGAATGACTACTACAAACGCTAACTCACCCCGCTTATATTTTCTATTAAATTTGTATAATTTGGATTATTCGGACTACTGTTCTCATGTTGAGTGTCATCATCACAACGTTTCGGCCGCTGATACCTCCGACCTTCTTCAGGTGTATCTTTTCGAACTCGGTAATGTAGACGGAATTTCGAACGGAACCCTGTATTTAATCCACGTGGTTAGCATGCTCTCGTTCCATCTGCCATTACTTGAAGAAGTCTTCAGGAATTCGAAATTCTTCGTATCGCCCGCACCGAGGATTTGAACCTTTAACCTTCAGACTATGACTTAGAACTGAATTTTACTTCGTACTATGTCCACTGCGTCACGAGTCCTTATACGAATTATTAAAAAAAATCAGAAATCAAATATAAAATTGTTTTAACAAAATGCGTCACACATGAATAAATAAACACAAAGAAATTGTTTGGTATGATTCCCCAACCATATTTCCTTTGAAATACTTCATATTGTCAATAGTATCGCTTGTTCTCTCTCTCTCTCTCCCTCTCTCTCTCTCTCTCTCTCTCTCTCTCTCTCTCTATATATATATATATATATATATATATATATATATATATATATATATATATATATATAAGTGATGAGAATAAGAATTGGGTACAATGCACCACTTATTAAATCATCAATTGTTCAAACCAAAGGTTATATATAAGGAAAACTATTTGTCATTCCTTAAACCATGGCTTTTCAAAGATGCAATTTTATCGTCACAGGAAGTTCGACAAATAAATCCGTAAGATAAAAATTTACTATAATGCAAACATTTGAAAAAGTATAAAAATATGAAATAATTTAAAAGATTTAAAAGGTAAGAAAATCAACGTAAAAAAGGCGTATAGAGTTCTCTGACAATAAAATTACATCTTTGAAAAGCCATGGTTTAAGGAATGAAAAATATTTTTTTCTTATATATAACCCTTGTTGCATGTAACTAAATTAAACTAAATATAGCCTGCATTATCCAGTTTTACGCCGAGCAGTAGTGTTCTAAAATTTATAATGATCGGTTGATTAGTTTAGGAGTGAATTCTATACATAAGAATATATAGACATATGCACATACTTAACTTTATATGAATAGAGATTAGACCTACTAAGATAAGATGCATGTGTCGTGACATTTAAACATCAAATATATGAAAAGTTTATTTTATTTGAGAAAATATAAAAAATAATAAATAATAGATAGAAATAGAATTAAATATCAGTTCGACACGGAGAAAAGTAAAAAAAAGTACCACGTGTTGACATGTGTTTGGAGGTTCTGTATAGAGCGGTATTTACAATGACCAAGATCTGTCTGTCTGTCTGTCTGTCTGTCTCTCTCTCTGTCTGTCTGTCTCTTTCTCTTTCTCTTTCTCTCTCTCGCTTTCTCTCTTTCTCTCTTTCTCTCTCTCTCTTTCTCTCTCTCTCTCTCTCTCTCTTTCTCTCTTTCTCTCTTTCTCTCTCTCTCTTTCTCTCGCTCTCTCTTTCTCTCTCTCTCTTTCTCTCTCTCTCTCTCTCTCTTTCGACCTTGAGCACATGGTGCATTGGGGAAAAAGGTGACTAGTTACTTTTAATGTGTCCAAAACCAAGCTTCTCTCTTTTCACCACCAACGCTCTGACCCCAACCTGGCCCAATTGAAATAAATGGCTCTCGTCTTTAGGAAGCCCCCTGCTCTGACCAACTTATGGGGCTGACTTTTACTCCTGACCTGAAATGGAAGACTTACATTAAATCCGTCGCCGAGATCGCTGGAAAAATGGTTGGATCATTCTACCACCCCAGAAGGTATATCACTCCTTATGCAACCCTCTACCTGAATAAGAGCCAAATACATCCTGGGATGCAGTACTGTTGCCACATCTGGGAAGATGCTTCTCAGGGCACCCTTTCCAGAGTAAAAACCGACTTCGAAATCTAGTGGGCAATGTCCTCTTCTTCTCCCTAACACCTCTTTCTCACAGAAGAGACGTTGCTAGTCTTTCTCGACTCTATCGTTATTTTTATGGCAAGTGTTCGACTGAGGTTCGATCTATGGTTCCCCCTGGTAAAACATTTAGAACAAAAACTGTTCTAGATATAACCACTGTCAGTTATTTTTCCATCCTTCTCTGTGCCTAAAACTAAACGAAACTTCCACGAGCAAAGTTTCTTTCCTAGAACTACCCGTCTGTGAAACTCGTTACAGCAGTGCTGCTTCCCAGCTGACTACAACATTATCGTTTTCAAGTCCAATGTAAACAAATTATTGCTAAGCCATCCTCCTAAATAATCAAATTCTACCCAATTGCCATCATCATTACAAATCATCACGGTGTTGACACACTGT
>OY744533.1:15408972-15418972 GCA_963556195.1 Sepiola atlantica
AAAAAAGTAACGAAAATTGAGTTGGTATAAATTAGCGTAAGCCTCTATTCGTCGGAATAGATTACTGAGCCTTCAGCGACTTCTCGTTGAATAATTGGCTGAAGTGTCGCACGGCCCCTTCTTTAAACGTTAGGGTTAATGTTAAGTAAGGGTTAGAGTTACGAGTTAAGAGCTACAGCTTAGGGTTCCAGACTATCTAATCACCCATCATTTCCTTGCTCTTGTACCGTGTTTATTGCAATATGTGGTGTAGATCGCATAACAAAGTAGATTCATGAGACGTAGATAACAAGCCAAAGCAGCACCGAAATCTCTTCCCAACCACAAATTGTATTATGGAATTGTCTGTTTTTCTGATACGCAGTCGATCTGTGTCAATCTTTTCTATTTACGCACTGAACCCTACAATTGAATGAGGGGTGTCTTTGATTCCTCGCATGGGTCTCCTCGAACGGCCATATCGTATGTGCATCTTAAGGACATGCTGCTGCTGCTTCTAAAGATGTTAATGTTCGTGTGCTCAAGTGTCGCACGTCCTCTTCTTTAAACGTTGATAAATTTACAGTTTTTGTATTGTTCGCTTTATCGGTTTTACGGCATATCAACCCTTTTTGACTGTTGTTAAATGACGAAGCACAATACACATTAGTATTATATATGGTTAACTAAAAACAATTTGTAGTATTTATATTATTCGAACAACTGTTCCCATCTTGGATTTTATTCTCACAACGTTTCAGCCGATGTAACATCCGACGTTTTTCAGGTGCGTCTTGTAAAAATCGTGAGCGTTTATGTCAGACTCGGTAATCTGTACAGAATATTCGAACTGAACCCTTTATTTATTCCACAAGGGGTAGATTTTTCTTGTTCCGTCAGCCACGACCGAGTAGAAGTCTTAAGTAATTCGTAATTATATTCTTAGTATCACCTGTACTGAGAATTGAACATTTTACTTCTAGAAAACTGTCACTGAGAACTGATTATAACTCATCACTTTATCCGTTGCGTCACGGCTACATGTCGTTACATCGGCCGAAACGTTGTGAGAATAACATGCAAGATGTCCGAATGATTAAAATTAGCCAAATTATCAATCCTCATTTAAATAATTCGGAAAAATAACAACGATTTGTCAATGTTGTTACTCGTGTTGGAGGGTTGGGATGAGTTCATACCTATCTAAGTCGTATATGTTTGGTTGGTTGGTTGGTTGTTATGTTTTACGGCATATCAACCGTTTTCGGTTTATTTAATGTCGAATACGACCATTTTAGTAAAAGTTTTATGCTTCAAGTTATATATTTCTTCAAATATTTATTGATGGTGTTTCGTTTGGTTGTTTTGTAGAGGAAAATTGTTGTTTTTGTTTTTTTTGTTTTTGTAGAAAATGATTGAGTTTTTGAGAAGGGAAAAGAAAAAAACAATAACATCAATGTTTGGTGCATTTTGGGCCAGGAAGTCAGTATCTTCAGACATCCTGATCTGGTAGAACCAGACATGGTGTTTAGTTAGGTTGTTTTGTTCTACGGCATATCAACCGTTTTCGGGTTATTTAATGCCGAATCTGGTCATTTTGGTAAAGGTTTTTATGCTTCAAGTTCTTCACATGTTCAAGTATCCATTCATGATGTTTGGTTGAGTGAAATGGGAGGGAGGAGGAGGGGGAGGGAAAATGGGGAGGGAAATGGTTGGTTTTTGGATTTTGCAGAACATGATTGAGTTTTGCAAAGAAAAAAAAACAATAAAACATCAATGTTTGGTGCATTTTGAGTCAGTAAGTCAATAACTTCAGACAGCCTGATTTGGTAGCGCCAGTAGGTTCTATTTGACCCATAGATGAGGCCTTTACAGGTACTACCACTCCGGGCCAGAGTGGACCTGGGAGCAATGGCAACTAAGGGGCAACTCCACATTCCCCACAGCTCCCAAATGGAGGTCTCACCACTGGATGTATTTTAAGGTAATACCCAGGACCAGCCGTATCTGTGAATAAACGTATAAAACGCATGCAGATATATTCAAATCTTGTAAATCTTCATGTCCTTCTAGACAAATCCTATTTACGTATTTTGAAAGGGGGTACGCGACGCCGGGTTGGGAATACAATATTAAGAAGAAGAGAAACAACTTTTATACATGTGCAATATTGTCTTGTTTTTCACACAACATCGTGTAGAATACGTTTAACAAGAACGTTATTTTTTTCCTCATTCTTCTCTAACCTGTCAGCAGGTGGGTAATATCTATAACGACAGTATATATATATATATATATATATATATATATATATATATATATATATATATATATATATATATATATATATATATATGTCGTCATTTTTGTTGTTACTGTTAGCGATAAATAGCTGTGCTCCCTTAGCATTTTAAAGTTTCCTCTCTTACATACGTAATGTCGCCCCATTTTTTAGGGACGTGTATATATATATATATATATATATATATATATATATATATATATATATATTATTATTATTATTTCATGTATCTACATAAAATGTTATAAGGAGATATAAGTGTTTATGTATCAATTTTCAGTATTTACTTCAACAGTGGTCGATACGTGAGTAGAGCTAGGTAATAAATCAGCCGAACTTTGTTTGTGAAAAGCCCAATGATTGGCTAAGAGAACAACAAAGAAAGAGGGATGGGTCATCCTATAGAAAACAGAACAATAGAATAGGAAAAATTAAGTAAAATCAACCGATTCTCTGTTTGTGAGAAGCCCAACGATTGGCTAAGGGAACAACAAAAAATCTGATTGGTTAACTAGCTAGACGTGTATATAAAAAAAATCCAGCAAAACTAACTCCATGCAGTTTAGCCTGACGATTCCCCCAGGGGATGAAACGCGGAAGCCTCTGTGTAGCTTAATTGCCATAAATACATTTTCATAACTTACTATGGTATATACATAGTAAGTTGTGAAAATATATTTATGGCAATACTGTAACCAAATGCATCCGAACTTTAAATTAGATGAAAAAGCTATTAAAAACATAATACATCGCTACATATCACCCATCAACTCTGACAATAAAATAAGATTCATCATTTATTATAAAAAAAAATGAAAACATCGAACTATGTAATTAAAAATAACACTTCTCAGACCCAAAATACATTAGGAAGAACCAATGTAATATATCAGTTTCAATGTCTAATGGGATAATGTATCTCTGAGAATAATAATAAAACTAATTCTTACATCGGTTTCACTACCACAACACTTTCCCGAAGACTTACCTAACATCTCTCCGACACTAGTTTCATTTGCCAACACCTAAAAAGACACTGCCCCCTTCTCGATATATACAGATACTAGTTAACAATAATAAAATAATACACCACGATACTAACATCAAAAGATTAAAAATTCTTGAAGCCCTCTACATAAACTAGTAAACACCCCACAATCAATAATGTGAATTACGAAACTAGTCACAGCATTTTAAAGTGTCTAGCATAGTAATTAACGTTGCCAAATTCTTAGCAATCAAGCAATTATATGTTTGAATATGAGACGCGCTTAGAACGTAATCAAATTCTTAGCGGTGAAGCAATCAAACTTGTGAATCTTGCACGCTCTTAGAACGTAATCACGCTTGCATGTAGCATCTCGCTCTTTTTAAAGTTGTAAATTACTAGTCATTATAATAATAATTTTTTAAAAACTCAACAGTGAAGACATATTTTAAAGGCACCAAGACTAACACCGCCTGAAAATGATTTGACAAATCAAATCGAAACTACTCGCGAAAAAGGAAAGAAAATGGAACAAGAAACACATGGAACTTACATACACCAATTTGACCGAAATATTAAATAAACTATTCAGAAAATGAAAGAAATTAAAAAATAAATAAATAAAAAAAGTCTTATCAAGCAAAAACACTCCGTGTTATATAATAATGTTTGCCTATATATATATATATATATATATATATATATATATATATATATATATATACTTGTTTTTTTAATGTTTTATAGATTAGATAGTTATCCACGGACACGTGTTTCATCGTTACTGCGGTTCATCAGCGTGGCTGACTATGACAAGATTCGAATTCTGATGAGATCGAGAGGTCGAATCCTGTCAAAGTCAGCCACACTGATGAGCCTCAGTAACAGCGTATTTTATCTATAATATATATATATATATATATATATATATATATATATATATATATATATATATATATATGTGTGTGTTTGTGTGTGCGCGCATAGAGTAAGTTGAAACAAATAACTTTGCTCTGTTTGACTTAAATGTTCAACTATTGAGCTGATTTGAATATCTGCAATATTCTTAGTATAGAATGTTATATTTTGACTACACCTTCTTTACCCTAACCCTAATCTTAACCCTAACCCTAACCCTCTTTACATTTGAGGTTTGTTTTATTCTTTTGTTCATCTGTACTCTAATCAAGTCTCTCTCTCTCTCTCTCTCTCTCTCTATATATATATATATATATATATATATATATATATATATATATAATATTTATACATAAATATTAATTATTTATAACCTACAGACATCGATGTTTCATGCTAACGCAATCTTTAGTGCAGGAAGTTAATTTCCGACGTTTGGCGGGCGCGAACTCCGATCACAAGTCGCCACCGATTCGCAGTCAATAGCGTTTTCCCGTTGGCCACCACAAATTAGCTTAGAATTAAGGAGGAATTTAACTTTGCAAATACCAAGTCGGCGGGTATTTTACAACGAAAAGTGATCTACAACAGCAAACTGTGTTGGATCTCGCAATGAAACTAGTAGTACTGCGTGTTATTAAACTCACTCAGAGTGCCCAGCCTTAGTAAAGGGGGCTTTTAATAATATTTATAAATAAATATTAATTAGTTATAACCTACAGACATCGATGTTTCATGCTAACGCAATCTTCCATGCAGGAAGTTAATTTCCGATATATATATATATATATATATATATATATATATATATATATATATATATATATATATATATAATTAACTTGTTACAAATATCCAGGGGGTATAAATCCGAAGGAAGTTGAAACCGGGTTTATGAGAGTGCTCAATGAAAATTCAGAGCAAAATATATTTATTTTTTTTGTTGGTGATTTTATTATTCCATTAATTGCGACAAAATATATGCTGTTTCATTAACGCTCGCAATGAACGTCAACTCTTCAAGCGACAATAGAATCATATATATATATATATATATATATATATATATATATATATATATATATATATATACAGGGTGTTTCAAAAGTCTTGGGAACATAACGATTTTTAATAACTCAAAAACTATTAGGAGGTGAAAAATGAAATTGGTACCGTTGGAAAGGTTAAAGTTTCAAGTTTTGTGGGGAATCTTCAAAGTTGCTCAATATGAGCACCATTCGTCACACGTCAGACATCTAGTCGATAGTCCATTTCCTGCCAAACGCGTTCCAGCATCTTGACGTCAATGGTTCCCACAACTGCCGTTACTCGAGCCTTTAGTTCGTCAATATCTCTTGGAAGGGGCGGCACATAGACTTGTTGCTTGACAAAGCCCCAAAGGAAAAAGTCACACGGGGTAAGATCTGGAGACCTAGGAGGCCAGGGCATGAGAACGTCATCACCTCGCCCAGATCTCCCAATCCATCTACCAGGCAGCCTTGTGTTAAGAAACTGCCTTACTCTAAGACTCCAGTGTGGTGGTGCACCATCTTGTTGAAAAATGAAGCCATCAGATTCTGCTTGTTCCAACTGAGCCATTAACCAGTCTTCCAGCATGTTGAGATAGGATTCACCAGTGATAGTTGCCTCTTCAAAGAAGAACGGTCCATAGACACCTTTCTTGGAAATTGCACAAAACACGTTCACTTTTGGTGAATCTCGCTCGTGCTCAAGAAGTTCATGAGGATTCTCAGTACCCCATATGCGAGTGTTATGCTTGTTAACTTTGCCATTCAGATAGAAGGTCGCCTCATCGCTAAAAACAAGCCGGTCATCAAAGCCGTTATCTTCCAACTTCTCTTGCATTGCAATGCAAAAGTCACGGCGAAGTGGCTTATCAGTGTCCTTCAACTTTTGGACCAACTTGAGCTTGTAAGGTACCATTTGCAGTCGTTTCCTTAAGACACGCCAGACAGTTGCTGGAGCAAGCTGAAGTTCCCTGCTGGCTCTTCTCACTGATTTACGGGGGCTCCGCTGAAAGGCTGTCCGAACTTGCTCAACTACATCTTCTGAAGTTGAAGGGCGACCTGTTCGCTTACTTGGGCACAAACACCCATCTTTCACAAATTTAGCATGCCATCTGACAATGGATTTCCTTTCAGGGGCTTCTTTTTTAAATTTCCTGCGAAATGCACGCTGAACACATGTCCACGATTCAGTCTTTGCAAATTGGAGGACGCAAAATGCCTTGTCTTGTTTAGAGAACGCCATTACTGCACCTGGAAAGATAACACGAAAATCATTAGTATGACCAAAATCTTGATTAAGCAAGCTTTAAAATGGCACCAGTTTCATTTTTCTACCTGGAATAGTTCATGAGATATACGCATTTGTAATGTTCCCAAGACTTTTGAAACACCCTGTATATATATATATATAGCCAAACTTTATATATTAGCCAAACTTTCCAGTAAAAGCTGTGGAAATACAAAAAGATTCAAATCGCAGCCAAGTTCTACAACCGCAGGAGAACATTTTGCTGAGATGCATTGAAGAAAACATCATACCCGCAAGTACTTTCAAAATTTTTAAACAATCCCAGCATATTTTCCCTGGCTATATTCACAAATATTTGCTATCATCTGCAAACCTGCTGAAGGACAAAAGCGCTTGCCTTTTCGAAGAGGTCAGAACACTGACCACCAGTCCACTACAAAACAGTAAAACGCCCAAGCCAATCACAAACATAGACAACTCCATCAGAAGTTTCGACGACCATCACAGAGCCAAATGAATATATGTTCCATAGGTTTCACGAACGTTTTTGATTCTTCGTCGAATCATCCTCAGGTGTCAAAAGCAAATGAACAAAAAAGCTGAAGAAAGAAGATAATTTTTTTTTAAGACAACGGAGACACGCGCAGAAAACGTTTTTCGCATTGTTCCATGGAGGCCGTTGACGATTTAAATTCAGCAACTCTGGATGGCATCACAGAGCAAAATCGCATTACGTTAAGCATTTTAAAATGTTGCTACTGGTTTCATATGTGATGTTGTTAATTTTAGGTTTTGTGTTTTTATGTAGATAGCTTCCAGATTGCGTTTGACACCTGAGGATGATTTGACGAAGAATCGAAAACGTTCGTGAAACCCATGGAACATTTATTAATGTTTTTGATTTTAATACAAAAAGAAAAATCATAAAAAATTTTTAAATAAAAAAACGTATAATTAAACAGACGAATTCTGTTATTTTTAACAATGTTTGCATAAATGAGAAAATGCTGCCTAAATACAGAATATATATATATATATATATATATATATATATATATATATATATATATATATATATATATAAATAATGGTATTGGGAGAGTTTCGAAGCAGAGTGCTTAATCATTAAATCAAAAGTAAAATTCACTATATAATTAATAAAAGCATAATATGTATTTATATGTAATATAACTTTCTCTATTATATATACTAGCAAATATATGCTCCCTCCGGTCGCATATTTTTGCTAGGCTGCCGCATCAGAAATGAAGGCTCACGCGTAAGCCAATGGAGCCGCAGTCATATTTCTGTGGTGGTTAGACATTGATTTTCTGTGTTTATGACAAAGAATATTTTTAGTTGAAAATAAAGAAAAAAAAATTCGACCCTACCCCGATTTTTGTTGTACCCTCGCCCATAAATAGAAAGACTTGTAGTTTAAAAAGAAAGAAAAAATTTTTTTGTACCCCCCCTCAATTTTTTTATATTACCAGTCATTGAAATATTTTTTAGTGAAGAAAAAAAAAAAATTTTTTTGACCGCCTTCCCCCAATTTTTTTATCTTCCCCCCCCCCCTATACATGTAAATATTTTTAATTAAAAAGGAAAAAAAACAAAACTAACCCTAACTGTAACGACGGGGTCAAAGTTAGCTTGGGTCCTAAAATGAAAAGGCACCAAAAACTCAAATTCAGTGAACGCGCGCGCGTGTGTGCGTGTGCGTGTACCTTTTTTTAATTAAACAATTTGATTCTACAATCAGTTGTATAGTTTTCCAGTACAATGTGTTAGTTTATTTTGTTGACATTAAAGAAAAAAAACCCATCTTTTTTTTTAATAAATAAAACATGGAATCATAAATTCTGTTGAGATCGTGAAAAAATGATAATATTGGATATGAAAGTATTAAGAAATCAAATACAGTAAATACGAAAAAAATTTTAATTCTCGGAAAGAAAAAGTTTACTTGAACTGTGTGTGGGTGTGTGCGTGCGCACGCGCGTTTTTATATAGTAATTTTTAAATCAATTATTATTTTAATTAAACAATTTGATTTAATAAATTTGTGTTTTAAAACATAATGGCTAAGAATAAACAAACTTAGGACGGTTTACATGTTTAACGTGCCAGATTAACGTCGGCTGCTTAATCAGATCGCCATATTTAATTACCAGAGGGAGGGAGGGCCCTACTGATTAAACAGCTAATCGGCTGCTTAATCAGATCGCCATATTTAATTACCGGAGGGAGGGAGGACACCACTGATTAAACAGCCAATCGGCTGCTTAATCAGATCGCCATATGTAATTACCGGAGGGAGGGAGGAGGGCACTACTGATTAAACAGCCATTAGGCTGCTTAATCAGATCGCCATATTTAATTACCGGAGGGAGGGAGGGCACCACTGATTAAACAGCCAATCTCTGCTTAATCAGATCGCCATATTTAATTACCGGAGGGAGGGAGGACACAACTGATTAAACAGCCAATCGGCTGCTTAATCAGATCGCCATATTTAATTACCGGAGGGAGGGAGGGCCCTACTGATTAAACAGCCAATCGGCTGCTTAATCAGATCGCCATATTTAATTACCGGAGGGAGGGAGGACACCACTGATTAAACAGCCAATCGGCTGCTTAATCAGATCGCCATATTTAATTACCGGAGGGAGGGCACTATTGATTAAACAGTCAATTGGCTGCTTAATCAGATCGCCATATTTAATTACCGGAGGGAAGGGGGACACCACTGATTAAACAGCCAATCGGCTGCTTAATCAGATCGCCATATTTAATTACCGGAGGGAGGGAGGGCACCACTGATTAAACAGCCAATCGGCTACTTAATCAGATCGCCATATTTAATTACTGGAGGGAGGGAGGACGCCACTGATTAAACAGCCAATCGGCTGCTTAATCAGATCGCCATATTTAATTACCGGAGGGAGGGAGGCCACTACTGATTAAACAGCCAATCGTCTGCTTAATCAGATCGCCATATTTAATTACCGGAGGAGGGAGGACACCACTGATTAAACAGCCAATCGGCTGCTTAATCAGATCGCCATATTTAATTACCAGAGGGAGGGAGGGCACTTCTGATTAAACAGCCAATCGGCTGCTTAATCAGATCGCCATATTTAATTACCGGAGGGAGGGAGGACACCACTGATTAAACAGCCAATCGGCTGCTTAATCAGATCGCTATATGTAATTACCGGAGGGAGGGAGGAGGGCACTACTGATTAAACAGCCAATCGGCTGCTTAATCAGATCGCAATATTTAATTACCGGAGGGAGGGAGGGCACCACTGATTAAACAGCCAATCTCTGCTTAATCAGATCGCCATATTTAATTACCGGAGGGAGGGAGGACACAACTGATTAAACAGCCAATCGGCTGCTTAATCAGATCGCCATATTTAATTACCGGAGGGAGGGCACTATTGATTAAACAGCCAATCGGCTGCTTAATCAGATCGCCATATTTAATTACCGGAGGGAAGGGGGACACCACTGATTAAACAGCCAATCGG
>OY744533.1:15423972-15428972 GCA_963556195.1 Sepiola atlantica
AAATTTTTTATTTTTTTTGAAACGTCTAATTACGGATTACATAACCAGTGCACACAATCAGAGAGTTTTATTGAGAAGGAAGCCCCACGCAAACCTTCTTCCACGGTTCACCGACCCTTTTTTCCACACCACGCAGTAAGTAGCGAAATTATTTCTACAAAAACTTTGCGCACATTTGTTTTTTACATTTTGTCTTCTTCTCACTAATCAGAATACAATATTAAAAACTGCGTCTATGTTGGTAATTTATTTGTTTATTTTGTTTGCGATACTTTTGGACAAATCTAATTATTTATACGAAAGAGCATTTGACCTTAATGCTAGTTGGAAATAATTTTCCTTTCAACAATGATGCCTCCAGATGGAGAGCACACACACACACACACACGCACGCACACACACACACACACACACACACACACACACATATATATATATATATATATATATATATATATATATATATATATACATACATATAGTACATGTATTGTATTAGTTTCTGTAGATGTAAATCCGTTGAAACTCAAGTGTTTATAATGCTTGTATAAATAAAAATGTATACTTATATATATATATATATATATATATATATATATATATATATAAAGTATAAATTTTTATTTATACACACATTATATATATATATATATATATATATATATATATATATATATATATATATACATACATATATATATTAACTTAACTCTTAAATGCTATTTTTTTCAAATATGACACATTCAAACAAAATGCCTATTTAATATAATATTCAAACTGCAACTTGTTTCACATCTGCAACGAGCCTATTAGCAAGTGTGAGTAGGTATCGGTATGATGTTGCATCAGCACACCTGCTAAATAGACAATCAGTATCTCCGATGTAAAACCAATATAAAAAAAATACAGCATTTATCCACGGACACGTGTTTCGTCATTTGCAACGCATCAGCGTCGCTGAATAGAGCGAGATTCGAAACCAGGATCGCAGAGTGTGAATCCTGGAGCTCTACCACTGAGCCAACTACTGAGCTAGTGCTGACATACATCGCGTTTTTTTGTACAGATGTCATTTATTTGTTTATTTTGTTGGCGATACTTTTGAACGAATTCAGTTATTTATACGAAAGAGCATTTAACCTTAATGCTAGTTTGCAATGATTTTCCATACACCAATGGTGCCCTCAGATGGGGGATCATTTTACCTTCATGCTAGTTGAACCGTGGGTTTACTTTTGACAGCCTCGTAACTCTCGCTTCTGCTCATCTTGTTCTTCAGTCCTCACATTCCATGAGCGATGTTTCTGACAAAGGGGGAAGAATTGCTGTTTTCTGATTTGGCTGTAGTTTTGAGTAAGGGGTATGTAGATATTTTCAATCTTCTCATAGTATTCATCATTATTCAACTGTCAGTTTATCCATCCAATTAACCATTATATTCGAGAGTGTGTTTAGTCTTAATGTGGTGACTAATAAGAAAAAAGAATTATTATAACGTTTATCCTCGAGTCGCCTCCAGGCCTTGATAAGCAGTTAAAAAAAATATCCTCATCCAAACAAGTTTGATTCAACCAAATATATAACTTCTCTCTATTGATTCTACGAGTTAAAAAATCATAAATATCGTCCAAAGTTTACCGTTTTATCTAAGTTTTCAATTCTTTTTTGGCGAGCAACCAACAAAACGAAAAAAGGGTGAAAAAAACAAAACAAATAGGCAACAAGTAAATGTTACCAAAGGCAAGATAAGTTACTTTTATACCTAGCTAGATAGGTTTTTTGTGTTTCCATTTATTTTAAAGCGGTTTTTTTGGTGTACAATACAACTCTAGTGTCAACCCTGTTAAGTTAGTACGAATAAAAATGGTTGACATTAGACGCCCACGTGGAGTCTCGATAATCGCTCAAAAATCGAAAATTAAACTGAATCACAGCTAATAACTGTAACCGATCGTGCGAAAATGAATTGTTCAACCAAACTGTATATTATATTACCAGTATTTTTGTGTAATTTTCGATTTTTGAGCGATTATCGAGACTCCACGTGATCGTCTAATGTCACTCATTTTTATTCGTTCTGACTTAACAGGATTGACACTAGCATTGTATTGTACAAAAAAACGCTTTAAAATAAGTTAAAACCCCAAAGAAACTTATCTAGGTAATAATTATCTTGCCTTTGGTAACATTTATTTATTGTATATTTGGTTTTTTCATTCTTTTTTTTTGTTGTTGTTTTGTTGGCTCTTACTAAATGGGCCCCTTTTTTGTTATCTTTGCTTAAAAACTTCAACCCTGCAACAAAAGAATAAAGAGACATTTCAGATAGTCGCGTATAGAAGATGAGAGAGATGAGCGACGGTGCGGTGGCTCCAGGGAAACAAATTTTCTGTGTGTATGTGTGTGTGGGGGGAGGCATCCCTTGATTCAAGCCATCTCCTTTTCTCGTAATATTTCTCAGTACTAGGACTTATACTTGAGTCTTTGGGGCATATAGTCAACGTGTTGGCCTCGGGCATCATCAGGGCATCACTGATGTGAGAAGAATTGAATAAAATGGAACAGTAGATAAAAGTTGTCTATTTTTGTTGAATCAAAACTCGTTTTATTGTTTATCTGATACTTTACGATGCGCATGCGTACGAAGGAGAAGTGTTAAAAGAGCCGGGATTTCAGGCCCGGCTTTTGTAGTTTTATGAGCAGCTGTTTTCAAAAGATAAGGTGCTTCGAAGTATACATCGTATTATTCTCGTTTTTTTTTGTATCTTCGTATGGATTAGTTTTGTTCGTCTATTAAAACAGTAACTATTATTATTTGTACTCACTTGGAGTTCTCACACAGATCATCGTCAGTGATTGCTCATCGACAACAACCAGTGGTATTTCCTGGAGTCTGAGTGACAACAAGCCTCCCCAGATTCCTAGTATTCTTCACCTCTTTTCGATAACGATGCGGTATCGCAACAGCCTTTTACCATTGATTTCTCGCTGGTAAGGACAATTGGTCTTCTCTGGGATTTGGGTAGCAATAAGCCTCCCCAAGATCCCAGCATTCTCTGCACTTTTCCAGTGGAGGTCTGGTTTGTGCTGTCCCTCCTCGGTTTTCTCGCCTTCCTCGACCCTCTACAAATATTTTGTCTGGTGTCAGCATTTACAAAAAAATATTTTTTTAATTAATTAAAAAATAAATAAAAAATAAAAAAATAAAAAAATAAATAAAATAATGATAATTATTATTATTATTATTATTATTATTATTATTATTATTATTATTATTATTATTATTATTATTATTATTATTATTATTATTATTATTATTATTATTATTCACTAGGAGTTCTCACACAGGTCATCATCAGTCGATACTCTCTGATAAGAACCGGTGGTGTTCCCTTGAGTGTGAGTGACAGACTTCCACAGACTTCCAGTACTCTCCGCCTCTTTCTATGAACATTGCAAATGACTTTGCGTTATTGCAACAGCCGTTTACCATTAATTTCTCGCTGGCAACGACCATTGGTCTTCCCTGAGATTAGGGTGGCAATAAGCCTCTCCAAGGTCCCAGTACTCTCCGCACTCTTTCAGTGGAGGTCTGGCTAGTGCTCTACCTCATCAGGCATAATTTCCATCAACAGAGCTTATTTTCAACACATTGTCGCGGGACTTCTTCCTTTCTGATTACAACTTTGTCGTCTTCAAATCAAATCTCAACAAATTCTTTATAAAAACGACCCCACACGTAATCACACGCAGTTCATACCACTGATCAATGTTAGTACTCCCATAATGTTCTTCATCGTCGGGCTGATAATAATTGCGTCTCATTAACCCTTATCCTCGAGTGGCTATTGGACTTGATAAGCAGTAATTCGGTAGTAAAAACATATGATGCAAAATGTAAAAAAAAAACAATACATTACCAAATTTTATATATATATATATATATATATATATATATATATATATGTATATATATATATGTATATATATATATATATATATATATATATATATATATATATATATATATATATATATATATATATATATACCTGGAATCCGGGGTTTTGAATCGCATGACCAGTAGTGAATAGTCATATCTCTATGCTGATGAGTCCCGATTATAAAGGACGAAACGTATACGTACATAGATAATAAACAAAACAAATATTTATTATTTGTAGCTCCTAGAAAATCCGTCTAGATGGGCACTGTAAGTGTAGTATTAACGCAGCATGACGTCGCTAGCTATATGTGCATCGTTCCTTTCATTAAGTAGAACGCTCTTATGACGTCAAGCCGCCGGATAAAGTGCTAAAATTATCACTGTTTATTCGCTATTCAGCGGTGACCCAGTGGTTCTAGACGTCGGGATTTGAGTCGTAAAATCTTCGGAGTTCGGGGTTTTGAATCGCCTGGCCGGTAGTGAATAGTTATATCTCTATGCTGATGAGTCCCGATTATAAAGGACGAAACGTAAACGTACATAGATAATAAACAAAACAAATATTATACATATATGATACACAGAAAAAGAAATAGCGCATTTGATAGCATAGATCAGTGGTTCTCAACCTTTTTTTAGTTCGTGAACTCTTTCATCATGCATCAGAATGATATTTCCCTCTTTCAAAAAAAAAAAAAAATGTCTGACTCAAAATCTGCATTCATACTAACAATGACAAAACTAATTCTAACAAATGTATTCGATTCTTCATCTATGTTATGTTTCGGGATTTTTTTTAGATGAGGACTGATAATTTGGATTATTCGAACTACTGTTCTCATCTTGGAAGTTATTCCCCCCCACACACACACACGGCGGGAAGATGTGAAACAAGGTCAGGGAAAGTGGGATTTGAAAAGTCAGCGCCCTTGAAGAAGAGCATACTAGGCGTACAAGAATTGCCTTGGCAGCACCGTCGGCATTCAACGGTAGGGGAGCCTCAGGCGATTAGCAATAAACTAACCCCTTCGCATGAATTTTTGTTGCTTTCAAG
>OY744533.1:15433972-15441472 GCA_963556195.1 Sepiola atlantica
AAGACCTTGTTCGTCAGCAGCCACACGGATCCACATGGCCACATACATCGTGTTGTGGCCGACTTTGGCGTGATCAGATATCGAACCTCGAACGTCTTACAGTGAGTTAGTCGTATAAGCGATGGTCGTAGACGACGATTTGAGGGCGATTTGGGGGCGATGCAATTTGCATACACGCGATTGCATTAAATGCCGGCGATTAAAACTAATTCAATTTTGTCGAAGGTAGAACAAATTAGGTTGTGAAAGCTGCCCAGTTCTTCCGCCTAAGATACGTTCTCGACAATCAGTCCGACAGAGACCGGGCTATTTCTGTGTCCTTTTATCTGTCGGGCTGTGGTATTTGTCCTGGATAATCCTTCGGGAAGGAGTTTGTTTATTGCTAACTGCCTGAGGCGTCCCGACCGGTGAATGCAGACGGAACTGACCAGGCATTTTTAAGAGGGCAAAGTGTCCTTTCTTTAGGGGCTCTGGCTTACCTTCCCAACCTTCTGGCCTTGTGTCACATAATACTCATAGTGGAAATCTATTAATAATATAGTTTATGTATATGTCTGTCTGTCTGTCTGTCTGTCTGTCTTTCTTTCTGTCTGTCTGTCTGTCTGTCTGTCTGTCTGAAGCCGAAACTCCAGACTTGCTAAGCCCACCAGCTTCATTATATACTATGAAAAAAACCGCCTTAAACAGTATGCGCATTTCTCAATTTACATAATCAATTGCATTTGAACTTCAAATAAATTAGTATTCGCAAATGTACACTCATGATTGTTTTCTTCAGATTTCCACATTTATTTACGCTATTTTTCTCGCTAATAATCTTACTTATAAATTATAATTATTGAATCAAATTGTTTAATTAAAATAATAATTGATTTAAAAATTAATGAGTTACGTAGTTATTTCATCTACGTTCAACTGATTGAACAGCGAACGTTAATCCATTGAAACGACCTCCCTCCGTATAATCAATACAGACGCAAGACGAGCGCGTAATTTCAAATGTAAACAAAACGCTGACATTTAACTGTGTTACTTTAAAACGTTCTGAGTTTGTTTATTTTTTTAATCTTATTAGTCATTATGTTTTAAAACACAAATTTATTGAATCAAATTGTTTAATTAAAATAATAATTGATTTAAAAAATTACTATTTAAAAACACGCACACACACACACACATTATAACGAATTTAGTTCAGGTAAACTTTTTCTTTCCGAAAATTAAAAAACTATCCGTGTTTACTGTATTTGATTTCTTAATACTTTCATATCCAATATTATCATTTTTTCACGACCTCAACTGAATTTCTGATTCCATGTTTTATTTATTAAAAAAAAATGATTTTTTTCTTTACTGTCAACAAAAAAAAACTAACACATTGTACTGGAAAACTATACAACTGATTTTAGAATCAAATTGTTTAATTAAAAAAAGGTCATTAAACAAACAGACACACACACACACACACCGTGTTCACTGTATTTGATTTTTGGGTGCTTTTTCATTTTAGGACCTGCGCTAACTTTGACCCCGTCGTTACGGTTAGGGTCAAGGTCAAAGTTGGGGTGAGAGTTAGGGTTAGTTTTTTTTTTCCTTTTTAATCAAAAATATTTATATGTACGAAGGAAGGATAAAAAATTGGGGGAAGACGGTCAAAAAAAAAAAATTCTTTTCTTAACTAAAAATATTTCTATGTATATAAAAATAGATGGAGGGTGCAAAAACTTTTTTTCTTTCTTTTTAAACTAAAAATATTTCTATTTATGAGGGAGGGTAAAACAAAAATCGGGGTAGGGTCGAATTTCTTTTTTTCTTTATTTTCAACTAAAAATATTCTTGGTCATAAACACAGAAAATCAATGTCTAACCACCCAATAAATATTACTGGGGCTCCATCGGTGAGCGTTCATTTCTGACGCGGCAGCCTAGCAAAAATATGCGACCGGAGGGAGCATATATTTGCTAGTTATCTTAATAAAACTAATTAGACGGTGAGTCGAATGACAATATTAACGACGGCTGAGGAAACGGCGTCTTTTTGTACCAATTAAATTTTGATTGTATTTGAAAGAGAAACTAATAAATTGTATTTACGAAGTTACGAAAAAAAGAAACGGTGTTTACTGAGAATTTGTACCCGACGGAATATTGTTCCACACTTTTGTATTTACCTTTTTTTTTCACTTATTTCATGAACCAATATATTAGGCTCGGTGTATGGTTTGCTAGGTGTAAAACATTGGTTTGGTCCGATGAGAATGATTGTAAGACTAAACGGTGTACATGAAGCCGAGAAGCAGTCCACAATGTGCCACATGTAAAGTACCAAGCAGAGTCAATTTGTGATTCTTGGATACTTTCCCGTCAGCTAGTAATGTTCCATTAAAATGTCTCAGTGTTTTTTTGGCGCAAAGTGTATTTGTTAGCTGACTGATATAAGAATGATTAGCATCAAGGGAGCTTTGGTGTTTCCTGGTTTTAAGAACAAGTACCTAAACTCATACTGAGTATACTTGACCCGTAAAGTTTTCTCAAGTGCTGCGAAAAGTTGAGACTATTGAGTTTTTCAATTAAGACTGGACACCCATTTGTCTGTTTAGTCTGATATCGACCAGTTATGTGGTTCTAAAACCGTGTTGTTATTCAGAGATAGCCACAGGACACATAGACTTCATAACTAAGAGTTTTGCAAGTATCTTGCCAACGTCTCCCAATAAGATGAAACGACAATCGTAACCGCATATTGATTGTCACCGATTTGTCACCGTTCCCTTCGGATAAGAATAACAGGCTACCATTGACCCAATCTTTGTGGAAGCTGAGTCGATCAGAATATATACTTGCTTTACGCCATTTTCATTTGGTGTACGGTTCCCCTGGTGCAGGCGTAAACATAGCTTTTCTCGTTGTGTAGATGATTTTAAGATAAAACGCTGTACACGAATGATGAGCTGCATGTCAACCTCCATATGCAGCAAAAAGTCAGCATCGTCTACATAGAGAAGCTCTCTGGTCAGAATTTTGATTTGGTATTAAACCATCTCAAGTTGAAAAGCCTTTCAGCAGTTCTAAGTTACAAATATAAACCCCTACCACGGTCCTGGAAAACATGTGTAAGCAAAGATAAAGCTTGGGAGAAGATATCTTGCTTTATGCCGTTTCCAATAGGGATCTCATCAGGCAGCTGGAGACCAAAGGAAACATAGGCCTTCATATCACTAAACAACCACTTGAGCACACCGATAAATTTATAAGCAGACATCCTATTTTTCACAGCATTATTCAGTGCATTTCTGTTGACTGACTCAAATGTTTTATTTAATTCAACACAAACCTGATACTAATGCACTTTTCACCTGTCCATCTTGCACCTCAAAAACTGTTGTGATTCTGAGACACTTTTCACCTGTCCATCTTGCACCTCAAAAACTGTTGCGATTCTGAGACACTTTTCACCTGTCCATCTTGCACCTCAAAAACTGTTGTGATCTGAGACACTTTTCACCTGTCCATCTTGCACCTCAAAAACTGTTGTGATTCTGAGACACTTTTCACCTGTCCATCTTGCACCTCAAAAACTATTGTGATTCTGAGACACTTTTCACCTGTCCATCTTGCACCTCAAAAACTGTTGTGATTCTGAGACACTTTTCACCTGTCCATCTTGCACCTCAAAAACTGTTGTGATTCTGAGAAACTTTTCACCTGTCCATCTTGCACCTCAAAAACTGTTGTGATTCTGAGAAACTTTTCACCTGTCCATCTTGCACCTCAAAAACTGTTGTGATTCTGAGACACTTTTCACCTGTCCATCTTGCACCTCAAAAACTATTGTGATTTTGAGACACTTTTCACCTGTCCATCTTGCACCTCAAAAACTGTTGTGATTCTGAGATAGCCACAGGACAAAACGTACTAAAACAAACTTTTTTAAAGTTCTATTTAAAAAAAATAATTTAATTATGAAATTAAATCCACCAAAATACAATTCTGCTTCTTTGTACACAAATCAGCCATTTTAATATTTTGTTAATAGTTCACAAAACAATGAATTGCTCTGAAACCCTTCAAAATGTGAAAAGAATTTAGAAGTATTTAAACTGTCGAATAGAAAGGCAATCATGGGTTTAAAATTCTTAGCAAATCTTCATGTAATAAAGGATCGAAAGTTTTGGAAGCTGTTTACATCTAAGGATTTCATAGAGATAAATAGAGATTAAAACATTACCTCGTCATAGTTTTATGACAATTTGGTTCAATTAATAATTTAATGACCAAACAATACCGTAATAATTAAATTTAACTTTCGAAATCCTATTAAAAAAAAAATGGTAAAATAGAAGTCAAAAGACTCCAAGTCGACCAGGATACCACCTCGACCAGGTTTGTTTTTTTACCAGAGTTAATCTTATTAATTACCAGTTTTATATTGCCAGGAAAAGACAATCAATCCATTTAGGAAGTTTTCTATAACACTAAAGTCCGTTGCTGAAGGATTATCGAACAAGTCAGCAATCGTTGTTGGATCTTTGAGAATATTGGGATCACCCCTCGTCCTCAGTGAGACCACTAAGGTATTTGGTAAACCAAAGATTTGTTGTATCAATAAATAAACTTCTTGTGTCTTTAGCGTTGAAGACTTGCTGGATAACAGAAGATATGTTCTTCAACAACTCATTGTTTCCTGTTCGTTTTAGAGCAGGGGCGGGCAACCTTTTCAGAGTGAGGGCCAGATGAGACTTTTGGAAGGAGATCGCGGGCCGGAGTGAAAAACGAAATCTCAGAATTACTATATTTTGTTTACATGAATAAATTGTACAAAAATTGCATTGAACACTCTACAAATCTGATATTTTTCCTCAAGAGACTTCTGTATGTGATGTTATAAAAGGCGCCGACGAAGAGCCATTTTGGAATCATAAAAAATAATGACGGGGGAAGTAGCAAGTTGATCCAGCATTCGTTTTGACACACCTCACATAAGTTCTCTGTTTTATGCCCTTTCCTCGTCTCACGTTTCATCTTTGCCTCTCTCTTTCTCTGTTTTTCTATTTTTATCTCTTAATAGTTAAAGAAAAATGAAATATAAATGCATCATCGCTCGCTGATATTCATACATTTTTATCCCACTGTAAATCTTAATTGAAACCTATTTTTACGTCTATGTCACAAAATGATATGAGTTTTACTGGGAGGTCCGCGGGCCGGATTGCGATAATAAAGCATAGCAGGGTGGCGGGCCAGACGCTAAGACGGATGTGGCCCGCGGGCCGGAGGTTGCCCGCCCCTGTTTTAGAGGAATACTTTGTAATCATTGTATATGATTAATTGTCAGTTGGCAGTGTTACATCATTCTGCCTCAGTGTCGGTGGCTAAGTGGCTAACGACACAGACTGACTACATGGGTGTACCAAGTTCGAATCCAGTTCGTTCCACACAAGCATTTTCACTTAGGATGTTGGCAACGTACACATTGCCCCCTCCTGTAAGTACTCAGTAATCTAACTAGAAAGATACCGGGGAAACCCATGCCAACAATAGAATCCATCCGATTCATACGAAATGAATGAATGAATTCGGAGTGTGCTTGGTTTCCCCGAGCTGATTAATATAAGGATCGTTATCATCAAACCAGTCTTAGTTGTTTCCTGGTTCTAAGAACAAGTACCTCAGCTTTTACTAAGTATACTTGACACCTAAAGTTCTCTCAAGTGCTGCAAAGATTGACACTGTCGAGCCTTTCAATTAAAGCTGCACACACATCTGTCTGTTAAGTCTGACACCATCAAATCGATATAAAGATTTTAATGTTTCTGTAATAAAAAGCCGAATAAAAGGATTTTTTTGTCTTTTAGTGTAGGAGAGGTAAATAAGGGGCAGATAACTCTTCTCATCAGCTCCAGCTTTCAAACAATATTTTTCCATAAAATACACTTTTTTTTGTTCTATTAATCTAAATTAAATTTAGGGTTAGGGTTGGGGTTGGGGTTAGGGTTAGGGTTAGATTAAATTTCCTAATTTCAGAGAAAATCGTGTTTAAAAAGCGTGGTAAGAGTTACTGCCCTTTATTTACCTCTCCTACACTAAAAGACAAAAAAAAACTTTTTTCAGCATTTTATTACAGAAGCACCAAAGATTTTAATGTTTGCAATTTGAGATATGCCGATTTGAGGAATGTGTTAAAAACAATTTTCAGAATTACGTCACCGATCGAGGGAGAATCGAAAAAAAAAACCCTCAATAAAATAAAACTTGCGGTCGAAGTAAGCGGGCGTTCCGTGTTTTGTTTCTTCCACCATGGTCTGGGTAGTTGACTGCATCCGTAAAGCAGGGGTGTACCAAGATAATATATCCACATTCTATTCCAATAAATTGTAAGTTATAAAAAAACCTTTATTTTTTCGATTCTTTATATTAGCGCCAACACCTTTCGCAATTTGTAACCAGTAACACTGTTGTATTATATCTTGGAGGAAACCATCTATTCCCATATTCCACCCCGATCTATTCTATTTTTGACATCCCACTTAGCCCCCACTTCCATTTAGAGACCGACCGGTATGTTTTCGGAGCACCCTAAAAACAGTGGGCGGCCTGACACTTATCAGAGGGTTGGAAGGGCCCTATTAACCTACATTTTTTCTTTCTCTTTTGAATATTTGTAAATGTTGTCCTACTCCTCACAATAATTTTTTTTGTAAATAAAATATTCTTAAAACAAATTGGGGATCATCTAAGTAAGATCAAGGCACAAAGTAAATGTGGTATTTTGGTGAGGGTTTCTAGCGGAAGGTAAGCCCGAAAGATTTGATAAAATTTTATGACCATCGACCTCCCTCTCTACTCCAAAACGATGAACTTCATGATTATAATTTTTGTTTTGAAAAAAAAAAAAAAGAAACGTGTTGTGAATGGATATTTTTTCTTAAATAAAATAACCCAATAATTTGAGCGACCTTAGCTTGTTTGCGTTCATTCTACGGATGCGAAAAGGACCAATCGTAGACAACGTCTCGCAATCTTTAGGCATCCGAGCATTAAAATCATGGAGAAGCAACAGCATGTCCTAATGTAGCAGGAGGCTACAAGCAGCGACATCTCGCGGTTTACGATTTTGAATCTACTTAATTCATAAGCTCGTCGCTGATTGGTGCAGGCATTTAACTTCCCTTCCGGCTTGCCCAATCAGAGACCATCTCTCATGCGAGCTGACCACGTGACAAGAGACAATAAACGAGATCGCATAGCGTTCACTTCCTTTTTGGGGGCACTGTCAACAACATCTACGTTGTTCGGAACAGCCCACAAATTTATCTCTTGGGACTCAACAGACATCTTCCCGGGTCTTTGGCCCTGGGTTTGAAGTCGACAAGAAGACAAGGATCCAAAATGGCTACCGCGTGGACTTAATATAACACACACTGAACAGAGCAGAAAGGGAAAAGATTACGAAATACCAAGGTCTTATGTACGACATGAAAAGAAACTGGAATCTTAGGA
>OY744533.1:15446472-15468972 GCA_963556195.1 Sepiola atlantica
TCCAATAGATATAAGTAGATGTGAAGATACACCCTTTTCATAAATCCGAGATCCATACTAAATTTAGACTAATTATCTCTAATGCTTTCGACGGCTCTAAACGCTTTCTATTATTACTGTATTATATGTAGTAGTAGTAGTAGTAGTAGTAGTAGTAGTAGTAGTAGTAGTAGTAGTAGCAGTAGTAGTATAGTATGGTCTCATGACAACAGAACATATACTACGCTAACCCCAAATCGGGGAAGTAATGCATGGGGGCGATGGTCTCATGACAATAGAACAAATACTACTGTACCACTCGAAAGGAGAAAGTAATCCCTTGGGCTTCTATAATCGCTATATAACAGATACTACATAACCCCTCTCCAAAAGAGAAGGTAATCCTTGGGGGGCTGGTATCATGACTAAAGAACCGATAATACGCTACCCCGAACCTTAATTTAGCATTTAAATTAGTCTGAAATAGTGAAGTAAACTGATTTTAGTATTAAAATATATTTAAATTAATAGAAGTAGTAGAATTGTTTCGGCTTTAGACAGATGTGTGCCAAATCACCATTTGTAACAGATTAATAAAATTGAACAGCCTATCGCATCTACCGTGATATTAAAGCTGTATATGAAATTACAATTCTAATATCACGGTAGATGTTCAATTTTATAAATCTACTAGACCACCCGTGACCCGTTGGGTCAGTTTGTTATATTAGCTATGGAATTCATGTATGAGCGTGACACTTGTGGCATAAAGAAAATAGTTTTTTTTTACATAACAGAAGCATTTCTATGAAAGTATATTAAAATGAAAAAGAATATAGATAGATTTCTATGAGTCGTTCTGTTTATTATAATTGTTTTTTTTTTAAATTACAGTTACTGAATTATAAGTGGTTGGCCATACTTATAGGTAAATATGCACTGAACAGGTACCATAATACTTATTATAGTTAAATTCAAATTTTGATATATCATCTTTTAAATGAAATTGTTAGTTGAAAGTACAGAATAATAAAAAAACACTCTCCACATGTTAATAATGTAGCGGTGGCCAGGGCGATTTGAGAAAGGAAGGGGGTACAGCAGGCTTTCTCGCGTACGTAACGAAAACACAGGGAGTAGGAGTGGTGAAATCTATGAGAGGGAAAGTGGGAGGTGGTTTCGTTCACCGACCGCTAGTATGGCTGATATTAATAATGAGTGTTGTTTTTTTGTTTGTTTGTTTTTGTTTTTTAAAAGGGAGGAGTTTTTTGGAAACTGCGACAGACTTTACGAAGTACTCCCGTTGAATGTTTTTAGCCGTGAAGAAAACAAAAAAACTATTTGATGAAATGAAATGAAATTGTTTATATTAAAAGCGATATAAAAATTTCCAGAATGAAAAATTTCATGCGTTCGTTAATCATAATAGAGAATAACGGAATTGGAATAACAGATTGAAGACGATGCTATTTACGCATGCGCAACTGGATGTTGAAAACCGGAAAGCTGAAAGCTGATTGCAAACATACAAGATCAATGGACTTTTAGTATTATATAGATTAATAATGGTGATTTTGTATATGTTGTCTAAAGCCGAAGCAATGCTATTACTTCTGTTAATTGATTCATAGTCAGCTATTAAATCTCCCCAACATAAACACACACACACACACACACACCCTGCAGCAAAGCAAACAAATCACTAAGTCTACACCCCTCCCCAAACTTTATTTGTTTATCGTGGATAATGGTTGAGCTTTTTAGGTTAAAAGAGTATTTTCGATCCTTTCCGGTCAATGTACTTTTGGAGGTTTCCATTTTTGGTTTCTTTAATCGTTCTCGAGCAAATGGTGTTATGAGAATAGTGAAAAAAGTACATAATACTGATGCTCATTCAATCCTGAGCATCGTCGTGTCTTCCTGCTAGTATATATATATATATATATATATATATATATATATATATATATATATATATATATATATATATATAAAGGAAATAAACTAAATACACATTAGGGCTGTCCGCATTATAAATTATTTCGACCCAGATAGGTCTCATCAGACGTGTGCACAGCCACATTTTGAAACTGATGAGACCCATCTAGGTCGAAATAATTTATAATTTATAATGCAGACAGCCCTAACGTATGTTTAGTTTATTACCTTTAAATTTATTCCTGCTCTGTTAACAAGTACATTGAGCTATCTTACTCGAATTCCCATCGAAACCATTCAACTCTGCACTATATATATATATATATATATATATATATATATATATATATATATATATATATATGTGTGTGTTAAAGTGAAATATTTTGAAAATCAAACAATCGTGCAATTTTAAATGAAAAATTCATTTATTTAATTTTTTCGCGAATTTTCGTTGTAAAAACAACCTTGTCAAGCGAGACTGTCTTATAGTGTTTTTTTTTCTTCTTTTCTTCCTCCTCATATTGGTGGTATTAACCCTGAGGGGTCGAAAATATGTCAACGTCGTAAGAACCTGACGTATTTTCGACCCATTTTCGGGAGCCTCTGTGTAGCTTGATTGCCATATATATTTTCATTGCTTACTATATATATATATATATATATATATATATATATATATATATATATATATATATATATACATGAACACACACATATGTGTAGCAGCCGTACAACGACAACGATAGCCGCCATTACGATTTTGAATCTGTGTTTAATTTCTAAGCTCGGCGCTGATTGATTGGTACACGCATTTAACTTCCTTTCTAGTTTGCCCAATCGGGGGCCATCTCTCATGCGAGTTGGCCACGTGATGAGAGATTATTAAAGGGTTAACACAGGATGAACTTCATTTTTTTTTCTTTCCCACGTGCACGGACTGACAACAATTCAACGTTGCTCAGACCATCTCCCAAACTTCTTTCTTGGGTCTCAACAGAAACCCACCCGGAACTTTGGCCCGGGGTTCTACTCCGACAAGAAAACCCTAGATTCAAACATGGCTACTTCTGCTAACACACGTGGACTAATTAATATAACACACACACACATATACACACACATAACTACATACATACATACTTCCACACCTGTGTACGGGCATAAACATTCTCCATATGTGAACTCTTTCTTTTTAAATTACAAACATGAAATTCCTCATATATGAACTCTTTTCTTTCCCTACTAACGGGACATTTATTTAACACCAGATAGACTTTCTCTCTATTCATGGAAGCATTCATTTATTAACACCCTTCCCTTTCATTCTCCTTTTTATACATGTTAATAAAGTTGTTTTTAAATATTAGAAATGGACTTCCAATCAGTCTTTTAAAAATAACATAAGTCAGTTGTTAGACTAAATACTTTCGCCAGACAACGTAAGGACGCGCCAAAGTTTTATCTGGGCCTTACTTCTCCGTATTGTATGAGGTATTCCCCAAGTTATGTGATGGAAACATTGATAACTCAAAATCCGATCAGATCCATAGATCAGATCTTGAGAAATCGGAAATTGAAATTCCTTCAGAATTTCGAACTTGACCGGTCATATAAGATGCAGACCTCCATTAGCTATAATATGGGCCAAGTAGTGAGTCTCTACGATGAAAAGAACCGAAGTTATCACCAAAAATGTGACTTTTATCGTTTCCGTGACCTTGACCTTAACATTGAACCTAGATATTCTACAATTAAATAATTTCGAAGATATTTAAATTACAAACGTGAAATTCCTCATATATGAACTCTTTTCTTTCCCTACTAACGGGACATTTATTTAACACCAGATAGACTTTCTAACCTTTCCTCTATTCATGGAAGTATTCATTTATTAACACCCTTCCCTTTCATTCTCCTTTTTATACATGTTAATAAAGTTGTTTTTAAATATTAGAAATGGACTTCCAATCAGTCTCCGTACCGATTGGTCAAACGAGGTGGACGTTAGGCTGTACACAAATAAATAAAGTGACAAATAAACAAAAAAACAAACTTGACTGAAAACATAACCTCTCTGACAGAGATAATGAAAATAAATTCGTGGCAATATATTATGGTAGAAAATGGCTGCCCTAAAAAAGAACTGACATTTGTAAAGATTCAATGTCATTTATCACCAAAAGATTCGGGCTTTTCCTGACTCACACACAAAGACGAATCTAAATCGACAAATAATCGTGGAAAATAACACGCAGTTTTAAACACACCCATAGTTAGGTATTCATGTGTCCTACTCCGTGACTTATCAGATCATTGATGTGTCAGGCTAAATTAAAGTCGTTTTTTACCGGAGAGAACAGTGTATACAAAACGATACAATAATGGTTGTAAAACACGCAGCAGATTGTTCACATAATAGAACTAAAATAAATATATTCACGAATTGGCTAGGATCAGAGTGTAGTATCTGTTCCGATAGATGCTCACTCTGGAGACCGGTACAGTCTTGACCTTCAGGTTTTGATTCCGCCGGTCTGAGATACTGCCCTGTGCAGTTCTAGGAGGTCCACCATCCCAGACTTTGCCTTCTCGCCATGTTAGTTTATTGCTAATCGCCCGAGGCGCCCCTACCGGGGAATGCCGACGAGGCTACCCAGGCATATTTTGACGGCCAGAGCGCTCTACTTTCTCTAGGTCGCTGGCTTTTCAATCCCACTTTCCCGACCTTGTGTCACATCTTACCGCTGTGGGGCTAGATAAATACCAAGACCAGGGTGTAGTATCTGTTCCGATAGATGCTACACTTTGTAGACCGGTACCGTCTTGGCATTTGGGTCTTGATTCCGCCGGTCTGAGGGATTGTCCTGTGCAGTTCTAGGAGGTCCACCCTCACAGGCCGTGCCTTCTCACCATGTGAGAAAGGGTTAGTTTATTGCTAATCGCCTGAGACGCCCCTACCGGGGAATTCCTACGGGGCTGCCCAGGAATTTTTTTTGTATGCTAGGGTGCTCTTCCTCTAGGGTGCTGGCTTTTCAATCCCACCTTCCCGACCATGTGTCACATCTTACCGCCTTGAGAAGTAGATAAATACAACAACAAAAAAGATAACAAATAATAATATATACAAATGATTAAAACACAAGCGCTTAC
Source organism: Sepiola atlantica (assembly GCA_963556195.1). Classification (NCBI taxonomy): domain Eukaryota; kingdom Metazoa; phylum Mollusca; class Cephalopoda; order Sepiida; family Sepiolidae; genus Sepiola; species Sepiola atlantica. The sequence continues at coordinate 15,451,543 of OY744533.1, forward strand.
ATATTAAGACTAACAACCGTGACCTAAAAGGTCAGGGTTGATGAAATGCGCATCATTGTAGTCATTTAGTGCCGTGAGCTGCGTTTGTTTGTTTGTTTTTTAGGTGAGCCGGACTTCAACATATAGCTCACGAAGGTCGTGCCTCAGGTTTGTCTGTTCTGCGTGAAGTCCTTCTCGTTGGTTGACGCTATTTGTTCACCTGCTGTATTACAGGTGTTCACCCCCGACTCTAAGAGAGGCAAGGTTCAGCGGTTGCATGCGAAGTCGGGGAAGGTTTGGTTCAGAACACACGAAGGAATTGCGCAAATATAACGTTGCTATTTTCACTCCATTGATTTGCAGTTTCGCACCTGACACGTCTTTGCTCGGCACACGTCTTCTTCTGTTTCTTTTCTATTTCTGTCATCCTCTTACTCTCTTTCTTTTTCACTACTGCTACTACTCCCCATATTCCCATCTTCCAGGTTTGTGAAATGATGTTTGAAAACTTAATTAACTATTAAATATATGCTCCTTCTGGTCGCATATTTATTACGTTTAAAAAAATGTGACTGACGGACGGGTGAAAAAATCTGTATTTTTATAATAATTTTTCAAAAAGTTTTTTTATAAATAAAATGAAAGTAAAGTAACTTATTTATGAGTGTCAACGCGAACGAAGACACCATAATATTTTTATAAATAAAATAAAGTAAAACCTATTTCTATTTTATATATGTGCAAATAAACGTAGACACCACAATTTTTTTATGAATAAAATTAAGTATAACGTATTTCCTTTTTATACATGTCAAGCACGAAAAAAAATAATAGGAAATGACAACATGGCCGCCAGCGATTAGGGCATTGCATAAAAGTTCGATTTTCAAGCCTTTAAAAAATAATTTAGAATTTTATTTCGAGATAAAAAATACAATTTAAGACTAATTAATAACCTTCATCCAAAATGTGTGCGAAAATCAAACGAAATAAGCGAGATATTCAAACTTTTCTATATTGCAAATAAACTGTCCGCTTTTCAAAAAGAAAAATACACATTTTAATTTATTTCAATAAATAGTTTATTAATTAATTATTTTGAATTCTTGATTTTTTAATTTAATGACCTTAATTGATAACATGGATTAAATTAGCTAGAACAGTACATTTCTGAACGATTGGTGACATTTATTGGGTGTGTTTCTACCAGTATTCAGGGATTGCTGGCCTTAGGGAAACAGAAATGTTTGCCCAACTTTGAAGAAACTGCAGAATACATAAACATATTTTATATTTGGTGGACAATACTGAATGTAAAAACACCATAAAAATTATTCAGAATTCGTTTGTTTATTTAATTGTTTGTTCCCTAAATTTATACACAATTAACTACTTATTGTGAATTAAAAAAAAACTTTATATTGAATAAAGATCAGTTTCAGTACAAATAGAATTGTGTTTCTTTCTTTTGTCTTTTTTAAATGAATTTTAAAAAGTTTTCTAATGCTTTTTATAAACCTCTCATTCATTAGATATGTGCAAATATGAGAAAACAGCGTCGTATTATTTCTGCAATGCTATTATTTAATCCGAGAATTTAATTTTTTTTCGAGTTATATTGATTTTTATTAATACGGAATTTAGAGGGTTTTTTTTCGTAATATATGAGCACTATATTTTTAAGCAGTGTTCTATTGTAAACATCTACGATGCTTTATTTTCATAAAAAAATACATTCATGTGTTTTTTAGTACCCTATGAAATAACTTTAGTTAAGGTGTTTATTTTGTTTACACAAAATAATACATTTGCACTATAACTTTCTAATAAAGTAATTCGTTTATTATATTCTGTGATGGTTAATTAATAAATACTGAAAATGTAATTAAAATTGGTTGATTTCCTGAATTTTTATGAATTTTTAAGTTAAGAAAGGGCCAAAATGTCCATAGGCTGACTGTTCGACAGATCTCGTTTGTTACTTTATAGCATGACGTCATTTTCCAGTTAACAGGACTTAGTTTACTATTACGATGGCCGTGGCTGTATTCGACAAGGGGTATATATATATATATATATATATATATATATATATATATATATATATATATATATATATATATATATATATATATATAAATGATTAAATAAATTTTCAATTATTGATATAAATTCACGCGTCTGTTAACTGGTTTCTAAAATAAAATTCAAATATTTCTTCCAACGACGCTTTCAAAGCTGTAGTAACACTTATATTATTCATCTCAAGCCTGCTAGGGCATTCAGTACAAGCACCGGACATATAAAAAAAACTCTCCAATAACATCGGAGGAGATCGTAAATCTTCGGCCACGTCGTTAGATTTTCACCATGAAAAAGAAAAAAATGAAAAAAATACAATGTTTGTTTACCATGATTATGGTTTTTTAAACCGAAAATTCGGATTTATAAAATAATTTTTTTTTTAAATGATTAAATAAATTTTCATTTATTGATATAAATTCACGCGTGTGTTAACTGGTTTCTCAAAAAAAAATCAAATATATCTTCTAACGACGCTTTAAAAACTGTAGTAACACTTATATTATAGATATATATGCTGATGACGGCTGTGAGCCAGAAACACGTGTTCATGGATTACTTTTATGTACGTATAAAATTAATAAAAATATATATTAACGGTAAAAATACGTCCTATGAAGTTAAGGGCGACTAATAATGCAATTTTCTGCATCTTAATCACTTAGGAAGTGAGACAATCGAAATAGTAGTAAGCAAAAAAAAACAAAAAAACAACGAACGCTGCAATCACCAATAAAAATAATTACATAAAAATACATTAAATATTTAGGTGATAAAAAATCGTACATATTTCTAGACAAGCGTCTTGGTCCAGTGGTAAAGACGCTGGACTATAAACATCAATATCGAAGGTTCGATCCTTGTCTAAGTTAGCCATGCGTATGACGGCTGTGAGCCAGAAACACGTGTCCATGGATTACTTTTATGTACGTATTACATTAATAAAAAATATCGAATCAGAAACAATAACGTCTGCATCTAGTTACTACCGACGCAGATGCTGGAGATTAGGAGGGTTTTTTTTTTATACCGCCGTTTGCCAACCGTGCTAATCTCAATATAATACTGTATTTGTACGCATGCCCAGTCCACATAAAGATAAAATATGGCTTGTACCCATTGTGTCACGTTGAAGACGTTTATCTGCCAAGTTTTGGAAATAATATCATTATTGTTTTCAAGATAATCTCTCGTGAAGAAGAAAAGACAAGACGAACACAAAACGTAAGAAGATAGAGGGACGTTGATTTGATGAATAGTCTGCCTTTTGTCATTTCTATTTTCTCTCGTTTTTCCAGCTTTCCTCTTTCTATATTTATTTATCTCCGTTGCAGGAGGTCAGACGCAAGGTCAAATTTTGAAAAGCCAGCTCACTAGAAAAAGTGCACTATGTCCTAGAAAAAATGTTTGAGCACCTTGTTGGTATTCCGCGTTAGGGGCGCCCAGGACGATCAGCAATAAACTAACCTATTCTCAAAGAGAGAAATAAAATCTGGGACGGTTGACCTCCTACGACCGAACAGAACTATAACTCAGCCCGATAAAAGCAAGGCTACCAACTGCAAAATGGCTTAGACTCTATAGGACTGAGTGTCGAGGACGTATCGTCAACTGGTATGAAGCTGATATCTCGTCCTAACGAGTTTTGTGACAAACTACATTTTTATCAATAGTACTAGCAAAAATATGGGATGAGAGGTCGCATACCTTTACTGGTATACCACTACCCTTCCACCCGAAAGAGAAGGTAATCAATAGAAGAATGGTATCATGACTAGAAAAGATACTACACCATCCCCTCAAAAAGAGGAGGCAATACCTGGGAGTATGGTATCATGACGAACGGACAAATATTACACTGCACCAACAAAAGAAGGAGATAACGCCTGGAGGAGATGGTGTCATGACAGACGAATATTTACGACACTAACCCCACACAGGAAGATGTAATACCTGGGAGAATGGTGTCATGATAATAGAACAGATACTACACTACCTCTTCCCCCCCAAAAGAAGGAAGTAATGCTTGGGAGGGTTGCATTATGACAGCAGAATAGTTAGTACACCGCCATTGAATTGAGCATTGAAAGAAAGTATATTAATCGGAAATAGTATTGTACACTGAATTGAGATTTAACAGTTAGTACAACGTACAATTAATGGAAGTTATAGTATAGTTTCGGCTTCTGACAAACAGATACCAAATCTCTATTATCAATAGATGTTAATTTTGACATTCCAAGGGTTATTCATACTAAATTTAGGGCAATTATCCCCAATGCTTTCGACGGCACCAAGCGCTTACTCGCAGCAGTATATTATAGGTATTATAGGTAGTATAGGTATTATAGGTAGTAGTAGTAGTAGTAGTAGTAGTAGTAGTAGTAGTAGTAGTATAATCTTGACTTATGACACACGCGGCATCTCACGTTTTCTTAATTTCAAATTTGGTACAATTCTGTCGATTTAGTGCATATAAGTGTTTATTATTTTTAGTTTTAGCAGCAGCAGCAGTAGTACTAGTAGTAGTAGTAGTAGTAGTAGTAGTAGTAGTAGTAGTAATAGTAGTATCACATTTATACGCCCTATGACCCACCTGTTATGATAAGAATGTTTAATTCCACATTTGGTGCAATTCTGTCGAGTAGGTTTGCAGCATAGAAGTGATCGACAGACACACCAACAATTATGATAGAGATAAGAATGTTCTTTCATTTTGAGGAAAAAAAGAGGATTTGGTTGATATCGAACCTGAAATGACGATGCGGGTTAGGGTTAGCCATTCGATGAATTATAAAAGTAGAGAACTTTCCTTTCTCAGTTTGTGTACGTAAAACCAAACGAAACTTCCATGAACGGAACTTATTTCAAAGATATTTCCATCTGTGGAACATAATACCACGGGAGCGCTTCCTTGCTCGCTACAACATTGTCATCTTCAAGTCTAATGTAATCAAATACTTGTAAGAAACGTCCTCTTAAGTAAATAATCAAATACTTGTTAAAAAGTCCTCTTAATTAAATAATCAAATACATGTTGAACCGTCCTCTTAATTAAATAATCAAATACTTGTTGAACCGTCATCTTAAGTAAATAATCAAATACTTGTTGAACCGTCATCTTAAGTAAATAATCAAATACTTGTTGAACCGTCATCTTAAGTAAATAATCAAATACTTGTTGAACCGTCCTCTTAAGTAAATAATCAAATACTTGTTGAACCGTCCTCTTAAGTAAATAATCAAATACTTGTTGAACCGTCATTTATACTTGTTGAACTGTCCTTTTAAGTAAATAATAAAATACTTGTTGAAGCGTCCTCTGATGTAAATACTCAAATACATGTTGAACTGTCCTCTTAAGTAAATAATCAAATACTTGTTGAACCGTCCTCTTAAGTAAATAATCAAATACTTGTTGAACCGTCATCTTAAGTAAATAATCAAATACTTTTTGAACAGTCCTCTTAAGTAAATAATCAAATACTTGTTGAACCGTCCTCTTAAGTAAATAATCAAATACTTTTTGAACCGTCCTCTTAAGTAAATAATTAAATACTTGTTGAACCGTCATTTATACTTGTTGAACTGTCCTTTTAAGTAAATAATAAAATACTTGTTGAAGCGTCCTCTGATGTAAATACTCAAATACATGTTGAACTGTCCTCTTAAGTAAATAATCAAATACTTTTTGAACCGTCCTCTTAAGTAAATAATCAAATACTTGTTGAACCGTCATCTTAAGTAAATAATCAAATACTTTTTGAACAGTCCTCTTAAGTAAATAATCAAATACTTGTTGAACCGTCCTCTTAAGTAAATAATCAAATACTTTTTGAACCGTCCTCTTAAGTAAATAATTAAATACTTGTTGAACCGTCATCTTAAGTAAATAATCAAATACTTTTTGAACAGTCCTCTTAAGTAAATAATCAAATACTTGTTGAACCGTCCTCTTAAGTAAATAATCAAATACTTTTTGAACCGTCCTCTTAAGTAAATAATCAAATACTTGTTGAACCGTCTTCTTAAGTAAATAATCAAATACTTGTTGAACCGTGATCTTAAGTAAATAATCAAATACATGTTGAACCGCCCTCTTAAGTAAATAATCAAATACTTGTTGAACCGTCCTCTTAAGTAAATAATCAAATACTTTTTGAACCGTCATCTTAAGTAAATAATCAAATACTTGTTGAACCGTCCTCTTAAGTAAATAATCAAATACTTGTTGAACCGTTCTCTTAAGTAAATAATCAAATACTTTTTGAACCGTCATCTAAAGTAAATAATCAAATACTTTTTGAACCGTCCTCTTAAGTAAATAATCAAATACTTGTTGAACCGTCATCTTAAGTAAATAATCAAATACTTGTTGAACCGTCATCTTAAGTAAATAATCAAATACTTGTTAGAACCGCCATCTTAAGTAAATAATCAAATACTTGTTAAACCGTCCTCTTAAGTAAATAATCAAATACTTGTTGAACCGTCCTGTTAAGTAAATAATTAAAAATTGTTAAACCGTCCTCTTAAGTAAATAATCAAATACTTGTTGAACCGTCATCTTAAGTAAATAATCAAATACTTTTTGAACCGTCTTCTTAAGTAAATAATTAAATACATGTTGAACCGTCCTCTTAAGTAAATAATCAAATACTTGTTGAACCGTCCGCTTAAGTAAATAATCAAATACTTGTTGAACCGTCATCTTAAGTAAATAATAAAATACTTTTTGAACCGTCATCTTAAGTAAATAATAAAATACTTTTTGAACCGTCATCTTAAGTAAATAATAAAATACTTGTTGAACCGTCCTCTTAAGTAAATAATCAAATACTTGTTGAACCGTCCTATTAAGTAAATAATCAAATACTTGTTGAACCGTCCTCTTAAGTAAATAATCAAATACTTGTTGAACCGTCCTATTAAGTAAATAATCAAATACTTGTTGAACCGTCATCTTAAGTAAATAATCAAATACTTGTTGAACCGTCCTCTTAAGTAAATAATCAAATACTTGTTGAACCGTCCTCTTAAGTAAATAATCAAATACTTGTTGAACCGTCATCTTAAGTAAATAATCAAATACTTGTTGAACCGTCATCTTAAGTAAATAATAAAATACTTTTTGAACCGTCCTCTTAAGTAAATAATCAAATACTTGTTGAACCGTCCTATTAAGTAAATAATCAAATAAATGTTGAACCGTCCTATTAAGTAAATAATCAAATACTTGTTGAACCGTCCTATTAAGTAAATAATCAAATACTTGTTGAACCGTCATCTTAAGTTAATAATCAAATACTTGTTGAACCGTCATCTTAAGTAAATAATAAAATACTTTTTGAACCGTCCTCTTAAGTAAATAATCAAATACTTGTTGAACCGTCCTATTAAGTAAATAATCAAATACTTGTTGAACCGTCATCTTAAGTAAATAATCAAATACTTGTTGAACCGTCCTCTTAAGTAAATAATCAAATACTTGTTGAACCGTCCTATTAAGTAAATAATCAAATACTTGTTGAACCGTCCTCTTAAGTAAATAATCAAATACTTGTTGAACCGTCCTCTTAAGTAAATAATCAAATACTTGTTGAACCGTCCTATTAAGTAAATAATCAAATACTTGTTGAACCGTCCTATTAAGTAAATAATCAAATACTTGTTGAACCGTCCTCTTAAGTAAATAATCAAATACTTGTTGAACCGTTCTATTAAGTAAATAATCAAATACTTGTTGAACCGTCCTCTTAAGTAAATAATCAAATACTTGTTGAACCGTCCTCTTAAGTAAATAATCAAATACTTGTTGAACCGTCCTATTAAGTAAATAATCAAATACTTGTTGAACCGTCCTCTTAAGTAAATAATCAAATACTTGTTGAACCGTCATCTTAAGTAAATAATCAAATACTTGTTGAACCGTCATCTTAAGTAAATAATAAAATACTTTTTGAACCGTCCTCTTAAGTAAATAATCAAATACTTGTTGAACCGTCCTATTAAGTAAATAATCAAATACTTGTTGAACCGTCCTCTTAAGTAAATAATCAAATACTTGTTGAACCGTCCTCTTAAGTAAACAAATACTTGTTGAACCGTCCTCTTAAGTAAACAAATACTTGTTGAACCGTCCTCTTAAGTAAACAAATACTTGTTGAACTGTCATCTTAAGTAAATAATCAAATACTTGTTGAACCGTCATCTTAAGTAAATAATCAAATACTTGTTGAACCGTCATCTTAAGTAAATAATAAAATACTTTTTGAACCGTCCTCTTAAGTAAATAATCAAATACTTGTTGAACCGTCCTCTTAAGTAAATAATCAAATACTTGTTGAACCGTCCTCTTAAGTAAATAATCAAATACTTGTTGAACCGTCATCTTAAGTAAATAATAAAATACTTTTTGAACCGTCCTCTTAAGTAAATAATCAAATACTTGTTGAACCGTCCTCTTAAGTAAATAATCAAATACTTGTTGAACCGTCCTATTAAGTAAATAATCAAATACTTGTTGAACCGTCCGCTTAAGTAAATAATTAAATATTGTTGAACCGTACTCTTAAGTAAATAATTAAATATTGTTGAACCGTCCTCTTAAGTAAATAATCAAATACTTCTTGAACCGTTCTCTTAAGTAAATAATCAAATACTTGTAGAACCGTCCTTTTAAGTAAATAATCTAATACTTGTTGAACCGTCATTTATACTTGTTGAACCGTCCTGTTAAGTAAATAATTAAAAATTGTTGAACCGTCCTGTTAAGTAAATAAGCTAATACTTGTTGAACAGTCCTCTTAAGTAAATAAGCTAATACTTGTTGAACAGTCCTCTTAAGTAAATAAGCTAATACTTGTTGAACAGTCCTCTTAAGTAAATAATCGAAAATTGTTTAACTGTCCTCTTAAGTAAATAATCAAATACTTGTTGAACCGTCCTCTTAAGTAAATAATCAAATACTTGTTGAACCGTCCTTTTAAGTAAATAATCAAATACTTGTTGAACCGTCATTTATACTTGTTGAACCGTCCTTTTAAGTAAATAATCAAATACTTGTTGAAGCGTCCTCTTAAGTAAACAAATACTTGTTAGAACCGTCCTCTTAAGTAAATAATCAAATACTTGTTGAACTGTCCTCTTAAGTAAACAAATACTTGTTAGAACCGTCCTCTTAAGTAAATAATCAAATACTTGTTGAACCGTCCTCTTAAGTAAATAATCAAATACTTGTTGAACTGTCTTCTTAAGTAAATAATCAAATACTTGTTGAACCGTTCTCTTAAGTAAACAAATACTTGTTAGAACCGTCCTCTAAAGTAAATAATCAAATACTTTTTGAACTGTCATCTTAAGTAAATAATCAAATACTTGTTGAACCGTCATCTTAAGTAAATAATCAAATACTTGTTGAACCGTTCTCTTAAGTAAACAAATACTTGTTAGAACCGTCCTCTTAAGTAAATAATCAAATACTTGTTGAACCGTCATCTTAAGTAAATAATCAAATACTTTTTGAACCGTCCTCTTAAGTAAATAATCAAATACTTGTTGACCCGTCCTCTTAAGTAAATAATTAAATACTTTTTGAACCGTCCTCTTAAATAAATAATCAAATACTTGTTGAACCGTCCTCTTAAGTAAATAATCAAATACATGTTGAACCGTCCTCTTAAATAAATAATACAAATACTTGTTGAACCGTCCTCTTAAGTAAATAATCAAATACTTGTTGAACTGTCTTCTTAAGTAAATAATCAAATACTTGTTGAACCGTTCTCTTAAGTAAACAAATACTTGTTAGAACCGTCCTCTTAAGTAAATAATCAAATACTTGTTGAACCGTCATCTTAAGTAAATAATCAAATACTTTTTGAACCGTCCTCTTAAGTAAATAATCAAATACTTTTTGAACTGTCCGCTTAAGTAAATAATCAAATACTTGTTGAACCGTCATCTTAAGTAAATAATCAAATACTTTTTGAACAGTCCTCTTAAGTAAATAATCAAATACTTTTTGAACCGTCCTCTTAAGTAAATAATCAAATACTTGTTGAACCGTCCTCTTAAATAAATAATCAAATACTTGTTGAACTGTCTTCTTAAGTAAATAATCAAATACTTGTTGAACCGTTCTCTTAAGTAAACAAATACTTGTTAGAACCGTCCTCTTAAGTAAATAATCAAATACTTGTTGAACCGTCATCTTAAGTAAATAATCAAATACTTTTTGAACCGTCCTCTTAAGTAAATAATCAAATACTTGTTTAACCGTCCTTTTAAGTAAATAATCAAATACTTGTTGAACTGTCCTCTTAAGTAAATAATCAAATACTTGTTGAACCGTCATCTTAAGTAAATAATCAAATACTTGTTGAACCGTCCTCTTAAGTAAATAATCAAATACTTGTTGAACCGTCCTCTTAAGTAAACAAATACTTGTTAGAACCGTCCTCTTAAGTAAATAATCAAATACTTGTTGAACCGTCATCTTAAGTAAATAATCAAATACTTTTTGAACCGTCCTCTTAAGTAAATAATCAAATACTTGTTGACCCGTCCTCTTAAGTAAATAATTAAATACTTTTTGAACCGTCCTCTTAAGTAAATAATCAAATACTTGTTGAACCGTCATCTTAAGTAAATAATCAAATACTTGTTGAACCGTCCTCTTAAGTAAACAAATACTTGTTGAACCGTCCTCTTAAGTAAACAAATACTTGTTGAACTGTCTTCTTAAGTAAATAATCAAATACTTGTTGACCCGTCCTCTTAAGTAAATAATTAAATACTTTTTGAACCGTCCTCTTAAGTAAATAATTAAATACTTTTTGAACCGTCCTCTTAAGTAAATAATCAAATACTTGTTGACCCGTCCTCTTAAGTAAACAAATACTTGTTAGAACCGTCCTCTTAAGTAAATAATCAAATACTTGTTAGAACCGTCCTCTTAAGTAAATAATCAAATACTTGTTGACCCGTCCTCTTAAGTAAATAATTAAATACTTTTTGAACCGTCCTCTTAAGTAAATAATTAAATACTTTTTGAACCGTCCTCTTAAGTAAATAATCAAATACTTGTTGAACCGTCCTCTTAAGTAAACAAATACTTGTTAGAACCGTCCTCTTAAGTAAATAATCAAATACTTGTTAGAACCGTCCTCTTAAGTAAATAATCAAATACTTGTTGAACCGTCCTCTTAAGTAAACAAATACTTGTTAGAACCGTCCTCTTAAGTAAATAATCAAATACTTGTTGAACCGTCATCTTAAGTAAATAATCAAATACTTTTTGAACCGTCCTCTTAAGTAAATAATCAAATACATGTTGAACCGTCCTCTTAAGTAAATAATCAAATACTTGTTGAACCGTCCTCTTAAGTAAACAAATACTTGTTAGAACCGTCCTCTTAAGTAAATAATCAAATACTTGTTGAACCGTCATCTTAAGTAAATAATCAAATACTTGTTGAACCGTCCTCTTAAGTAAATAATCAAATACTTGTTGACCCGTCCTCTTAAGTAAATAATTAAATACTTTTTGAACCGTCCTCTTAAGTAAATAATCAAATACTTGTTGAACCGTCATCTTAAGTAAATAATCAAATACATGTTGAACCGTCCTCTTAAGTAAATAATCAAATACTTGTTAGAACCGTCCTCTTAAGTAAATAATCAAATACTTGTTGAACCGTCCTCTTAAGTAAACAAATACTTGTTAGAACCGTCCTCTTAAGTAAATAATCAAATACTTGTTGAACCGTCCTCTTAAGTAAACAAATACTTGTTGAACCGTCATCTTAAGTAAATAATCAAATACTTGTTGAACCGTCCTCTTAAGTAAACAAATACTTGTTGAACCGTCATCTTAAGTAAATAATCAAATACTTGTTAGAACCGTCCTCTTAAGTAAATAATCAAATACATGTTGAACCGTCCTCTTAAGTAAATAATCAAATACTTGTTGAACCGTCCTCTTAAGTAAATAATCAAATACTTGTTAGAACCGTCCTCTTAAGTAAATAATCAAATACTTGTTGAACCGTCCTCTTAAGTAAACAAATACTTGTTGAACCGTCATCTTAAGTAAATAATCAAATACATGTTGAACCGTCCTCTTAAGTAAATAATCAAATACTTGTTAGAACCGTCCTCTTAAGTAAATAATCAAATACTTGTTAGAACCGTCATCTTAAGTAAATAATCAAATACATGTTGAACCGTCCTCTTAAGTAAATAATCAAATACTTGTTGAACCGTCCTCTTAAGTAAATAATCAAATACTTGTTGAACCGTCCTCTTAAGTAAATAATCAAATACTTGTTGAACCGTCCTCTTAAGTAAACAAATACTTGTTGAACCGTCATCTTAAGTAAATAATCAAATACATGTTGAACCGTCCTCTTAAGTAAATAATCAAATACTTGTTAGAACCGTCCTCTTAAGTAAATAATCAAATACTTGTTGAACCGTCCTCTTAAGTAAACAAATACTTGTTAGAACCGTCATCTTAAGTAAATAATCAAATACATGTTGAACCGTCCTCTTAAGTAAATAATCAAATACTTGTTAGAACCGTCCTCTTAAGTAAATAATCAAATACTTGTTGAACCGTCCTCTTAAGTAAACAAATACTTGTTAGAACCGTCCTCTTAAGTAAATAATCAAATACATGTTGAACCGTCCTCTTAAGTAAATAATCAAATACTTGTTAGAACCGTCCTCTTAAGTAAATAATCAAATACTTGTTGAACCGTCCTCTTAAGTAAACAAATACTTGTTGAACCGTCATCTTAAGTAAATAATCAAATACTTGTTAGAACCGTCCTCTTAAGTAAATAATCAAATACATGTTGAACCGTCCTCTTAAGTAAATAATCAAATACTTGTTGAACCGTCCTCTTAAGTAAATAATCAAATACTTGTTAGAACCGTCCTCTTAAGTAAATAATCAAATACTTGTTGAACCGTCCTCTTAAGTAAACAAATACTTGTTGAACCGTCATCTTAAGTAAATAATCAAATACATGTTGAACCGTCCTCTTAAGTAAATAATCAAATACTTGTTAGAACCGTCCTCTTAAGTAAATAATCAAATACTTGTTAGAACCGTCATCTTAAGTAAATAATCAAATACATGTTGAACCGTCCTCTTAAGTAAATAATCAAATACTTGTTGAACCGTCCTCTTAAGTAAATAATCAAATACTTGTTGAACCGTCCTCTTAAGTAAATAATCAAATACTTGTTGAACCGTCCTCTTAAGTAAACAAATACTTGTTGAACCGTCATCTTAAGTAAATAATCAAATACATGTTGAACCGTCCTCTTAAGTAAATAATCAAATACTTGTTAGAACCGTCCTCTTAAGTAAATAATCAAATACTTGTTGAACCGTCCTCTTAAGTAAACAAATACTTGTTAGAACCGTCATCTTAAGTAAATAATCAAATACATGTTGAACCGTCCTCTTAAGTAAATAATCAAATACTTGTTAGAACCGTCCTCTTAAGTAAATAATCAAATACTTGTTGAACCGTCCTCTTAAGTAAACAAATACTTGTTAGAACCGTCCTCTTAAGTAAATAATCAAATACATGTTGAACCGTCCTCTTAAGTAAATAATCAAATACTTGTTAGAACCGTCCTCTTAAGTAAATAATCAAATACTTGTTGAACCGTCCTCTTAAGTAAACAAATACTTGTTGAACCGTCATCTTAAGTAAATAATCAAATACATGTTGAACCGTCCTCTTAAGTAAATAATCAAATACTTGTTAGAACCGTCCTCTTAAGTAAATAATCAAATACTTGTTGAACCGTCCTCTTAAGTAAACAAATACTTGTTAGAACCGTCCTCTTAAGTAAATAATCAAATACTTGTTGAACCGTCATCTTAAGTAAATAATCAAATACTTGTTAGAACCGTCCTCTTAAGTAAATAATCAAATACATGTTTAACCGTCCTCTTAAGTAAATAATCAAATACTTGTTGAACCGTCCTCTTAAGTAAACAAATACTTGTTGAACCATCCTGTTAAGTAAATAATCAAATACTTGTTAGAACCGTCATCTTAAGTAAATAATCAAATACATGTTTAACCGTCATCTTAAGTAAATAATCAAATACATGTTGAACCGTCCTCTTAAGTAAATAATCAAATACTTTTTGAACCGTCCTCTTAAGTAAATAATCAAATACTTGTTGAACCGTCCTCTTAAGTAAACAAATACTTGTTAGAACCGTCCTCTTAAGTAAATAATCAAATACTTGTTGAACCGTCATCTTAAGTAAATAATCAAATACTTTTTGAACCGTCCTCTTAAGTAAATAATCAAATACTTGTTGACCCGTCCTCTTAAGTAAATAATTAAATACTTTTTGAACCGTCCTCTTAAGTAAATAATCAAATACTTGTTGAACCGTCATCTTAAGTAAATAATCAAATACTTGTTGAACCGTCCTCTTAAGTAAACAAATACTTGTTGAACCGTCCTCTTAAGTAAACAAATACTTGTTGAACTGTCTTCTTAAGTAAATAATCAAATACTTGTTGACCCGTCCTCTTAAGTAAATAATTAAATACTTTTTGAACCGTCCTCTTAAGTAAATAATTAAATACTTTTTGAACCGTCCTCTTAAGTAAATAATCAAATACTTGTTGACCCGTCCTCTTAAGTAAATAATTAAATACTTTTTGAACCGTCCTCTTAAGTAAATAATCAAATACTTGTTGAACCGTCCTCTTAAGTAAATAATCAAATACTTGTTGACCCGTCCTCTTAAGTAAATAATTAAATACTTTTTGAACCGTCCTCTTAAGTAAATAATCAAATACTTGTTGACCCGTCCTCTTAAGTAAATAATTAAATACTTTTTGAACCGTCCTCTTAAGTAAATAATCAAATACTTGTTGAACCGTCCTCTTAAGTAAATAATCAAATACTTGTTGAACCGTCCTCTTAAGTAAACAAATACTTGTTAGAACCGTCCTCTTAAGTAAATAATCAAATACTTGTTGAACCGTCCTCTTAAGTAAACAAATACTTGTTGAACCGTCATCTTAAGTAAATAATCAAATACTTGTTGAACCGTCCTCTTAAGTAAACAAATACTTGTTGAACCGTCATCTTAAGTAAATAATCAAATACTTGTTAGAACCGTCCTCTTAAGTAAATAATCAAATACATGTTGAACCGTCCTCTTAAGTAAATAATCAAATACTTGTTGAACCGTCCTCTTAAGTAAATAATCAAATACTTGTTAGAACCGTCCTCTTAAGTAAATAATCAAATACTTGTTGAACCGTCCTCTTAAGTAAACAAATACTTGTTGAACCGTCATCTTAAGTAAATAATCAAATACATGTTGAACCGTCCTCTTAAGTAAATAATCAAATACTTGTTAGAACCGTCCTCTTAAGTAAATAATCAAATACTTGTTAGAACCGTCATCTTAAGTAAATAATCAAATACATGTTGAACCGTCCTCTTAAGTAAATAATCAAATACTTGTTGAACCGTCCTCTTAAGTAAATAATCAAATACTTGTTGAACCGTCCTCTTAAGTAAATAATCAAATACTTGTTGAACCGTCCTCTTAAGTAAACAAATACTTGTTGAACCGTCATCTTAAGTAAATAATCAAATACATGTTGAACCGTCCTCTTAAGTAAATAATCAAATACTTGTTAGAACCGTCCTCTTAAGTAAATAATCAAATACTTGTTGAACCGTCCTCTTAAGTAAACAAATACTTGTTAGAACCGTCATCTTAAGTAAATAATCAAATACATGTTGAACCGTCCTCTTAAGTAAATAATCAAATACTTGTTAGAACCGTCCTCTTAAGTAAATAATCAAATACTTGTTGAACCGTCCTCTTAAGTAAACAAATACTTGTTAGAACCGTCCTCTTAAGTAAATAATCAAATACATGTTGAACCGTCCTCTTAAGTAAATAATCAAATACTTGTTAGAACCGTCCTCTTAAGTAAATAATCAAATACTTGTTGAACCGTCCTCTTAAGTAAACAAATACTTGTTGAACCGTCATCTTAAGTAAATAATCAAATACTTGTTAGAACCGTCCTCTTAAGTAAATAATCAAATACATGTTGAACCGTCCTCTTAAGTAAATAATCAAATACTTGTTGAACCGTCCTCTTAAGTAAATAATCAAATACTTGTTAGAACCGTCCTCTTAAGTAAATAATCAAATACTTGTTGAACCGTCCTCTTAAGTAAACAAATACTTGTTGAACCGTCATCTTAAGTAAATAATCAAATACATGTTGAACCGTCCTCTTAAGTAAATAATCAAATACTTGTTAGAACCGTCCTCTTAAGTAAATAATCAAATACTTGTTAGAACCGTCATCTTAAGTAAATAATCAAATACATGTTGAACCGTCCTCTTAAGTAAATAATCAAATACTTGTTGAACCGTCCTCTTAAGTAAATAATCAAATACTTGTTGAACCGTCCTCTTAAGTAAATAATCAAATACTTGTTGAACCGTCCTCTTAAGTAAACAAATACTTGTTGAACCGTCATCTTAAGTAAATAATCAAATACATGTTGAACCGTCCTCTTAAGTAAATAATCAAATACTTGTTAGAACCGTCCTCTTAAGTAAATAATCAAATACTTGTTGAACCGTCCTCTTAAGTAAACAAATACTTGTTAGAACCGTCATCTTAAGTAAATAATCAAATACATGTTGAACCGTCCTCTTAAGTAAATAATCAAATACTTGTTAGAACCGTCCTCTTAAGTAAATAATCAAATACTTGTTGAACCGTCCTCTTAAGTAAACAAATACTTGTTAGAACCGTCCTCTTAAGTAAATAATCAAATACATGTTGAACCGTCCTCTTAAGTAAATAATCAAATACTTGTTAGAACCGTCCTCTTAAGTAAATAATCAAATACTTGTTGAACCGTCCTCTTAAGTAAACAAATACTTGTTGAACCGTCATCTTAAGTAAATAATCAAATACATGTTGAACCGTCCTCTTAAGTAAATAATCAAATACTTGTTAGAACCGTCCTCTTAAGTAAATAATCAAATACTTGTTGAACCGTCCTCTTAAGTAAACAAATACTTGTTAGAACCGTCCTCTTAAGTAAATAATCAAATACTTGTTGAACCGTCATCTTAAGTAAATAATCAAATACTTGTTAGAACCGTCCTCTTAAGTAAATAATCAAATACATGTTTAACCGTCCTCTTAAGTAAATAATCAAATACTTGTTGAACCGTCCTCTTAAGTAAACAAATACTTGTTGAACCATCCTGTTAAGTAAATAATCAAATACTTGTTAGAACCGTCATCTTAAGTAAATAATCAAATACATGTT
>OY744533.1:15471472-15476472 GCA_963556195.1 Sepiola atlantica
TAATGTATATACTTATTATATATTACTTATTATATATACTTATATATACTTATATATATATATATATTCATACTATATATCTATATATATATATATATTTATACTTATACTTATACTTATATATACTTATATATACTTAAAAACGTATTTATATATATAATTTTATAATACTTACATCACTCTTATATTATTTTGCTTTTAAATTATTTTATTTAATTTACATTTTATTTATTATTATCATTAGTATCATTATTATTTCATTATTATTATTATCATAATTGTTACACCGGCCGTTCTTACACAGGAGAAACAGCACCGGTTGTCACTATAAATAGTGCGAGTCACCAGAGACACAGAGAAGACAAAGCACAGTCTTGTAACTGTCTAGCCAAGTGCTAGTCACTTTCTTACTTTGTTAATACACTTGTTAAACCAACCCTCGACTTGACTTCCTTTATTCATTATTTACTGTTGGACAACTTCACAACAATTATTATCATCATTATTATCATTATTATCATTATTATTTCATTATTATTATTATCATTATTATTATCATTATTATTATCATTATTTTATTTATTACTTTTACATTATTTTATATTACTTATATTACTTATTAATTTACTTATATATACTTATATATACTTTAAAAATATATACTTATATATACTTATATATACTTATCATATATTACTTATATATATACTTATATATATATATACTTCTTATGTATATGTGATCTCAGTAGCAAACTTTACTAGTTTGCATATTGCTGTGCAAAAGGATGCTTTATTAATTAACTATACTTTGTTATTGTTTTTTAGTCCAGCGATTGTTTTGAGGTTAATACAGGGTAGTCGCTAGAAAAGCGGGAAATTTGAGGCCGTAAATTTGATTGTTTAAATTTTTTTTTTTTTTTTTAATTCCATTGCGTCTGGCTTATTCACTTCTTCGATTTGCACCGACGACTTTTTGAGCATCTGGGAGTGTATTATATAATATTAGTCGTTTAAAAACTTTATAAAAGTTATTCTTTGTCAAAATAAATTCTTTGTCAAAATATTCTTTATCAAAATAAATTCTTTGTCAAAATAAATTCTTTGTCAAAATAAATTTGCGTATGACAAATTTCTCGCTTTTCTAGCGACAACCCTGTATAACAAACAGTTCTGTTTATGAATATTGTTTTATTTTATATATAAATGTTTAGCAAGTTAATATAATTTAGAAATGCCAATGATGATGGGGGTCTCCTTTTTGGTTATGATGGCAGGACAGTTGTTTATGCATCATTATTGTTCCTTTTCGGTCTGTTCTTTGGAGGAACTGACTTGATTTTCCAACAATTACCAAAATGTTAATGCCTAACATTGATAATAGCATGTCATACTGAAATTATTTGTTAAAAAAATAAATTAATGTTTATTTAAATAAACACTTTGCGTCGTTTGATCTGGTCTCTATCCGATTTCATATTTCATATTTCATATATCATATTTCATATTTTTAACTCACCGACGCTTATAAATGTAGTTCAACTCATTTCAATATATACACATGTCCCAGCGTGGTCGCTACATCTACTCGGACTTTGAAAACTATTTCTCTATTAACACCAGGAGGACTCGGGAATCTTCGACGGCTTCGCCGACAGATTTCATACTAACATGTTTGTTTCATGTTTACAACAATGAAATGTTTATTATTTAAAAGTGTTGTTTCAAGTATTTTAAATACAAAAATTTGCGAATCGATAGCGAGCTGGCAAAGCCATCTCGTCTATATTTATAAATCAATGTTTGTTTGCGTGTTGTAGAAATCGATATGGTAACAGAACATTCAAATAAGTTTCAATAAGCGTTACATTTTTCAAGGAATCTTAAGACGTCATTGACATTTTTTTTTCGATTCAGTCTGGGGTCACTGGGGGTAATTATCGGTTAGGTTCATAAAATAACTGAAATATTAGAACGTGAAGAATCAAAATTAATTTTGTAAATATATTGTCTTTGTTTCATAAAACAAAAATAATATTAAACAAAGAATAACTGAGTTAAGAATATATTAAAAAAAGGTTTAAACATGTAAATAATGTTTTTCTAAGTATTTTTAAAATTTTAAATAATTAAATAAAAAGAATTCGCTAAAGCAATTTGGCGTTTAACAGGTGTCTGTAAGAAACACAGCGTCAACAAATAGTGTTTATTTTTCGAAAAGATTACCACCCTAACACTTTTTTAATTACTTGATCTCATATTGCAAATGCTATTTTAAACTTTTATTTCGATGCAAAAATTGTAAACATGACTATATTTGAAATTATTTCCGACCAGCAATGTATTTCTATGCGGGCAACGCCGGGTGAATACCGCTAGTATTTATTAAAAAAAAAAACGAAACTCTGACTTTAGAGCCAATCAAAATAAAAGAAGGCAATTTTGTTTTTTAAGGTGTACACAAGAAATTTTTTTAAACAAAGTTTTCATTTTCAGTTTACTAAATATATTTTATGGTTCACTTTGATAATGAAACAATCTGATCAAACAATGCACATCACCACTTTTGCCGCCACAGAAAAGTTATTTATTTTAGCCATTTTAAAGATGTGTTTAATTTTAAAATAAAATGTTCCTCCATGTTTAGATTTAAGTTTGAAATAACATTTTCGTCAATCTGTCACGCTAAGGTTTGAAATAACATTTTCGTCAATCTGTCACGCTAAGGTTTGAAATTACATTTTCGTCAATCTGTCACGCTAAGGTTTGAAATAACATTTTCGTCAATCTGTCACGCTAAGGTTTGAAATAACATTTTCGTCAATCTGTCACGCTAAGGTTTGAAATAACATTTTCTTCAATCTGTCACGCTAAGGTTTGAAATAACATTTTTATCAGTCTGTCACGCTAAGGTTTGAAATAACATTTTCGTCAATCTGTCACGCTAAGGTTTGAAATAACATTTTCGTCAATCTGTCACGCTAAGGTTTGAAATAACATTTTCGTCAATCTGTCACGCTAAGGTTTGAAATAACATTTTCGTCAATCTGTCACGCTAAGGTTTGAAATAACATTTTCTTCAATCTGTCACGCTAAGGTTTGAAATAACATTTTCGTCAATCTGTCACGCTAAGGTTTGAAATAACATTTTCGTCAATCTGTCACGTTAAGGTTTTAAATAACATTTTCGTCAATCTGTCACGCTAAGGTTTGAAATAACATTTTCGTCAATCTGTCACGCTAAGGTTTGAAATAACATTTTCGTCAATCTGTCACGCTAAGGTTTGAAATAACATTTTCGTCAATCTGTCACGCTAAGGTTTGAAATAACATTTTCTTCAATCTGTCACGCTAAGGTTTGAAATAACATTTTCGTTAATCTGTCACGCTAAGGTTTGAAATAACATTTTCGTCAATCTGTCACGCTAAGGTTTGAAATAACATTTTCGTCAATCTGTCACGCTAAGGTTTGAAATAACATTTTCGTCAATCTGTCACGCTAAGGTTTGAAATAACATTTTTATCAGTCTGTCATGCTAAGGTTTGAAATAACATTTTCGTCAATCTGTCACGCTAAGGTTTGAAATAACATTTTCGTCAATCTGTCACGCTAAGGTTTGAAATAACATTTTCGTCAATCTGTCACGCTAAGGTTTGAAATAGCATTTTCGTCGGTCCGCCATGCTTGCGTTTGAAATTCAGGCGTAAGTAGTCAAAATGTGGGCTACATTTAGTTTAATTTTCAAAGTAGGTGGAAGCTCTTCGTTGAAAATTCAGATGCCTCCGAGTTTTTGTAAAATTCTAAAATTAAGTACTATCCATCACTTAATAAATATTCTCCAAATTTTAATTTCTTGGGAGTTTTTGAAAATGTTTTAGGGGTATAATATGGACACAACCTCTCATTTGAAGATTCAAATATTTCAGATTTGCATTAAATTTGATCCATAGTCATTAGACACCATTTAAGCCAGATTTTTCGAATTTCCATTTTTTTCTTAAGACCCCTTAAGCTTAAGCCTTAAAATTTAGCCATTTTCTAGAATCAAAATGATGCAGTAGATTTTCATCAAAATTGAAATAAGGATTCTAGATTTTAATCTTCGTAAAGGGGACATAAAAGTGGTGCAACACTGTTCCGTTAAGGAATTGATTTTACCCTTCCTAGGACGGGTATCTATGTGGTTCTTTATAAAATATTCACGAAATTAGTTACTAAGTGTTTTTTAAACATTTATTCTTGATGTCCTGCGGCAACTTGTTCCAATTTATTGGGATGAGCATCGAGCCATCAAATTACTCACTCTCTTTGATATTGTAAATAGCCAATTCGGTTTGGTCGCGTCGCATCCCAATCTGTAAAAGTGTTATTCAAATTTTACAAGCGTTCTTTCATGCTACTCAAATTGTCCGTGTCCTCGGAAATCCTTGTGGAATTTCTCTTCCGTCTATATCCCTCTGGATATGGAAAGAGTTCCAGTTTCCATGGCGAGATTTCGGCGCCCATAATTGACAACAATATTCAAGATGGTGTCTTATTTGTGTGTTAGAAGCCGTTAAAGAAAGGTTTCTGCTGGGTTTACTTTGGGATTTGTTTTTTTGTTTTTTTAACTGAAATAGCCGTGGAAACGTACATCGCTTTCACGTGTTTCTCTTTGGTTGATGACGGTGCAGTTTTGAAATAATCTAATCATTGTTTTGTGCCGGTGTAGTTTACGGAGCGGGCTATTTCTTGATAGGATTTTCTAGTTAAATTTAATTTTTACGGTAGACTTTTGTTTATTAAATTGTTAGGTGAAAATACAAAATAGTTAATAAAGCCCCCCCCCCCCTTCTCTATGTTAAGAATGGCTTTCTAAATAACTTTATTATTCCAGCCCGGTCCGTAAACTGCATAAGTAACTAGTTTTTTTTAAATTTTGTTGAGATGCTTTCACGCAACTCTATAACAAATTCTGTCGGTCGTCTGCCCATCCGTTAGTCGGTCAGTCTGTCTGTTCG
>OY744533.1:15478972-15491472 GCA_963556195.1 Sepiola atlantica
TTAATAAGATTAAAGTAAAAAAAATGAATAATAATACTGCATTGATAAAGGCTTCTATTTTCAATTTTAATAATAATAATAATAATATATATATATATATATATATATATATATATATATATATGTATGGCTAGGTTTCCTTCCTCTTATCTATTTGCCTTTCTGGTACCTAAGGTACTAAAGCTTTTTTTTTTTTTTTTAATGCAACTTTAATTCCTATAGAATTTTATTTCAAGCTACCATATCGCAGAATGGTTCTTGCGTGTAGTGTTTAGATAGCATTTTATTATTATTATTATTATTATTATTATTATTATTATTATTATTATTATTATTATTATTATTATTATTATTATTATTATTATTATTACTAGTATTACTATTGTTATAAAGAATTTTATTTGATATGCAAATTACCATATCGCACGGTAGTCTTAAGGGTAGTATATTATTATTATTATTATTATTATTATTATTATTATTATTATTATTATTATTATTATTATTATTATTATTATTATTATTATTTTATATATAAGTAACATTTTAAGCTGAATTATTTCGACACTTGATTGGGGAAATGGTAGTTTGATCTGTACCATTAGAGAGCCATGCATATAACTGTCCTGTTTTTAAATCTCCGAAACAGTTACATGGTAAACAGCTGATGATCCCCGTGTTAATATTAGATGCTTACGTTAAGGTCTCCTGTTTTTGTTTCACTGTTAGATACTTAATCCCCCTTTTTATTTTATTTACTTACTATTATATATTTTATTTTTTTATGAATTTTCCAACGAATGTTAAGTCTGCACTATTTTTGATTTAGTTAGTTTCTGTGGTAATTTAAACTGCATTTTCCTTCTTTTTTTGTCTTTTTGTTTAAAATAACTCAAAGCTTCTTTAGACTATATATATATATATATATATATATATATATATATATATATATATAGTCTAAAGAAGCTATTGATTCCTAACTGTTTTCATCAATTTCTTTTTTTATGTCATATTTTGTCATGCTCAAAAATACATATGACTATATTAACGAAGAACAAATTTTAGTGTCCAGTCATGATTTACCTTCCTTTTGCATATCAGAAGTTAAGAGACTACCGGGCATGCGCATTGAGAGATACCGGAAATAAATAACGCCCGGTGAAAACTAATCATTTAAACTCTGGCGCGAATTGAAAACACGTATATCATTTCGTCTTTGTTCTTTGTTTTTATCTTTTGTTTCAGTCTCGCGAGCCGAGTCTACGCCATTGCATCTGGCGACGAGAATTTAACTGACGAGATCACATTTTCTACCACATAAAAAAGAAAAGAAAAAAAAAAGAAAATCTGCACGAGATATGTTATTTTGCCAAAACAGATATCCGTAATTCTCCTGTTTTTCCCAATTTCAGCGTCTACTCTGACCAAAATACAATTGGCATTCGCTGGCAAATGTGAATAGATAAATTGAAAAACCTATTCATCGCCTTAGATATTGACACCAACAGAAAACAAAAAGCGACTTTTTTACATTTAGCCGGAGACGTAGTTTTAGACAATTTTCACGACTTCACTCATAAGCAGAAATGCATAGGGGCAACTACTAAAGCGGAAGATGGTTCTGGTAATACCAAACAAATATGAAACAGCGAAGAAATGATTAACTTACCATTTAACGCCTAAAAACAAATCATAAGAAATTTACAAATTGCGACGCGCGATGAAAATACAGATGAAAATTTGGATTCTTACCATGGCAGGCTAAGAACTCTAGCACCCACATGCGACTTCCAAGATACAGACTGGGAAATCTTCGCCCATATACTGCAAGGGTGTTCGTCCTTTAAGGTTAGAAGAAAGCCGCTAAGGAATAAATCTACCCTCAAGCAAATAGTAGACTAAGCCAGGACCATTAAACGCGTGTATATATATTTATACATTTAAAGACACACTTGCTAATGCACTAATTTCAAGTTTAGATATAGACCCCAAAAAATATTGCTTATCAAACTATTACCCCCACCTACAACAGATAATTGGATTTATCTAGTGAACATTAGTTTCAACTTTTTCCTCTTCCTTTCCATTTTCTCATACCTATCGGATGTGTATGAGATAAAAAGTAACGCCGGCGTTCAAAGAGAACACTCCCCACCCACGCACACGAACACACAGATTTAACGTTTCCCTCTTGTCTTATTTCTTTTCCTTCCTGATACATGTGTAGCGGAAATAAAACGGACCATAAACACACCCACATATGATCTTGACAGGGGACAACTGGTGACCGGTTTGTGAAATATTAATAATATTAATTTTAGTTCGCCATTTTTACGAACTCTGTTCACACATCATAGATGGCTTGAAGAAGGGAATGGTTCGCGAAAATTTCCTAGGGACTATCCCAGCACACACACACACACACACACACACAAATATTTTTTTTAAAACTGAAATTGGGATTTACTTTATCTCTAGAATCGTCCAATGAAATCGGCACGTAATCGTAAGTTGCACGTTTATTTGTTTATTTATTCATTCTCAGTTTTAATTACTTTTTAAAATTATTATTAGTCTTTGCCCCACATGCGCACTTATGATTTATCGTTTACTGATTACACCAATATACATATAAATATACATCTTAACATGAAGCGAACGTAGACACGATTCTCTCTCTCTCTCTCTCTCTCTCTCTCTCTCTCTCTATATATATATATATATATATATATATATATATATATATATATATATATATATATATATATATATACAGGGTGATTCATAAGTCACTTAGTTATTTAATTTTGAAATTCTAAAGTTAAGAAATACGGTAATACAAAACAGAAAGTTTATTCAACAAATTCAGTCATGGGAGTTTAAAATTACAGTAAATTTTCAAAATTTCCACCTTCGATCTGCATGCATAGCTCCATTCTTTTTTGCAAGGAATTTACGACTCTTTGTAGCATTGCCTTTCAACAAGTGTAGGGAGATTCATCAAATTTGTAGCATATTTGATTGATTGAGTGTTGTGCGAAGGAGGCTTTCTGTTCACATCCCGTTTCGATTGCCTTTCAACAATGTGGGAGATTCATCAAATGTTGCCATATGAATAACAATAAAAATTCGCTTTTCAATTGTAAATGACATACTGCCTGAAAAAAAGCACATATGATGATTTACACAAATTTAAATAAATAAAAATAAATATATATAGAAACAAATATATAAACGAACAAATTTAAAATAACAAATAGCAGTAATTAGAGAGTAAGATAACAATCATCAAAAGTTCATAGTATGTTTGTGCTTCATATGGTAATCATTTTAAATAGCTAAGGGACTTATGAATCACCCTGTATATATGTATCTATATATATATATATATATATATATATAGATACATTTGTATTTTTTAAAGTTTTCTGATGGTCTTTTTTGTTTTAAAATCAAAAAACTTAATAAATGTTCCATAGGTTCCACATGAAACCAGTTGTAACATTTTAAAATGCCTAACGTAATGCGATTTTGTTCTATTATGCCATCCAGCGTTGCTGAATTTAAATCGTCAATGACTTCCTGGAACAATGCAAAAAACATTCTATGCGCGTTTCTCCGCTGTCTTTTTAAAATGTTCTTCTTTCTCCAGCATTTTTGTTTATTTGCTTTTGATACCTGAGGATGATTCGACGAAGAATCAAAAACGTCCGTGAAACCTATGGAACATTTATTATTTTGTTTTTATTTTAATGCAAAAAATTCCATCAGAAAAATTGAAAAAATAAAAAATGTATAATTAAACAGACGAATTCTGTTATTTTTAACAATGTTTGCATATATATATATATATATATATATATATATATATATATATATATATATATATATATATATGGAAAATGAAAAAGGAAAAACCAACAGATATTTTATATATATTCATCAACGCTTCGTCTTTATTGTAAGACTTCGTCAGGATGATAATTTTAAGAAAAATGTCATACAAGTACATCGAAATATTGGGTTGACATGAGTGGTTGATAAGGAAAAGTAGTAGCCGTGGCTACTAAGAGCGCTGGACGAGGGTCCAAGCTGCCGAAACTTTGATGAATATATAAAAAATATCTCTTGGTTTTTCCTTTTTCATTTCCCATTACGTCGGATTAATCTCATATATATATATATATATATATATATATATATATATATATATATATATATATATATATATATATATATATATATGGAAATTGAAAAAAGAAAACCAAAAAATATGATTTATGTATTCATCAACGTTTCGTCTTTATTATAAGACTTCCTCAGTATGATTTGTCTGAAGAAAACATTATACAAGTACAAAATGTTTGGAATGGATGGTGGTGGCGGTTGCCGGCTCAGTGCCTGCAGCAGCTTGAGCAAAAAAAAGCAAAATATGAGATACCAATAGATGGTGGCAGATAGAGTTACCGGGAACTGACGGCCTTTTTTTGGTGTCTGTAATTCAGAGTATTGCGCCATAGTCGTCACGTTAGGCACTGCGTGTTGGCGACGCTATTTGCCTATAGCTAGGTGTGTGTGTGTGTGTGTGTGTGTGTGTGTGTGTGTGTGTGTGTGTGTAAGTGGGCGTTGGCTTAACAGAGCTCGTCCGCCATTTTGCAGGTTCAGTCATGTAACCAACATTTTTTAAAAATTGGTCACATGACTATTATTCCTCCTTCTTTTGCTTAGCTCCATTCTTCTCGGACTTCACCGATCGGGTTTGATCACAAAAAAACCTCTGCCTGATGAGAGCTCAGCTCTTGATAGCTGTAGATCGATAACATCGACATGTCAGTGTAGCAGACTTTGTACATGTTTGAATAAAAAGCATTCAATTACAGCTCTATATTTTTATTGAGCACTCTTTTATAAGCCCGGTTTGATTCCATTTGGATTTCTACCCTGTGGATTTTTATCCTACCTAGATTACCATATATATATATATATATATATATATATATATATATATATATATATATATATATATATATATATATATAAGGAAATTAACAACATCTTTGAGGCACGCATGAAAATGTATTTAAATGAGATATTTTGAAAATCCACACAACGTGCAATTTAAATGAAAAATTCATTTATTTAATTTTTTTTGCAAGCTTTCGTTGTATAACCACTTTGTCAGGCGAGACTGTCTTATAGGTTTTTTTTCTTCTTTTCTTCTTACTCATTTTGATGGTATTAACCCCGAGGGGTCGAATCACGATAAAAGCAGAAAGGCACGCCAAATTCTAAAAGACGTTAGTATAAGTATATATATATATATATATATATATATATATATATATATATATATATATATATATATATATATATATATGCGATTTTATTATTTATTCAAATTTGAATAAATAATATTTGTAAGAAAAAGTCTTTCATGGTGATCATTGGTCTCCTGAACGGAATACTTTGCTAAGCCTTTATAAAATCGCATATAAATGCTCTGTACTTTGTAATCGAGTATCATCGAGCTTGTTTTCATTGGCATAACCCCGGTCTTCACTAGATGATCTATTTTATAAGTGAAAAATATATATATATATATATATATATATATATATATATATATATATATATATATATATATATGCATACATTGTTAAAGATCACAGAATTCTTCTGTGTAATTATACCTTTTTAATTTTAGTTATTTTTCTTATGGTCTTTTTGTGTATTGAAATAAAAGCAAAATAATAAATGTTCCATAGGTTTCACGAAGGTTTTAGATTGTTCGTCGAATCGAAATGAACAAAAAAACTAGAGAAAGACGAGAATTTTTTTAAAAGGAAGTCGTTGACGATTTAAATTCAGCAACGCTTGATGGCATCACAGAACAAAATCGCATTCCGTTGAGCATTTTAAAATGTTACCCCTGGTTTCATATGTGATGCTGTTAATTTTAGGTTGTTGTGTTTTTATGTAGATAGCTTCCATTATTTTTAATTTTTTCCAGTAATTTTTATTTCTAATTATATATATATATATATATATATATATATATATATATATATATATATATATATATATGTAATTATTTTTATTGGTGAGCCGAACACACGTGTCCATTGATTACTTTTATGTACGTATAAAATAAATAAATATATATATTAACAGAAAACATACGTCCTATGACGTTAAAGGCGACTAATAATGCAATTTTCTGCATCTTAATCACTTAGGAAATCGAAATAATAGTAAGCAAAATAACAACGAACGCTACAATCACCAATAAAAATAATTACATAAAAATACATTAAATATTTAGGTGATAAAAATCGTACAGATTTCTAGACAGAGCGTCTATAGACATCAATATCGAACGTTCGATCTCTGTCTAAGTTAGCCAAGCTGATGACGGCTGTGAGCCAGAAACACGTGTCCATGGATTACTTTTATGTACGTATAAAATAAATAATATATATATATATATATACAGGGTGGGCCAAAATAAGGGTCCTATCTTTAAATTTGAATAACTTGAATTTGAATAACTTCCACAAAATAAAAGTTAAACTCACCAAACTTTATGTGTGTGTAGACTGACCCTTCCGAGATTTTTTGAAATAAACAAAACAAATTTTAGCCGAAAAACACTTCTTAAAACTTACAAAAACTAAAGTATTGTTTTTTACACTGTTTTGAGTTTTTTAAGCAAAAATAATGTTTTCTAAATGAGGGTACGTTCCTTAGGGCTAATACGGCTCATGCTTGCTTCGGAAGGGGTCCTTTACTTATTCTAAAAAAAAAATGAAAAAAATCAATAAATAAAAAAGTTATGAATTTTTTAAAATAGGACCCTTATTTTTGCCCACCCTATATATATATATATATATATATATATATATATATAGAGAGAGAGAGAGAGAGAGATAGATAGATAGATAGATAGATACATAGATGTATGTATGTATGTATGTATGTATGTGTGTATGTGTGTATTAATGTATGTATGTATGTATGTATGTATGTATGTATGTATGTATGTATGTATGTATGTATGTATGTATGTGTGTATTAATGTAGATATCGAATCTGTGTGTCTGAAGACGCACCTCTACTCCTACCTCTGATACTAATCTTCTTATCTTATCAATTGCTAATAGAGATTTGGAATTTGTCGCTCCGAAGAAAAAAATAAACTATTGTTTCTTTTAATGCACTATTGTATACTCTTTCAATGCTCAATTCATGGGGGGTGTCTTAGTGTTGTACCAATTCCCCATTTGAGGGAGTCGATAGTATAGGTTTGTTCGTCATGAGACCATCCTCCCAGGAATTACCTACCTCTTTTAGAAGGGGGAAGTGTAGCATCTGTCCTGTGGTCATTATATCCCCACCTAGGAATTAACTGTTCCGGCGCATATTTTTGCTTGTAATAATAAAGATGTTACTTTATTTGACACTAGCAGACTTCGCTATCTCACTATCGCTTCGCAATTTAATTACTATTCATTACTTGAAATCGTCGAAACGAAACTAAGCGATAAGAAAAAGAAGACAAAGCTCAATCTCTCTATTCGCCTCTCTTTTCTCTCTCTCTTTCTCTCTTCCCTCTCTCTCTCCCGCTCTCTCTCTCTCTCTATCGATGAGAAAAGAAGACAAAACAAATCTATAAGAAAAAGAAGACAAAAATAATCGATAAAAAGACAAAACTAATCGATGAAAAAAAAATAAAACTCTCTCTCCCCCTTTTTCTCTCCCCTCTCTCTCCCCCTTTTTCTCTCCCCTCTCTCTCCCTCTCTTCCCCTTCTCTCTCCCTCCGTTTTGTTTTAATAATAAGGGAATATTTCTGTATCTATAATAATAGTGAAATAAATCTTTCCTTTCCATTTGATTATCATCAGTTATTATGAAGATTAAGCTTTTTTATTTTCTCATGAAATTAAAATTTGCATACGAAATTATTCTTTCTCTTTCTTTCTTCTTCTTCTTATTAGTTTTTATTAAGAGGAAACCTCCCCTTCTCTACGCATGAAAATAAATTTTGATACGTGATTAGTGAAGCGAGCCGGACATACGTACGTTCACTTTTATTATGCAGATGATTCTGATAATAATAATAATGAACGGCAAACACGATCTACATGAGAATCCGGTGTGAGCACATGTCAGAAACGGGTAATTCGAGGCGTACTAATTCCGCAGCGAAATTTGACAGTTCACGCCCAGTCGAAGGTCTGCGTGCAAGTAAAACACACGCTAGACACCTTTACAGGAACAGATTCAGTTAGAGCCGAAATGTCAAATTCCTAACAAATGAGATTCTCCCAGCAACAGAAACTAATTCAGATATGGTTAGATGTCAGTGAAAACTTAATTGTTCTGGCTATGTATCCTCTGGTTGCTATTTTCTTATATATATATATATATATATATATATATATATATATATATATATATATATATATATATATATATATATATATATATTGGTGATTGAAAAATAAATTGCATATGTGATTATTGAAGCGAACCAGACAAACGGGCGTCCATTTTAATTATATAGATGGTGTATGCACATGACAGAAATCGGTAATCTGACACATGCAAGTTCGGTTGTGTCTTACTGATAATCCCCCCAAAAAGGCGAAACATAGTGTAGGGATTCCGATCTGTGGCTTTCATGGTTTGTGTGGCCTGCGGCGTTATCTTATTGTAGAACGCAATTTATATATATATATATATATATATATATATATATATATATATGAATGATTTTTTTAATTTAAACATGTACAAAGTCTGCTACACTGGCATGTCGATGTTATCGATCTACAGCTATCAAGAGCTGAGGTCTCAGCAGGCAGAAGGTTTTTTTGTGATCCAACCCTTTTGGTGAAGTCAAGTCGGTGAAGTTCTTCCTGGACATCACCGAAATGGTTGGATCTCAAAAAAAAAAAACTTCTGCCTGATGAGACCTCAGTTCTTGATAGCTGTGGATTGATAACATCGACATGCCAGTGTAGCAGACTTTGTACTTGTTTTAATAAAAAAAATCATTCATAATACATCTCCAAATTCTTATTGAGCACTTTTTTATAAGCCCGGTTTGATTCCCTTTTGGATTTCTACCCTGTGGATTTATACGTTTCCCCCTTACGGAATCGTAAGTGTAAAGATAATTTTTCATAGTCGGTAGCAGGATCGAAACCCGAGACAAGTCATGTTTATAACTCAAATTCCGATAGGCGTCATGAACAACTACATTACTACATAAACGGTGAGAGTTTTAACGACGTCCACAGTGTTCAACTTATGAATGAAAATACATTAAATCTATGATTTTGACGGCTGTATTAATACTACTCACTACAGTGCCCATCCTAGATTGGGGGCGAAAATTAGTTATAAATATTTGTTTATCTACTACATATACAATTCATACTTAAGGAATCGTCAGTGTAGAGATAATTATTTAAGCCGTCGTAGGATTCGAACCTCCGGAACAAGTAATGTTTATAACCCAAATTCCGACATCTTAACACTCGCGGCCCTCTATATATATCTCTTTCTTTCTTTCTCTCTCTTTCTCTCTCTCTCTCTTTCTCTCTTTCTCTCTCTCTCTCTCTCTCTCTCTCTATATATATATATATATTGTTATAATATATATTGTTATAATATATATATATGTATATTGTTATATATACATATATTGTTATAATATATATATATATTTCTAATATATATATATATATATATATATATATATATATATATTGTTATAATATATATTGTTATAATATATATATGTATATTGTTATATATACATATATTGTTATAATATATATATATATATATATATATATATATATATACGTCATTCATGGAGAAATATTTTCCTTTAGCTTAATTCATTCTCCGCTAAAAAAGTGCCATTTAAACAAGACACTTTTCGATTGGCTGAAACTATTCTCTGCTGATAAAAACATTTAGTGTTCCACTACAATTGAAACCAACGCGATATATATATATATATATATATATATATATATATATATATATATATATATATATATATATATATATATATATATATATATATATATGTTGTTAAAAATGAAAGATAGTTTAATCGAAATTATCAGAGAAATAAAATAAAAGTTCATTAACATTAAAGCGAGGCGAGTCAAATCTATTTTATAATGCGTTTTTCTATTTGTACTTTTTAACACAAATATGTTATAAAGAAAGAAATATTATTCCGGTTGGATCGACGCTGTAAACCCGTTCCCTATACGTGCACTCAAGAGAAGCGAATCGTGTGTCCAATTATCGACACCCCGCCTCGTCCTGAACCTAACCGAGAGGAAATCAGACGACCTAGCCGGTCGGCTGTGTCTCTTAAAACATTTACGAACGTATTAACTTCAAATGAAAGGACAAGGTATTATCGCATTTTAACTCTTATTTCCGGTTAGCAACACCCCGTCACCCATCTTGAAGCTTTAGACGAAACGAAGTCAAACATCGGCTAAACATCTGGTGTCATCTCTTAACGTCCACGAATTCCGTTACCCCAAATCAGTTCAAAGTATCGTCGCCTGCCGACTCAAAGAAACTTTCAACACCATCTCCACGCCTACGCATATTCGCGGAGAAGATATAAAAAGCGAGTTGGCGAATTGACCAGAGAGTTTCTGTAAGCCGAAGAGTTAGCTGTTGCCGGTCGAGTAACCAATCACCACTAGTGTATGTGCTGTTAGCTATGAAAAAGAAAAAGAAGGAGAAGAAGAAAAAGAAGAACTGGAAGAAGAAGAAGAAGAAGAAGAAGAAGAAGAAAAAGAAGAAGAACTGGAAGAAGAAAAAGAAGAAGAAGAAGAAGAAGAAGAAGACAAAATAGAAAGAGAAAGGTCTTTATATACGGGATGCGTCGTTAGGCAGGGGCTGTGATATTAGCAATAACTAAACAGTCTGAATCTTTTTCCGGTGGTGAGACGAAAGGCATTCTCGCAGTGAAAGACCTCGAACTGACTGTATCGAATATTTTGTGAGCTTGACTTAAGTATCAATTCGATAGTTCCCAGCACCAATATTCCAACATCTATTTTTTAAAAGATGTGAAAGTCTATATTTCCTGCGCTTTCGACTGGCTGAAATAAAACAAGAATCAGTATTAAGATTCTTATTCAGTCAACACTTGCTATTTTTACAAAACATATTCGTTTGTTGCTGCTGATTTTTGTAAAGCGAGTCTAACTTGTGTATAAAGATCAAGCAGATCGTGCCTCAGGGTTATGTGGTCTGCATGAAGTCGCCCTCGTTGGTAGCAGTTATTCGTTAACCTGCAAAATTGCAGGTTTTACCTCGACACAGAGAGCAGCAAAATTCAGCGGCTACATACGAAGTCGGGGAAGGTGTGGCCCAGAACGCAGAAAGGAATGCCGCAGAAATTACGTTGCCACTTCCAGCTCATTGATTTGCGGTTTAGCGCATTTCGCGTCATTGTTTGCCACACGCAGAGGCGCAGACGACCCGATGACGACGGATCCTGTTACCGACTCCTTCTAGATTTTCACTAGAGCCTTGTTAACAGAGTATCTCTGACACTACCACGTTGTCACTGCCTCTAGCGTGGGGATGAAGGGTTGGATGTTAGGAGGGTACTGCTGCTTATTGAGCAGGACTCGCAATACTTAGGTTATCTAGGCCTCTACTGTAAGAAGAAGAAGAAGAAGAAGAAGAAGAAGAAGAAGAAGAAGAAGAAGAAGAAGAAGAAGAAGAAGAAGAAAGAAAAAGAAAGAAAAAGAAGAAAGAACCTGACTCTATAACCGGGCTGATTGTTCCGAGATTTTCTTTCTATGCCGAAGGTTCATTTGACGAAAACGAAGTCTTTTCGAAATTGCATCAGCCAACATGCCGTTGATTGCAAATATATCACACTACTGCCAAGATGACGATTACATATCTTATCTGAAGATTGCATAACGCCAAGTGAGACTTCCATGATTACACCCGCATAGATGATTTCTGAAAACTTGCATCTTGAATTCTGCTGATGACTTTTACATCCAAAGATCAGTGTGGATCTTGGGTGAGT
The DNA here is from genome assembly GCA_963556195.1 of Sepiola atlantica. Classification (NCBI taxonomy): domain Eukaryota; kingdom Metazoa; phylum Mollusca; class Cephalopoda; order Sepiida; family Sepiolidae; genus Sepiola; species Sepiola atlantica. Next base: position 15,491,067 of record OY744533.1, read on the forward strand.
GTGAGTTGTGACAGCCCTGGATAATTGAACTTTTCTACTCCCGTGGATAGTCTTGTAACAACTTTCCACATTCTGTGAGCGAGTAATCCTTTTTCTTCCGTGATTTGTTTAGGACACTATTTTGTTCATAGATTTTGCTCGTCATTAGTTAACGTTAAAAATTATCCCTCTCCCATGAACAATTACTTAGTTTTTCATGTTGTTTGTTTTATATATTTTTATCCCTTCTCTTACTGTTCCATAAATAAATACTGTTTGAATTTTAACTTGGTGTTTGAGTCGTCTTTTACCTACTCGGTTTTCTTACTCCATTTCTATGTGATGACTTGAATTAGAGAATCCCTTCCCTCTGGATTATGTTGATAATAGGGACCTACAAGCGACTTCCGGACACTTGTACCTTTTT
>OY744533.1:15496472-15606472 GCA_963556195.1 Sepiola atlantica
AACCTTTGTTCGAAAGAAGCCCTGCCATTGGCTAATTAAAACATAAACCCAGGGGGAGCGAAACACAATGAATCTGATTGGTTAGCTAAACACCACGTATATATATATATATATATATATATATATATATATATATATATATATATATATATATATATATTGTTAAGCCCTCCGTTCAGTCTAGAGAGACTATGGATACCCCTATAAGGGGCTGGCTGCGCGTGTAATTATGAAGCAAGGGTTGTGCAATCCCTAACAACACCTCTCCTGAGTCGGCACTGCTTGATTCCAATGACAAGCAGTTCAAGACGACTGGAAACAATGCCGAGATAAACAGAGAGCACATACAGCACCTGGTAGTCCCAAATGGTCACCCATTTAATACTGGCCAGGCTCGACGTCGCTTAATATATATATATATATATATATATATATATATATATATATATATATATATATATATATATATATATATATAAACACCTGGTAACACGAATTCTATGCACGGTTATAAAACGCAATGAAATGTGTAGCTTAATTGCCATAAATATATTTTCTGCTTAAAAACAATAAAAATGAATAGTTAAATCTGCACGAGATCTTATAAACTACCCCCACCAAAAAAGGAGGCATCAGCCTCGTTGTGAAGGGTCAAAAAGGATGGAAAGATTTAGGAGGGAGAGCACTGACCAGACCTCCACTGGAAAGTACGGAGAGTACTGGGACCTGGGGGGGGGTTACTGCCCCCTAAATTCCAGGGAAGACCAATGGCCGATGCCAGCGAAACATCAATGGTAAGCGGCTGTTGCAAGGGTTATCGAAATAGGTAGAGAGTACTTGAAATCTGGGGAGACTTGTTGTCAATCGGACTCTAGGGAACACCTGTTATTATCAGTGAGAAAGCATTGATGCTGATCTGTGTGAGAACTTATAATGAGTTTTATTTACTCCTCTCCAGGAGTTAGGCACAAGGCCAGTTTTATCTTACTCCCACAAGTAAGATGTGACCCAAGATCGGGTCGAGAAAGTGGGGTTTGAAAAGCCAGCGCTCGAGAGGTGAGACTCTGGCCATTTAAAAATTGCCTGGACAGCCCCGTCGGCATTCCCCGGTAGGGGCGCCTCAGACAGTAAGCAATAAACTTACTCCTCCCCAAAGAGGGGAGGCAAAGCCTGGGAGGGTGGACCTCCTAGAACTGCACAGGACAGACCCATAACCCATAGACCAGCGTAAATCAAGTCCCGAAGGCCAAGACAATACCAGTCTATGGGGTGCAGTATCCATCGGAACAGATACTGCACTTTGATCTTAGCCAAAAGGCCAAGACGAGAACTTATAATGAGTTGATATAATACACACACACACACACACACACACACATATATATATGCATCGTTCCTTTCATTAAGTCGAACGCTCTTATGACGACCGGATCAAGTTAAAATTATCACCGTTTATTCACTATTCAGCGGTGGTCGAGTGGTTCTAGACGTCAGGATTTGAGTTTTAAAAATACTTGGAATCTGGGGCTTCGAATCGCATGATCAGTAGTGAATAGTCATATCTCTATGCTGATGAGTCCCGATTATAAAGGACGAAACGTATATGTACATGGATAATAAACAAAACACATAATTATCATATATATATATATATATATATATATATATATATATATATATATATATATATATATATATATACATATTTAATATTTATCATATATATATATATATATATATATATATATATATATAAATATTTAATTCTTATCTACATACGTGTAGAAATAACTCTTCAAACTGGGCGCACAATTCGAACACTGGAACACGATTTACCTTTAACTCATATCTAACCGATGAGGTTAATTTCAACCTTTATGCAAAAAGTAGAAAAATAAACCCTATTTATGCCAATTCAGACGGACAACATAGTCAGGTGCGTTAAATCAAATAACGATCATTATATGCTCTGCAATACTACAGCTATCCAATCAGCTCAATGGTTGCACCTTATATATCAATCAGAGCTATTATAATCTAATTCAGACATAAATAAAATTACAACATATTCATTTATATCTGTTCCAAAATTCAACATCAGCAACAGTTTATGTACTTTTTTATACAGTAGGACCACCGTTAAAAGTGCCTCGGCATCGGTGCTTTCCGGATGTTTACGTTAAACGCCGGACAGTGCCGAATGAAAAATCCGTTGACTTAGCTGCATCCAAAAAAACACAAACGAGATTGGATTTACAAGCGGGACAAAACAAAATTTTTTGTATGGAATAAATATTTATATTTTAAAGAAGATTCAAATAAGTGTTTAAATTAAAAGTTATTTTTTTACATTTTCTTTTTCTTATTAAACATAACATAAATAAATAACAGTGAAATGTTAATCAAGTAAATCTTGTTTTTCATTTTTTTACGAAATTTTTTTAATTATTTTTTTATTACTGATTATTTTTGTTGATTTCGTTAGCGCTTAGGTTTAGGGAAGGGTTAGGAATTAGGGTTAGGGCAGGGTTAGGAATTAGGGTTAGGGCAGTGTTTGGAATTATGGTTAGGGCAGGGTTATGAATTATGGTTAGGGCAGGGTTAGGAATTAGGGTTAGGGCAGTGTTTGGAATTAGGGTGAAGGCAGGGTTAGAATTATGGTTAGGACTGGGTTAGGAATTAGGGTTAGGGCAGGGTTAGGAATTAGGGTTAGGGCAGTGTTTGGAATTAGGGTTAGGGCAGGGTTATGAATTATGGTTAGGGCAGGGTTAGGAATTAGGGTTAGGGCAGTGTTTGGAATTAGGGTCAAGGCAGGGTTAGAATTATGGTTAGGACTGGGTTAGGAATTAGGGTTAGGGCAGGGTTAGGAATTAGGGTTAGGGCAGTGTTTGGAATTAGGGTTAGGGCAGGGTTATGAATTATGGTTAGGGCAGGGCTATGAATTAGGGTTAGGGCAGTGTTTGGAATTAGTGTTAAGGCAGGGTTAGGAATTAGGGTTAGGGCAGGGTTAGGAATTATGGTTAGGACTGGGTTAGGAATTAGGGTTAGGGCAGGCTTGTTTGCAGACGTCAAAGAAGAAAAAGAAGCCAGTGATACTATGTAAAAAATTCGTGTTGAAATCGCCTTTCTATCCGTTTGCAAGTTCAGCGTTTCGTTCAGTTTGAAAGTTTAGCTGTCGTCTGCTTATTCGTCTCGCTTCGGGACTTTCCGGGGTTTAACGTAAACCGGCGGAAAGCACCGACGCCTCGGGACTTTTAGCGCGGGTCCTACTGTAAAATAGTATCACAGTTTAAGTGTACGATCATTTCTAAGACGAAGTTTTTATTAATTCCAATTTGGTTCTTCATCAGCACCGGTTCTAACAATACCACAATCAGAAATTGAAAATCAAAAAACATCAAAATTAATGGATGGATAATTTTTATGTCTTTCTTTTTCGATATTGTTAAATATATAGTTTTCTTTCTTTTTTCCTTCCTCATTGCTGGATTGGAAATTTTCTCCAACTCCTGTCGGCTTTTTCAACCAAATATGAAATGAAAATAAGTAGAGAAATGTCGTTATTTAAAAAAAAAAACGTTCAAGATTGACGTTGTATGGTTTAAAAATTGGTCTCAAGCGTTTTATGTTTTATTCTTTTTTCTTTTTGCGTGATTGTTTATGTATATATATTATTTAAATATATATATATATATATATATATATATATATATATATATATATATAGAGAGAGAGAGAGAGAGAGAGAGAGAGAGGGGGGTAAGTGTGTGTGTGTGTGTGGGGGGGGTAAACACTATAGCCTGTAGCAAGGTATATTTACTTTTTCGACTAATTGCATGATCTAAAAATTGGTGATTATTTTTGTGCGTATCGTTGCTCTTCCGCTTCACTTCCCGCGAATAAATGAGGATGTCCTTAAAGGAAAAAAAAAACGAAATAAATTGGAAATGAAGGAAGAAAGAAAGGAATGTTATCTAAATGTGTTGCATACCGTCTCGCATCTGCGGTGTTCGATATGATGCAGATGAGGACGCTCTGCCAAACTTCTCGAAGAAGTGAACAGATAAAAGATAACGCTTTCTTGTGCGGATCCTCGTTTTGCTTCCGTTCCACGAGACTGGTTGATATTTTCTAGAGCTTGTTTTTTTATTTACTCCTCCCCAGAAGTTAGGCACAAGGCCAGTTTTATCTTACTCCCACAAGTAAGATGTGACCCAAGATCGGGTCGGGAAAGTGGAGTTTGAAAAGCCAGCGCCCGAGAAAGTGAGCACTCTGGCCATTAATAATTGCCTGGGCAGCCCCGTCGGCATTCCCCGGTAGGGGCGCCTCAGGCAGTAAGAAATAAACTTACTCCTCACTAAAGAGGGGAGGCAAAGCCTGGGAGGGTGGACCTCCTAGAACTGCACAGGACAGACCCATAGACCGGCGTAAATCAAGCCCCGAAGGCTAAGACAATACCAGTATGGGGTGCAGTATCCATCGGAACAGATACTACACTTTGATCTTAGCCAAAAGGCCAAGGTGGTTTTCTAGAGCTTGTTTTATTTATCTACCTCCCACAAGGCAAGATGTGACACAAGGTCGGGAAAGTGGGATTAGATAAGCCAGCGCTCGAGAGGTGAGCATTCTGGCCATTTAAAAATTGCCTAGGTCACCCCGTCGGCATTCCCCGGTAGGCGCGCCTCAGACAGTAAGCAATAAACTTACTCCTCCCCAAAGAGGGGAGGCAAAGCCTGAGAGGGTGGACCTCCTAGAACTGCACAGGACAGACCCATAGACCGGCGTAAATCAAGCCCCGTAGGCCAAGACAATACCAGTATGGGGTGCAGTATCCATCAGAACAGATACTACACTTTGGTCTTGGCCAAAAGACCAAGGTGGTTTTCTAGAGCTTGTTTCTCTTGTTGCTAATTACCAATAATTAACGCGAAGACGTTTCTACCCAAAATACAAGTTGTTTATTTATCTATCTCATGTACATTACTCGGGCAGAGAGAGAGAGGGAGAGAGAGAGAAAGTAAAAGAGAGAAAGAGAGACGCAGTCGGTGAAGATTCTTTATAGGTCATTTGTCTGGACTGATCCTTATTTATTACCAATAATTAACGCGAAGACGTTTGTACCTAAAACACACGTTGTTAATTCATTTATCTCAGGTACGTTATTTAGGCAAAGTTGAAGATCAACATTCTGGCCCTGGTTGTTTTTGAGAATTACATTTTCACACGTGCGTTCGTTCCGCTTCTAAACGAATTCTGTGTACAATTCTCAGTATAGTAATTGACACTTCCGAATTTGTTTCTTCCGATCTCATGAGTATTCACACGTAATTGCCTAAAACGTAGAATTTCATTGGGGCCTGAGGGGTGTCAATCGACAATAATACCCAAACTTTTTACATTTTTATTTACGCCTTAAAAATAAGATATTTAATTAGCCAATTAAACAAAAAGTTATTTATTTAATTTTCACGAGAAAGGTAAACACAACAAAACTAATCAATTGCTTATAGTCAAAATTTTAAAAGGGGATGTATAGTTAAACCAATATATATATCAGATTTAAGAGCCGCTGCTAAATCCCCCTCCCCCGAAATGAAATTCAGCTTTTTTAGGCTATTACGTGTGAAGAGTGAACACTGTGGAAAACGGAAAGACGAAAAATAAATAATTATTTTAGAATTTAGAGTTGGCGATCAGTTTCTTATATATTTAACATAAAATGATGCTCCATCTCTGTGCCATTCTAACTTTTTTAGGAAAATTAACAAAAATATTTGAATCACTAACCCTAAGTCCGAGTGGCAAGGTCACAGAACTACACGTAAAATAGACCCATCTCCCCCAAAAAACGCAACAGATTTAGCCCCCATAGCAAAAAAAGAATTTAGTTAACTGCCTTAAAACGCTAGAATGATCCGGAAGTGAGGGGATCATTTTACATTAAATGTATTTACGAACCTGATCCCTACTGAAAATTCTAAATTAAGTGTTTTTTCATCTTTCTGCAAAGTTTTTTAGGGTGTTCATACGTAATCACCTAAAAAAGAAGAATCTATTTTTGTTTTGTGGAAGGTTGGATGATTTAACAGAGGATATTAATCTACACTTATACCATGAATCTTTTTTTTTTGTAATTTGGACAGAATAGTGAAACGTCGGTTTGTAAACAAAACATTAAACAATAAGTTTGCTGTTATTTATTTTTCACAAAAAATTTAAAACTATGAAAATTAAATGCTGAAATAATAATTAAAAAAATGTTTTCTAAAGCGTTTAGTTATAACGAATGCTGCTATTTTAGGAAAAAACTACGCTTAAAAATGAGGTTTATAAAAATAATTAGGTAAGTTAAAAAAAACAAACTTGTCGATTGTTGTGGAAGCGGCGGAGTATTGATTTACTCCTCTCCAGGAGTTAGGCACAAGGCCAGTTTTTATCTTACTACCACAATTAAGATGTGACCCAAGATCGGGTCGGGAAAGTGGGGTTTAAAAATTGCCTGGGCAGCCCCGTCGGCATTCCCTGGTAGGGGTGCCTCAAGCAGTAAGCAATAAACTTACTCCTCCCCAAAGAGGGGAGGCGAAGCCTGGGAGGGTGAACCTCCTAGAACTGCACAGGACAGACCCATAGACAGGCGTAAATCAAGCCCCGAAGGTCAAGACAATACCAGTCTATGGGGTGCAGTATCCATCGGAACAGATACTACACTTTGATCTTAGCCAAAAGGCCAAGAAATTGTGGAAGCGGCGGAGTAGAATTTGAAATAATTACTTTGTCGAAATAAATTATTCCCTTTGCATGACGAGGGGGGAGGCGCACGTGCTTTGAAAATTAATGAACATGGTTTCGATTTTTTGCGATTCTCACTTTAATTAATTACTGGTAATATCGACAAAACTATTCGATATATACAGGGTGGGCCAAAATAAGGGTCCTATCTTTAAATTTGAATAACTTGAATTTGAATAACTTCCACAAAATAAAAGTTAAACTCACCAAACTTTATGTGTGTGTAGACTGACCCTTCCGAGATTTTTTGAAATAAACAAAACAAATTTTAGCCGAAAAACACTTCTTAAAACTTACAAAAACTAAAGTATTGTTTTTTACACTGTTTTGAGTTTTTTAAGCAAAAATAATGTTTTCTAAATGAGGGTACGTTCCTTAGGGCTAATACGGCTCATGCTTGCTTCGGAAGGGGTCCTTTACTTATTCTAAAAAAAAAAAAAATCAATAAATAACAAAGTTATGAATTTTTAAAAATAGGACCCTTATTTTTGCCCACCCTGTATATAAGCAAATAGGGCAATTAAATTATAATCGAATAACAGCAAACAGTTATTTATTTTGAAATGTTTAAAAATATATTCATGCAAATTAGATAAAGAAAAGATTGTATTTGCAACTTTGCTTGACTATAAATAGATTGTTTCAAAAGAATATAGTGTATTAATTATTTAAATTAGGGTAACCGGTTTTGATTATAATATAGTAGTGATGAATAAGAAAATATTTCTCATTTAGATAGATATATATTTATATTTTATTATTATTTTTATTTTTATGATTATCTTCAAACTTACTTCTACTTCTAATTGACCAATTGACTATTTTGGCTATTGTCAGGAATAACCAATAGAAAAAAAGGATGCGAAAAAACAAATAGTCAACAAATAACTGTTACTCTCAGAGGCATAACAGTTGCTTTTCTACCGACCTGCGTAATTTAAATGTGTTTTAAAGTATGTCAAAGAATTTATTTTTTTAATTTCAATTAAAAGTTCGGTTAAATGAATCACAGTAGACTAAAACCTTACATTCGTTCGCCGAAGTATGCAGATCTTTTTGTATTTTTATCCTTACAATTAGGTAGAAAAAGTAAATTTTAAGACGTTTTGGACACTTATTTGTTTAGAAAAAAATCCGCAGACGCCATCTTGGAACTGAAACTGTACCGCGATCGGATTTTGACGAATTATTAAAATACAATCAAAGCGCTTTAAAATACTTCAAAACACAATAAATAAGCAGGTAGGTAGAGAAGTAACTTTATTGCCTTTGGTAACAGTTATTTGCTGATGATTTGTTTTTTCACCCCTTTTTTCTGTTGGTTATTCTTAACAATCGCCTAGAATTTTCTGTTTATTCCTTTCATTATGCGAAATTCATTTTTATACTTAAACAAAATTAAAACTCAACATTGGAATATATCAAATAACACCATGACAATAAACTTTTTGTTGTTTTCTTCAAATTACCAAAATGTGAAAAGAATATTGTTTCTTTGATTGTCTGTAGATAAGGCTGCAGCTAGATCAATTACTGCTTGACAACGGTGGATGGCATCATAGAACATTGCTGAATTTTAAATCGCGAATGACTTCGTGAAACAATGCGGAAAACGTTCTATGAGCGTTTCCCCACTGTCTTTTTAAAAATCTCTTCTTTCTCCAGCTTTTTTGTTCATTTGCTTTTGACACGCGAGAATGATTCGACGAAGAATTGAAAATGTTTATGTAATTATTTTTATTGGTGATTGCAGCGTTCGTTGTTTTTTTTGTTTTGCTTACTATTATTTCGATTGTCTCACTTCCTAAGTGATTAAGATGCAGAAAATTGCATTATTAGTCGCCCTTAACTTTATAGAACGTATTTTCCGTTAATATATATATATATATATATATATATATATATATATATTAATTAATGTTATACGTACATAAAAGTAATCCATGGACACGTGTTTCTGGCTCACGGCCGTCATCAGCATGGCTAACTTAGACAAGGATCGAAATTTCGATATTGATGTCTATAGTCCAACGTCTTTACCACTGGACCAAGACGCTGTTGTCGGTTGGGAAACAGACTTTTTCCACAGATGAGATGTTCTGGAAAATAAACTTTGTTCATGGATGTTCCGTTTGGGGTTTGATACGAGAGAAAGAAGGGAAAATTCTTCGCTGTGGTTGTAGCTAGACGAGTTCTTGTTGTGAATGTTTTACAACGGAGTCAGGAATTGGAGTTCGGTTGAGCACCTACCTTGAACGTAACGATACAGTAGAGAGAGGCTATATATATATATATATATATATATATATAATTTCATGATTTTGGGAGAGTACAAAATTTTATTATCGCAAGCATAAAGGGAAGACGAATTTTATCGTTCATGATTAAAAGTTGATCAAGAAAAAAAAGAAAAAAAACAGCCAACCGGTTTCGTCCTCTCTTAACAAAGGCTGTATCGAGGGAGTAAAAAAAACGAGGGATTTAAAAATGAGGTTAAAAGAGAGAGTAGAGAAAAATAAATAAAATAGCGTTATGGCATATGTACAATGGAGGATGCTTGCGACATATATATATATATATATATATATAATTAGTCCATACTAACAATGAAGATAGATCCATGATAAATATTCAATAAGAATTAATTTAGTTATGTAAATTTTTAGTGTTATAGTGCGGGCGTGGATGAATTCATAATGGATCTTCTCATTGTCATAAAGATTGTGATTTTGGTCGTTTTCAATTAACATCAACAGAATTTACAAAGTTTAGCTACGCTTTTCCTGGTAGGAGATCCAGCAACCATTCGGCCATGCATGGAGTATTGTTGCCACATCTGGGCTGGTGCACACACCACTAGTCTCTCCCTCTAAGACAGGGTCCGAAAAAAGTGCCTGTAATCTAATAGGTTCCACACTTTCAACCAAGCATCAGCCTCTGTCCCATCGCCGCAATGTTGTATCCCCGTGCTTTTTTTTACAAGTACTTTAATGGAATGTGCTCCAACGAACTTGCTGCACTTGTGCCCCCCTTTTCTCGAAGTAAATATCACAGACAAACTCGATAATCAGCTAAATCAAATCTCTTCATTGTAGAGGTACCCAGATGCCGGAAAGCTTTTTACTTTGATAGCTTATTTTCTTCGAACTGCTTGCCTTTAGAATTTTGTCTGTTTCCCTGACTGCACAAACATGCAGGAATTTAAATGTAATGTGAGAAAACATCTCGTTGCACAACTCCCCACTTAGGCTGCCCCTATAAATCTGTCCCCTAATTCACAGTAGCCCTTTATGTCTCAGTGGCAACGTGTCCCCTTGTTTGTGGTTAGGGTTAGGGTATTGAAGTAAAAAAAAAAAGTTTTTTTTTAAAGGATCGGCGGTGCTGGATTATTCGAGGACACTTCTCAAGAAGGTCTTACCAATGCTTCCAGGGTTAGGGTTAGGGTTAGAGTTGCTTGTAGGGTGAGGTTAAATCTATCTATAACTAATTGTAAGAAGAAAAAAAATGGCCCGCATTATTGGAATCGGTAAAGGGCAGGTCACAGAAGACATTGAAACGTAACACTTTATACTGACATTTAAAGCCAACATTATGGAAAGCTTCCGTCAAAGAATAATTATCGTTGAGAAACAATGCACTGGTTCTCATTCTCTTCTGTAACGAATGGTCTCCGACCACAATGGTAGGAGGGCCTGAAATCTTAAGTCTTTTTTTCTCGAACGGAATCCGAAGTGGTGTCACTTGAAAGATACTGACATTTTCATACGCTGTACCGAACCAACTTTGAAGCAATTCGATACTGAACGAAAATCTTAAAAACAAGTGATATTGGTCGTGGAGTAGGGAAGGCTAGTTGTTTGATAAAAACCCTTTGTCTTTCAATCTCTTCAGATATCCTGTGCAAATCAGTGCAGTTTAGGTTTTGAAATGTTATAGAAATCAATATAATTATAGGCTAAGCTACTTCATTGTTCGCACGTACACCACTATGTTTCACGTACATCACTACCTTTCACGTACATCATTATTTTTCACATACATTAAAAGAAAATGGATTCGTCTGATTATGGTGATTAGTGATTAATGTGATACATCTAAAAAAAATCCGACTTTACCCATTTTAAAATGAATTGTTCCAAAATCAAATTATGTCGCTCCGTCGACTAAAAAAGTACAGTTTTAAACAAGCCGCGCGTGCGTGGTCCCCCTCTGTATGTGACTCGATGTGGCGAGTGTAAAATGCAATACTTTTGGGCAATTTGGGGCATTTTTGACCCCTCTTTGACCCCCTGGAGGCGCGAACAAGAATTTTTCTGAGGTCAAGGATGCTCATTTTATATCCAGAACAATTGCCTCTACATTTTGGCAAAGTTTCAGAAAAATTAAATGGATGGATCAAACGTTATGGGAAAAAAGGGTCAGTTTTGCCATTTTGGTGGCTTTTGATCCCCTGCGGGCGCGAACCAGATTTTTTCCAAGGTCAGCGATTCTTATTTTCTATTAAGAACAATTGCCTCCACATTTTGGTGAAGTTTCAGAGAAATTGAATGGATGGATGAAAAGTTATGGGGCAAAAAATGTCATTTTTTGTCATTTCGGGGCCTTTTGACCCCCCTGGGGGGCTAATCAGATTTATTTTCAAAAATCGGAGAATGTCACTTTCTAACCTGACCAAAGTAACAACTTCATGCAAAATTTCAGAGAAATTCAATGAATGGTTGCGGAGAAAAATCCGGATGGACGGACGGACATGCCTCAAAACATAAGTTCCCTGATTTTATAAATCGGGGGACCAATAAATACATTTTAAAAAGCGACATTCGTTTTATTGATTTGAAGAATATTTAGTTGACAATTATTTTTTTTTTTTTGACAGCAAGCAGACGGAGAATATTTATTGTTTTAAAAAGAATCAAATTGTTAAATTTTTTAATAAATAAATAAATAAAGTAGAGACATATTGGTTTTATTTATTTAAAGAATAATTAGCTGACAATGACAATTATTTTTACGGAAGAAGTAAGAGTCATTTTTGTCTTAATAGTATTGATTCTGACAGACATATTAATTTAAACGAATAGACTTAAAATTTAAGGAGAAAAAAAGAAAAGATTCTAAAAAACAAAAAAAAATGTTTTTATATTTTTTTAAATAAAGGTAAATGGATGGATAAATAAATTAGATAGAAATAAATAAATAAAATATAAAAAAACTAAAGTTTATTTATTTTGTTCTGTTCGTTTGTTTATTTGTTTATTAATTTTTAAGTCTGGTTAGAATTCAAATTTAACCAGTATTTTCTGCGAGACTGCATACATACAGCACCTTCATATGCACGCTTGAACTTAAATTGAGCACGGTTCTGAAAAAGTGAAGAGTTCCCGAAATATTATATCATACGGAGTTTCCACCAGACCATCTTGATACAATTATTACATAACATTGTAACATTGTGTAGATAAACAGATATATGTGTGTTTGTGAAAAAAAATAATAAATAAATATATATATATATATATATATATATATATATATATATACGTACGTATGTATACATTGTATTAAAGGTGAAACTATTTAACTTGTTCCACCATTATATGTCTTATTTGCTCCAACTTGTGTCTATCCGTCATACCTCTGCATTGTATTGCCTTCTAAGTATCACAGTTCTATAGACATTTATTATTTAAAAACGAGTATTGCTATTAACAGTAAATTATACAAATTCATGTAGAAAACACCGTGTAATATCCACGTGATCCTGCAAGTCGATATATAATAGTTAGACTAGCATTTACAATCTAAATCAGGGGCGAGCAACCTTTTCAGAGTGACGGCCAGATGAGACTATCACGTCGGTGTCACCAGTTATGAAATGAATATGGCTGGAGGAGAGTCCAGGCTGTGAGAAGAAAGCTTTCCATATTCATTTCATTCTTCGCCACCACTGACTTCTCACAGCCTTGACTCTCCCCCAGCGCGCACAGTAGCCACGACTACTACATTCCTTCATCTCTCCATAATGTCAACTCCAAATTTCGATGTACTTGCATGACATTTTTCTTTAAATTATCATACTGAGGAAGTCTTACAATAAAGACGAAACGTTGATGAATATATAAAAAAATATATCTTGGTTTTTCCTTTTTCATTTCCCATTACGTTGGATTACTCTAATCCTTAATTTCTCATATATATATATATATATATATATATATATATATATATATATATATATATATATATATATATATAATTATTAATGACAATATATGTATTAGCATATACTATCAAATGACATGAAAATTGACATTGGTGCTTGTCGGTATTCACATAATAATGCGAATTAGATTTAAAACGTAATCACGATTAACTTTAACTATAAAAAGCACTTAAAACTATTTTTGAATTCTCATAATACTTTAAAATGAGGTATTTAAACATCATTTTATAAAAATAAAATATAATAAATAAATAAATATTGAATGGCTCCCTTCGGTATTTGGAATCCTGTCTATGTAACTATTAGATATCTTCGTTGTAAGTGACAAAATCCCCCCCCCCCTAAGTTCCGCATTTAATAGAAACTTACTACTTGAGTGAAGAATTCAGGGGTAATTAAGCTTATCTTAGTATTGATGGAAACGATTTATTAATAAATACTAAACATCTTCGTATATGTATATTAATAGACATATTAATAAATAAATAATAGAATGCACACGACCTAATATTAAATATAAGCATGAAATTAAAGTGGGACCTAGTGTTGACATTTGTGTGTATCGGTGTTAACATTATAATGCGAATTAGATTTAAAACGTAATCATGATTAACTTTAAGTACAAATGTCCGTAAAAAAACTACTTTTGAATCCTCATAATACTTTAAAAAATAAAATAAATAAATAAATATTTAATAGCTCCCTTCGATATTTTGGAATCGTGTCTAGGTAGCCGTAAGATATCTTCGTTGTGAGTGACAAATTCCCCCCCTTAGTTTCGCATTTAATAGAAACTTACTACTTAAGTGAAGAATTCTGGGAAATTAAGCTTATCTTAGTATTGATGGAAACGATTTATTAATAAATACCATATATCTTCCACAAAAAACACCGAAGTAAAACAATTTTAATAGTTGCTTAAATGGAAGGCTGACATTATGAAACTAGCTCTAAACTGTTGAACTTAAATGAGTTTCGTATCCAAATAACCTAAATAGACATTGATGTAACTTTAGTAAGAAAAAAATTATCTTCAAGTGAATTAGAATTCTTATAAATAAATTATAGAACTTATTAACTATTTTAAGAAATATGACTGAATTAAAATTTATAATTGTTCGAACAATTTTTAGGATGCACTAGCTTTGAACGAAAAATTCAAAATGGCGTATTAGTGGGTTCCCCCACGTGTGAGATTTTGCTCCTTTTTGTTTGTTTTTTGTTTGTTTTCACCCAAAAATGAACTACTGTATAGTGTAGGTTTTTTCAAGACACTTTAATCCAAGAACTTTTTACTCTTTGTGAATTTTTCTGATGATTTTGTAATGTTGCAAAGACGATATTGACCTAAAATGTTGTTTGGCACAAGAAAATGAAACGGACCGTAAAAATATATCTCACAGAAATATTATGTTTTTTGGAAATGTGAAAAAATTAAAATAATAAAATAAAACCATGGTTATTGGAATATAATATGAACTGACTTAAGTTTCTTTATTCTTGTTTTTTGATGAAAAAAAAAAAAAATGACTCAATACTGGTCACCCCTGAAGAAGGGATTTTATTCCGTAATCGATAGGATTAATGTAAGAAGAAAAAAAAAATAATAATAAATTAATCTTGTATTGCTAATTTGGCTTATATTTCAATTTTATTAACTTTCCATGCAATACTTTGAAACTTGAACGATAAATACACACATTATATATATATATATATATATATATATATATATATATATATATATATATATATATATATATATATATATATATATATATATATATCATGTTAAGAAGAACACGCTTACAGATTTCGCTAATGGAGTCCTCGAAGAAACGGAAGCTGGAGAAGGAATGGTATATACACATAGCATTTCCTCTCCAACTTCCGTTCTAAAGCTGACATGCGTAAAACTAATTAGATTTTAACTCGAACTTGTTCCAAGTTTACTAATATTTAACAAAAAAAACAACAGGAAACAATATCTATCACCTATACGCAGTTTTTGTATCGCATTATTTTCCGACCGCTATACCACTTTTTAACCAGCAATCCTTTTATATAGTTCAGATCGATTCTCATGAGAATCAACTTCCAAAGCAAAATGAAGCTCAATATTTAATATTTAAACCATTTAAATCGTTATTAACGGAGGTAATAAACACAACCAGCCTCTGTGCAGATATTTCTTTTGAAATGTTCCAAAGAAAGAAGAATTTCCCACGCCGTTTTCCAATATGTTCTTTGTAAGCAACGCAGAACATTGAAAGAAAAGTTCAACATTTGTTCCCACTGTCTCATTGTTAACAAAGCGTTAGGTGTATTTTAAGAAATCTAACTGTAAACATCACAGATACAATGCATCACAGAGGTGGGGAAATACTCCAAGAACAAATGATTGCCAATGCTACAAAGATGCAAGATGGAGTTGAGCAAGCAACAATCATGTCCACGAAATGCCATTGAGCGCTAAAGAGTCGGTTATTTTGGTTCTCGCTGCGACAAATCTTGGCCTTTGTCTAATCAATGTCATGTGAAAAACAAACTTTGTGCAAACAGGTGGTCATCTCTATCATTTGTGGGTTAATGGGATTTTACAGGCATATCATTGCATAGTACGGCATACGTTAACACACCAGTTCACGATAGATCAGCCAAGTTAGGCGACGTTGAGCCTGGTCAGTACTAAAATGGGTGACCATTCGGGAATAGCGGGTGCTGGATGTCGGAGGACTCTCTGCTTATCCCGGTATTGAGTCTAGTCTTCTTGTTCTTCTTGTTGTACTTCTGCAGAGAGATCACGAAGATCGCGCCTCAGGATTGTCTGGTCTGCATGAAGTCGTCGTTTTGTTGTTGTTGTTGTTGTTGTTGATGATGATGATGATGATGATGATGATGATGATGATGATGATGAACGCCTTATACATCTGTACAGATATCACGAAGATCGCGCCTCAGGATTGTCTGGTCTGCATGAAGTCGTCGTTTTGTTGTTGTTGTTGTTGTTGATGATGATGATGATGATGATGATGATGATGATGATGATGATGATGATGATGATGATGAACGCCTTATGGGATAGGAGGAGGAGGAGGAAGAAGGGAGTAGGATGGGGGTGAACGAGTTGTACTTCTGTACAGATATCACGAATCGCGTCTCAGAATTATTTGGTCTGCATGAAGTCGTCGTCTTCTTGTTGTTGTTGTTGTTGGGGAGGAAGAGGAGGAGGAGGAGGAGGGGGTAGTGGAGGTTGAACGAGTTGTACTTCTGTACAGATATCACGAAGATTGCGCCTCAGGATTGTCTGGTCTGCATGAAGTCCTCCTAACGAGGTCGCAGCTACTCGTTATTTTCCCGACACTGAGATCATCAAGGCTCAACAATAACATGCGAAGTCGGGGAAGATTTGGCATAAACACACAAACAAATGGCACAGAAGCAACATTGTCATTTTCACTCCATGGATTTGCGGTTTCGCCTTGACACGTCTTTGCTTGCCTTAATCGTAGAAGCAGAGGCGACCAGAGGACGACGAATCCTGATGCCGACTCCTCCTGCATTTACACCAGAGCCTTGTTAGCCAGGTAGTTATGACACTACCACATTGCCATCGCCCATACCGTGGGGAGGAAGGGGTGGACTTTACGGGGAGGCTAGTCGTCTTGGACTTCTTCTTACCACTGGATTCAAGCAATACCGGTTCGGGATAGGCGTGGCTGGTGATTGCGCCACCCTTACCTATCATAGACCCCCTGCGCAGGCACCCATACAGGGTTATCCATTTTCTCTCGAAACTGAACGGAGGTCTTTTGCCATTACAGTCCACTAATAGATCGACATATTCGTAACTATTTTACAATTATGATATAAGGGATGACGTCATAAGATTAGATATTTTGTCCAAATATTATTTCAATACTGAAGATAATAGTAAGCCCAACGATTAATAGGTTATACCAAGCAAAGCTTTCATATTTTAAAACTTCAAAACTTTAAAATATATTAAGCTTTTTAACCCCTTGCATTAAGTGGCTTCATGCCTTGTCTGGAGCGATTTCCATTAAAAAATTTAACGGATAGACAGAATTGACTTTTTATGTCCATAGCTCGATTATAAGACTTGAAATTTTTATTAATTTTTTTGAATTTTTTAAATCAGCCCAATATATAACGATAGCCAATCGCTTTAACAGTTTTCAACAAGGAGTGGCATGCATTTATAGCTATGATTCATATATGTATATAGATTAGATATTTGGATGATATATTATTGAAAATCTTGATTCGTTATGGCCAGTTTGATGTGTAATAAAAATAACCGTGAAACTGGCAGTTACCCGCCAACGGTCTAAATAGCGTTTTTATATAATCTTTCCACATTTTAATATAATTGTGACATTCCCTGACATTGAATACTGTATTACAGCGATGTTTTCTTACTATATCCAAAGCAAATACATATCATCGCCAAAGGATACATTTTTGTACAAGAAGCCATGTTTATTTAGGCCATACGTAATATATATATATATTTCGCGTCAAGAATAACAGACCGTTTATTGAAAATCATATATTTTGCTGGGGTTCTCTCTCACTAACCTTACATAGAAATATATATATAAAAATACTCGAAATCCGGGGTTTCGAATCGCATGACCAGTAGTGATGAGTTGATGAGTCCCGATTATAAAGGACGAAACGTATACATACATAGATAATAAACAAAACAAATCTTTATTATTTGTAGCTCCTAGATAACCCGTCTAGATGGGCACTGTAAGTGTAGCATTAACAAAGCATGACGTCGCTAGCTATAAATGCATCGTTCCTTTCATTAAGTTGAATGCTCTTATCACGTCAAGCCGCTTAAAATTATCACTGTTTATTCGCTATTCAGCATTGGGCGTGTGGTTCTAGATGTCGGGATTTGAGTTGCAAAATACTCGAAATCCGAGGTTTCGAATCGCATGACCAGTAGTGAATAGTCATATCTCTATGCTGATGAGTCCCGATTATAAAGGACGAAACGTATACGTACATAGATAATAAACAAAACAAATTTTATTATATATATATATATATATATATATATATATATATATATATATATTTATTTATAAAATACAGAAATTCAATGTAACATCAGTACCGTCGGTTTCAAAGCGGGAGGTTGATCCCGATTATCGTCAGCTGATAAACATATTCAGGAATGGTGGGACTTATTCGGTCACGTCTGAGATCACGTAGGACGTGATCTGTGTAAAATGGGGGGGGGTTACATATGTGTGCATGAGGGGTTAAATTTAGATTCTAATATTTAAATTGTTAATGTATATAGAATTGTTATTAATTAAAATAAAGCAGAAGGAAAAGTTTTTTTGTAATATATAAAAAGTGTAAGAAATTCTGTAGGGTAGGGGTCGGGGTTTGGGGGCCAGGAAGTATAGGGGAAAGACGAAGTAGAGGTGCAGGGTAAGACACCGAGGGGAGGGGGGAGAGAAGGGGGGGTCTAGGTGTGGTGAACATTGATAGCCGTTGGTTCTAAGGTTCGGCACCGCCGCTAGCTTTTCGCCCCCATATCGTAGCATAAAGTGTAAGAGTGGGGAAGAAGGGAATAATATTACTGTTAATAATAATAGTCAAAATAATAATAATGGTGGTGGCCCGGCGAATTTAAAAGATAAAAATAAAAATAAACAAATAAATAAAAATAATAATAAGGGTAAAAAAATAATAAAAATCCCGCGTGGCAGGGAAAAATACTGTAGGCATAAGCGTGTTATTAAAATAGCACTGGCTATTTGGTGTAACGGTTTCCGGGTGTCAAGCGGGTCCTAAAGTGTGATACTGAGTGAAGTGTGGAGAGGTATAAGGGAATGGATTTGGGGAGCTTGAAAATTTTAAAGGTTAGGTGACTTAAAGCGGAGGTTATGGAAAGTAGAGGATATGGAAGTACTATAGCAAAATTATAGAACGATAAATGAGCCTCGGATCTAACTGACCGATTCACTATCAACAGGTTCGGCTGTTGACGGCCCGAAAGAGCCTGCTGCGAATCTGTTGATAGTGGATCGGGCTCTAAGGGTGTATTAAAAAGATCAAATATTTAAGGGGTCCGGCACGGGAGAAGTCTAATGGAAATTGGATGTCTGTCTAACGGCTGTCTATGGCATTATCTAAAGTTGGTGTTTACGAAGGGGTGGTGTTTACAAAACAGGTAGTTCTTCGTCGTCGAGGGGGGGGGGGAGATAATTCATCGATAAAGGTAGGTGTCTGATTCTAATAATTGGGGTTGCTTGGGGTGGGTGGATAACTTAATAAGAAATATAAAAAAATATAAAAAAATATAAAAAAAATATAAAAAAATATTTAAGAAAATAAAAAAATAAAAAAATAAATATATAGAAAAATATAATAAAATAAAACGATAATAAAAAAACCCAATAATAAAAAAACCACCAATAAAGAATAAAAAATAAAAATAAGAAGAAATAAAATATAAATAAAAAATGTTAAAAATATATAAAAAGGGTATTAAGAAAATAAAATTTAAAAATTTAAAAAATTTAAAAAATTAAAATTAAAAAAATTTAAAATTAAAAAAAATTAAAAAAATTAAAATTAAAAAAATTTAAAAAATAAGAGATATAAAAAAATAAGAGATATAAAAAAATTAGGGAATTACGTTTATATCTAGGGTTAGGTGAGGGGGTAAGGGTCATATGGGGTTGAGAAATGGAGTGGTTGGTCAAGGCAGGGTGTGCAAGATGGGTTTGTCTTAGTCATTATTGTGTCGGTCAGTCCAGTTTATGAGGAGTGCTTTGCGTCTGTGGATACAGCCTCGGAATACCTCATCTCTTGAATTTAAGCAGGTGATATGCGGGTCCATAATGGCTCGTAATATGTGGTATTTTTCCGCATCGCACAAGGGGCACTTGTTGATGGCTGGGGAGAAAGATGGTCTTCTCTCGATGTTCTTCCATTTAATGGTGAATGGGGTCCCGTCGTCTTTCAGTTGCCATATTCGGGTTGCAAGGCTGGTGTTGGCTCTGGCTCTGTATTTGAATGTATGCCTATGTACATATAGTCTGTTTTTAAAGGGTCCTTGTGTCATTCCAATATATTTTTCTGTTAACCCGCTGGGGAGGCTTGTAACATTAGCCTCATAAATTAGGGAGCTGACTTTGCAATTCCCCTCTAAAGGGCAGTCGTTCTTGTTATGGCACGAGCATCCTGTGGGGTCTGGTGCCTTGGATTCTGTGGAGATGATTTTCCTTATGGATGGGGCGGTGGAATAGCTCACCTTGACTGTGTTCCTGTTGAAGAGTTTGTGCAGGCTGTGTGTGGGAGGGAAATGCTTATCGAGTAAACGGAGGAAGGCATGGCCTACCCTTGTTCTGGTGTTTAGTGAAAAAGGAGGTGAGAACCAGATAATCGATCTCCCCCTATTACGTCTGCTTTGTGCTGGGTTTCTGGCGGGTGTGAATTTAATATCTTCTCTGAAGCCACTGTCTCTTAGTGCTCTGTTGTAGTAAGGTGCCGCTTGTGTGAAGATTTCTTGGCTGGATGACAGATTAGAAATTCTCTGGCTGATGTTATTCACCAGGTTCTTAAAAACGGTAGGGGGGTGGCATGAACCTTTGTGGATATATTGCAGGGTTTCATTTGGTTTGTGGAAGGGTCTGTGGGTGTTATTGGCTAGGTTCAAGGTGGAATCCAGGAAATCCACCTGGTCCAAGTTTGTCTTGATGGTAATCTTAAAACCGAGGCTATGGAATGTCTCGGTTAAGTGTTTCCTTAATCTATCCAAGGTGATTCCGCTACAATTTCGTGATAGGCAAAGTCCGTCATCTCTGTAAAGCCCGAAGAGGTGGTCAGGGAATTTCTTCTGGAGGGTGTCTAGAATAAATAAACCTACCAGGTCGCAGATGTCTGCACTATCAAAAGCTCCCATCGCCACGTCAAATGGGTCCTCTGGGTAGGATTTTTTAACCCAAGCCCTTTCTTCGAAGAAAAGAAGGGTTTGCCTTGCCTGCATAATCGTGTCTCTCTCTAGTTCTTTGATACTTGTATATGAGAGTGCAAAATTAAGGGCCTTGTCCAGGGTGTCTCTGGTGATGGATGGGTAAAAGTCAACAATATCCAGTTGTGTGAATTTGCAGGCTTGTTTACGGTTAATATTTTTGAACCAAGACAGGACTGAGTTGGTGTTGTCCCATAAGTTGAGGATTGTTTTATCTTTGATTTTTTTAACTATGTTTTTTACAATAAACTTGCTGGCTAAACCTATCTCGCTCTTGGCGGGGTTAATAAGTCTGCATGAGGGTTTGTTGCTAAAGCTCTCTTTGTGGTCTTTAAGGGTAACAAAGGCTTTTTTCTTAGCTAGGTGGTTGGCTTTGTATTCTATACCTAATCTAGTGGCTATCTCTGTGGCTTCGCTATTAATGGTTTTGTACGTATTCGGGTTGGCAAGCTGGTATTTATCTGTTATGGAATTGCTGGTCAGAGTTAGTTTTCTTTCTTTAGTCATGCTATAAATGTTCTTAGTTTTGTCCGAAAAAACTAATGTATTATTCTCTCTCTTAAATTTTTTTATGTCATTAGCTAACGTTTTCTGAAATTGGTTAGTTTTGTTTATAAATTCTAGGTTGTGTATAATAGTGAGTAGGTCTTTTTCGAAGCCGTCTAAATCCTCCACTTTCGGTGGGTATTTACCTGACTTGAGTCCATAGTGGTTCTTGGTAGTTTGTTCGGTAATTTGGGCTTTCCATCTCATCCTTGCAATGACATCCACCATTTTGGTTAGTAGTGATCTGGTGTATGATTGGTTGCTGGGTGTGGGTATGTTTTTGGTTGAGTAACCGAGGGTCCGTTTCTCCATTCTTCTGGGGACTTAGTTGTTCAGTCCTTTTTGGGTGGGTATTTCTGTGGTGTTGATTTCTTCCCTGAGAGTGCTCGACTACTGGGCTAACGGTGGGTAGTTGTAACTCCCAGTAGGGGCTGTATAAGTACTGTGTAGTAGGGCAGGAAAAACCAGCAGAGTGCTCGATTAATTAAGAAATCCGAGATTTCGGAGGATTAAGAGCGTAAATATTTATTTATAAAATACAGAAATTCAATGTAACATCAGTACCGTCGGTTTCAAAGCGGGAGGTTGATCCCGATTATCGTCAGCTGATAAACATATTCAGGAATGGTGGGACTTATTCGGTCACGTCTGAGATCACGTAGGACGTGATCTGTGTAAAATGGGGGGGGGGGGTTACATATGTGTGCATGAGGGGTTAAATTTAGATTCTAATATTTAAATTGTTAATGTATATAGAATTGTTATTAATTAAAATAAAGCAGAAGGAAAAGTTTTTTTGTAATATATAAAAAGTGTAAGAAATTCTGTAGGGTAGGGGTCGGGGTTTGGGGGCCAGGAAGTATAGGGGAAAGACGAAGTAGAGGTGCAGGGTAAGACACCGAGGGGAGGGGGGAGAGAAGGGAGGGTCTAGGTGTGGTGAACATTGATAGCCGTTGGTTCTAAGGTTCGGCACCGCCGCTAGCTTTTCGCCCCCATATCGTAGCATAAAGTGTAAGAGTGGGGAAGAAGGGAATAATATTACTGTTAATAATAATAGTCAAAATAATAATAATGGTGGTGGCCCGGCGAATTTAAAAGATAAAAATAAAAATAAACAAATAAATAAAAATAATAATAAGGGTAAAAAAATAATAAAAATCCCGCGTGGCAGGGAAAAATACTGTAGGCATAAGCGTGTTATTAAAATAGCACTGGCTATTTGGTGTAACGGTTTCCGGGTGTCAAGCGGGTCCTAAAGTGTGATACTGAGTGAAGTGTGGAGAGGTATAAGGGAATGGATTTGGGGAGCTTGAAAATTTTAAAGGTTAGGTGACTTAAAGCGGAGGTTATGGAAAGTAGAGGATATGGAAGTACTATAGCAAAATTATAGAACGATAAATGAGCCTCGGATCTAACTGACCGATTCACTATCAACAGGTTCGGCTGTTGACGGCCCGAAAGAGCCTGCTGCGAATCTGTTGATAGTGGATCGGGCTCTAAGGGTGTATTAAAAAGATCAAATACGGGACCCCATTCACCATTAAATGGAAGAACATCGAGAGAAGACCATCTTTCTCCCCAGCCATCAACAAGTGCCCCTTGTGCGATGCGGAAAAATACCACATATTACGAGCCATTATGGACCCGCATATCACCTGCTTAAATTCAAGAGATGAGGTATTCCGAGGCTGTATCCACAGACGCAAAGCACTCCTCATAAACTGGACTGACCGACACAATAATGACTAAGACAAACCCATCTTGCACACCCTGCCTTGACCAACCACTCCATTTCTCAACCCCATATGACCCTTACCCCCTCACCTAACCCTAGATATAAACGTAATTCCCTAATTTTTTTATATCTCTTATTTTTTTATATCTCTTATTTTTTAAATTTTTTTAATTTTAATTTTTTTAATTTTTTTTAATTTTAAATTTTTTTAATTTTAATTTTTTAAATTTTTTAAATTTTTAAATTTTATTTTCTTAATACCCTTTTTATATATTTTTAACATTTTTTATTTATATTTTATTTCTTCTTATTTTTATTTTTTATTCTTTATTGGTGGTTTTTTTATTATTGGGTTTTTTTATTATCGTTTTATTTTATTTTATTATATTTTTCTATATATTTATTTTTTTATTTTTTTATTTTCTTAAATATTTTTTTATATTTTTTTATATTTTTTTATATTTTTTTATATTTCTTATTAAGTTATCCACCCACCCCAAGCAACCCCAATTATTAGAATCAGACACCTACCTTTATCGATGAATTATCTCCCCCCCCCCTCGACGACGAAGAACTACCTGTTTTGTAAACACCACCCCTTCGTAAACACCAACTTTAGATAATGCCATAGACAGCCGTTAGACAGACATCCAATTTCCATTAGACTTCTCCCGCGCCGGACCCCTTAAATATTTGATCTTTTTAATACACCCTTAGAGCCCGATCCACTATCAACAGATTCGCAGCAGGCTCTTTCGGGCCGTCAACAGCCGAACCTGTTGATAGTGAATCGGTCAGTTAGATCCGAGGCTCATTTATCGTTCTATAATTTTGCTATAGTACTTCCATATCCTCTACTTTCCATAACCTCCGCTTTAAGTCACCTAACCTTTAAAATTTTCAAGCTCCCCAAATCCATTCCCTTATACCTCTCCACACTTCACTCAGTATCACACTTTAGGACCCGCTTGACACCCGGAAACCGTTACACCAAATAGCCAGTGCTATTTTAATAACACGCTTATGCCTACAGTATTTTTCCCTGCCACGCGGGATTTTTATTATTTTTTTACCCTTATTATTATTTTTATTTATTTGTTTATTTTTATTTTTATCTTTTAAATTCGCCGGGCCACCACCATTATTATTATTTTGACTATTATTATTAACAGTAATATTATTCCCTTCTTCCCCACTCTTACACTTTATGCTACGATATGGGGGCGAAAAGCTAGCGGCGGTGCCGAACCTTAGAACCAACGGCTATCAATGTTCACCACACCTAGACCCTCCCTTCTCTCCCCCCTCCCCTCGGTGTCTTACCCTGCACCTCTACTTCGTCTTTCCCCTATACTTCCTGGCCCCCAAACCCCGACCCCTACCCTACAGAATTTCTTACACTTTTTATATATTACAAAAAAACTTTTCCTTCTGCTTTATTTTAATTAATAACAATTCTATATACATTAACAATTTAAATATTAGAATCTAAATTTAACCCCTCATGCACACATATGTAACCCCCCCCCCCATTTTACACAGATCACGTCCTACGTGATCTCAGACGTGACCGAATAAGTCCCACCATTCCTGAATATGTTTATCAGCTGACGATAATCGGGATCAACCTCCCGCTTTGAAACCGACGGTACTGATGTTACATTGAATTTCTGTATTTTATAAATAAATATTTACGCTCTTAATCCTCCGAAATCTCGGATTTCTTAATTAATCGAGCACTCTGCTGGTTTTTCCTGCCCTACTACACAGTACTTATATATATATATATATATAAAATTATTAATACTTACAGACGCTAGCGTTTCAAGCCTATTGCTCTCATCAGTGCAGAAAAGAACCAATTTCAGACGGTCGGGAGACGCGAACCTGGTTCACAGTCAGCCTAGAATCTGCAAGCAGTCGCCATATCCACTCGGGCAACGGAAACTGTCACGTAATTAAGGGAAATTAAGATCTATATGTACCTAGAAGCGGGCACAGATGGAGAGAGACAAATGAAAGAAGAGAAATAAAAGATGTGACAATAACAAATCTATTACGTCTTCAGTTATTCAAAACAAGGTATATTCAATTAAAGAATATTTATTTTTTCTTCCTTAAGCCATGGCTTTTCAAAGAATGTATTCTTATCATCAGAGGAGTGCAAATAGATAAGTTGGAAAAAAATACAGAAAATCATAATTTGAAAAGGTGTAAATGCAAATGTGTTATATAAATTTTAATGGAAAATGTAGAAAATGTTCATCGTTTTCTGTACATAACTCTATTGTGTGTGTGTTTGGTTTGTTTTACGGCATATCAACCATCTGCACGTTTTTTGATGCCGAATAAAGTTGTGAAATATAATTCTAAAAGGCAGGATTATTATTTATATTCCTAAAATCTATTGCCCCAAGAATATATTGCTCATAGAATCCATTGCCCTTTGAAACCATTACTCTTTGACAATAACCACACCCAAGCTGGAAAAGACTCCGATAATCCTCTAAGCCACAGACCCATACCAATAGTTTTGTGTTGTTTGAAATTAAGTTGTCACATATAATTCCTTATGTAGGGCGATTATTTTTATTCCTAGAATGCATTGTTCTTAGAATAAATTGCTCTCAGAATACATTGCTCCCAGAAAGAAATTTCACAGTGAAAGCGAAAACATTACTCTGAGAAGGGAACCCTACTGAGAGTGAGCAGCATTAATCTAAGACAACCCTATTTTAAGATGCGTGTAAAAAAAAGGCGTGTAAACATATCCTTCTCCTAATGATATGTTTATTTACCTCCTCTCCAGGAGGTTAGACACAAGGCCAATTTTATCTTATTCCGACAAGGTAAGATGTGACCCAAGGTCGGGTCGGGAAAGTGGGACTTGAAAAGCCAGCGCCCGAGAAGGTGAGCACTCTGGCCATTAAAAATTGCCTGAGCAGCCCTGTCGGCATTCCCCGGTAGGGGTGCCTCAGGCAGTAAGCAATAAACTTACTCCTCCCCAAAGAGATGAGGCAAAGCCTGGGAGAGTGGACCTCCTAGAACTGCATAGGACAGACTCATAGACCGGCCGAATCATGCCCCGAAGGCCAAGACGACACCGGTCTATAGGGTGCAGTATCCATCGGAACAGATACTACACTTTCTTCCTAAGAGATACAGAATGTATTTTAAAATCAGAATGTTCTATCATGTAGTTTGATCTTCCTCTTTCTGCTGAAAATGGGATAATACCTGCACACGGGAGGAGAAGAGGAAACAAATATCTGCACACGTGCTAAGCGCACGCCACACGCCACAACACCCAACAGGTGCACCTAAGCGTGCAGTCCCTTCGTCGTACACGCACGTACGCACAAAAATAATTTGTACGCACACGAGGTGGGTTGAGCACCGCGGTTATTGAAATCGCCAACTTTAATTAGCGTTAATGAAAAGCTTTTCGTAAAACGAATGGAGCACTGCTTTGTAGTTGATATGCTTTATATAAACAGTACGATTTCACGTCCACGTGATTGGTGCGAATTGCGCAGTGGATAAATGTTCCGACTATCGAGAAAAAGATCAGGTTTCAATCTCAACTTCAAAAACTTGTTCGCCTGTTTTTTTTCTTCTGTTAACGTGAAAGTCGCTTTGATTCTGTCGTGCTTGTCTATCGGTTTCATTTGAACCACGTGACCGAAAAATTTAACCCCGCCACTATTTACTTGTCTCCTCACAAGGGCAGAGTTAGACACAGGGCTGGTTTTTAATGTGGGGGAAACTTATATAGGTATAAGAGATCATCAAAAGTAATACACAAAGTCTTTCTATACATAAATACATCAAC
This sequence comes from Sepiola atlantica, assembly GCA_963556195.1. Lineage (NCBI taxonomy): Eukaryota > Metazoa > Mollusca > Cephalopoda > Sepiida > Sepiolidae > Sepiola > Sepiola atlantica. Next base: position 15,523,624 of record OY744533.1, read on the forward strand.
TTTATCCATGTCTTGTTGAAACAACCAACACTAAAGAGTGAAGAAGAAAAGAGTAAGAAATGTTCAGAGGGTTGAGACGAATAAATGTTGTTTTTTGTCCGTATGTGTGTGGACTTGTTGTGAGCGAGTATTTTGAGTGTATTTAAATAGTCCATGACTGGGAACTGCGTTGTTTGCTGAGATGCCCGTAGCCAAGGGGCTATTGCCAGAGTTTACCCTCGAGAAGTCTGTATAGTAGTGTCCTGACTGGCAAGAGTTCGTGTGGCAAGTTGAGTCGTGTTAACTGCATGGTGTTATGATACATCTGCACAAAATCAAGATTAATATGCGTAGACATATCTTGGTGCCAAAAATACGACTGGAGATCAGTTTCTGTTTTGATCGCCTCTTGAGATGATGTTATCCTGTGCTCGCCGTGTCACTATGAGCGGCCGGTTAGAATGGAACTCTCGGATAAAGCATTCGTTTATCGACAAAAGTTAGTCTACCGAGCAATTATCATTGTGTTCCAGTTTTCCCTTGAATAAAAGTTGATACCTATTTAGTTGTGGAGATGTGGGCTTATTTATAAAAGAGTGTGACCCCTTTCCTTGTTCAATATTCTATTTCAGTCAGATGCGGCCAGATATATACAACTAACTCTACTAAGTTACGTCCTTTATCCTGACTTTCTTCCTAACCAACCAACGACATAACCTCTCACCAAAAACCTGTGTCTTAAAGTCTCTGCTAAGATAGGCTTTCTTCTATAAACTGAGCTTGGAATCAAACTCGTGATGATCAAGTGAGAGGTGGAAGTATTCACCTTTAAAGATCATATATTATGAAAATAGGAGTATTGATTTACTCCTCTCCAGGAGTTAGGCACAAGGACAGTTTTTATCTTACTCCCACAAGTAAGATGTGACCCAAGGTCAGGTCGGGAAAGTGGGGTTTAAAAATTGCCTGGGCAGCCCCGTTTAGGAGCGCCTCAGGCAGTAAGCAATAAACTTACTCCTCCCAAAAGAGGGGAGGCGAAGCCTGGAAGAGTGGACCTCCTAGAACTGCACAGGACAGACCCATAGAACGGCGTAAATCAAGCCCCGAAGGCCAAGACAATACCAGTCTATGGGGTGCAGTATCCATCGGAACAGATACTACACTTTGATCTTAGCCAAAAAATAAGAGTAGCGCAAAGTTGAAAGTAATGACAAAGTTTATCCATACATGGAAATATCAACTTTATTTACGTCTTGTTGAAACAACCAAAAGTTAAGAAATGTTCAAAGTGTCTTGATACTTTGAACATTTCTTAACTCTTTTCTTAACGAAGAAAGTGTTGATTTTTACCATATGCGTATGGGCATGTTGTGAATGTGTTTGTGAGACCCTGTCTAAGCTGTCGCTATATCTTAATAATCCATGGCAATGAGTTGTGTTGTCTTGCTACAGCGAGAATCCTTTCGCTTGCCAATAGTAACACTGTGTAGTGAATGACACAGGTTCCTGCGGCAAATTGGGGCTCTCACTGCTGACAACGCTTGAGCTCTCGCTTATATAGATAACGCGAACGGGTGTCAGGCTCCCACGGCAAACTCTTTCTGATTGGCTAATTTTTTAAATAAGTAACGAATCGAGATTGAGTATTTTGATCCAATTGGTATCAAGTATTTCAACCAAATAAACATCGAATATTCTAGAAGTCCTTTCTCTGGAGCTGTCCATGCTGCTGCTACTGTTCTAAGAAAAGGGGCACTCTGGAGTGGGACACAGATAAAATTTGCCTCAATCGAAAATGATTTCTCCTTCACTGACCGACGAGGACAGAACAGATACTACACTTTGCATTATTTATTTGCTATAAAGTAAAAAAAATACAATCTAACGAATCAGGCACAAGGCCATCAAAGTGTGAGGAAAAAGGGGGTCGTTGGTCATTCTTTGTCTACCATGACATATTTGACTATCCTACTCTTGCCTAGAGTCATTGCAGTCACCACAATACCACATTTACTGCTTAAAACATTCCACCATCAAATTATTGGAAAATTTTAATTTTATTCTTCATAAATAAATGTTTGTACGAATTTATTGACGGTGGAGAGTGGAACAAAAACAGATACTGCACTTTGCTCCTCGGCAAAAGGTCCAAGAAGAGTCTAATAAATAAAACAAATAAATAATCTCGTCGTGCTGTATGAATTTTTTTTAGTAATTTTAGACGAGTTTCGTCTTTCACAGAACCATGTTCTTTCATGTTGCCTCTTTGACAGCTTAGAGTGCCAAGAGCTTTATTTCCTGGTTCGAGTAATATTAGATGCAGACAAATTAACGCCAATTCCATTCTATCGTCTTCTTTTTCATTTCGATGTTAAATAAATTAGTCCTTTTGAGTGGCCTTACTCGACACAAGTGAAAAGCCCTTAACCTTCGGGGACACTTTTTTTCTTCTTTTTAGCTTTTTTTTTTCTTTTTTTTTCTGTTTTTTTGGGTTCTTCTTCTTTTTTTCTGTTTTATTTTTTTAATCTTTTTTCTCTTTTTTTCTTTTTTCTTTTTTTCTTTTTTTTCTTCTTTTTTTCGTTTTTTTTTGTTTTTTTCTTCTTTTTAGCTTTTTTCTTTTTTTTTCTGTTTTTTTGTTCTTTTTCTTTTTTCTGTTTTCTTTTTTTTTCTTTTTATGCTAGTTTTTTTTTCATTTTTTTCTCTTTTCTTTTTTTTCTTTTTTTCTTTTTTCTTTTTTCTTTTTTTTCTCTTTTTTTTCTTTCTTTTTTTAGCTTTTTTCTTTCTTTTTTTTCTATGTTTTTTTTTCCTTTTCTTTTTTCTGTTTTCTTTTAATTCTTCAGTTTTCCTTTTTTTCTTTTTTTCTTTTTTTTCTTTTTTTCATTTTTTTCTCTTTTCTTTTTTTCTTCTTTTTCATTTTTTGTTTTTTGTTTTTTTGTTTTTTTTTGTTTTTTCTTCTATTTAGCTTTTTTCTTTCTTTTTTTTCTATGTTTTTTTCCCTTTTCTTTTTTCTGTTTTCTTTTCATTCTTCAGTTTTCCTTTTTCTTCCTTTTTTCTGTTCTAGTTTTTTTCTTTTTCTTTTTCTTTTTCTTTCTTCTTTTTTCTTATTTTTACCTTTTTGCCATTTTTTCCTTTTTTCTATTTTTTGTTCTTTCTCTTTTTTCTATTTTCTTTTCATTCTTAATTTTTCCTTTTCCTTCCTTTTTTTCTTTTTTCTTTTCTATTTTTTTCTTTCTTCTTTTTTCTTTTTCTTTTTCTCTTCTCTTTAGCTTTTTTCCTTTCTTTCTTTTTTTCTGTTTTTTTTGTTTTTTGTTTTTTCTATTTTCTTTACATTCTTCATTTTTCATTTTCCTCTTTTTTTCCTTCTTTATCTTTTTCTTTATCTTTTTTCTTCTTTATCTTTTTTCCTTTTATCTTTTTTTCTTTTCTTTCAATTTTTCCCACTTGTTTTTCCTTTTTGTTAACGAACCAACTCCGCATCCCCGTTTCAAAAAATGAAGGCACGCACGCCGGATGCGAAGCCGAGTAGAAGTGTCCTCTCATTTGTGTGTTTCTGGGTCGGTTTTAAAAAAATTGGTGAATGGGGTTATAAAAGTCAATGGAAATAAGGACAAATGTTACCCTTCTTGAAGGGCAGCACTTTTTCTCTCGTCCCAATAAGGGAGGGGGAGCTTCCGGTAGATTTGCGCATTTTGTGTCAACGCCTACGAATTAGAATCCCGTGATATTTAATGGATCCATCTCTGTTTCCCAAATCCCAACGCACACATCCTCCATTTACCCCCACTCGAGATATCTATCTCAGCTGACTATGTGACTGGACGTCATCTTCATAGTGACACACCAACCTCGTTCTGTGGGCTTGGCCATCGCAATAGTGCTTATTTCAAGACATTCACAAGTCAAATATGGCAGTTAAAAAGAAATTAACAAAAAAAAACTATTTCATATACTTACGTATCACGCGAAAATAGATATCTACACGAACAATTACGGAACATTATCGAGTAGAATTTTAATTAAAAATAAAAATCAGTTTTTTCGTGTAGGTCCGATTCTAGGTTTAACCGAACCAATTTTACATCTTTAATGTAGAAGAGTTACGTAAAAGGGAGAAAAAAGGGGAGATAAGTCCGTCTGTCTTCAAGATTTCATTTGTAAACCTCCATTTTAGGAGATATTAGGAAAACTTAGGAGAAATGACAGACTGACTTATAATCCCTTTTTCTCCAATTTACGTAACTCCTCTAAATTATAGACGTAAGGTGGGTTCGGATAAACCTAGAATCGGCCATATACGAAAAAACTGATTTTTATTTCTAAATAAAATTCGACTCGATAATTTTCCATAATTGTTGGTGTAGATATCTACTTTTGCCTGATATATCTAAGACTAAAAGAAACGAGTTCTCTTCTGTTCCTTGAAGCCCCTTTCTCACTTAAGAGAAGATGTTGCTAGCCTTTGTCTACTCTATCGTTATTTTCATGGAAGGTGCTTTGCCCCCCCCCCCCCGTCATGCTATACCTTCGTAGTACATGCACAGACGCACGCACACAAATACTTCGTACACATATTATATATGTCGAGCACTCTGGTAAGTGAAATCGACATCTGCAATTAGCGATAATGTACATTCACAGCAATAAGTCGTGTTATTACCACAACGGATAAAAGAATTTCCGTTCTCTCCTGATATGCATAGCGTCAGGGAGAGTTTCCATGGATAAGGGATTTTTATAAGGACCTTTCGTCTGTGGAACACATTAATACAGGACTGCTTCCCTGTAGACTACAACATATTGTTCTTCAAATCGGATGTCAAGTAGTACGTGTCGCGAACCATCGCATACGTAATCAAAACTAGTTCATTGCATTGATCAATTTTGGCTGACAATCGTTCCATCTCACTAACCCTTATCCTCGAGTGGCCTTTGGCCTTGCTAAGTTGTAACCAAAAAGTAAAATAACACCCCCCCCTAAAAACATATTGGTCTACTCAGTCTACGCGTTTAACGCTAAAAATGACATTTCAAATTTAAGAGTGACAGACTGACTGACACACCTTTTATATACAAATAAATCACCTTTTATGTTTTTTTCTCAGCCTTTCTTTTGGCTGAGATGAAAGTGTAGCATCTGTTCCGATGGATGCTGCACCTATTGGATCGGTACCGTCGTGTCCCCCGTGCCTTGATTCCGCTGGTCTTAGGGTTTGTCCTGTGTAGTTCTTGGAGGTCCACCCTTCCTGGCTTTGCCTATTCACCCTTTGAGGAGTGGTTAGTTTATTGCTAATCGCCTGAGGCGCCCCTACCGGGGAATGCCGACGGGGCTGCCCAGGCTTTTTTGTAGGTCAGGGTGCTTATCCTCTAGGGCGTTGGCTTTTCAATCCCACTTTCCGACCTTGTGTCAAATCATACCACTGTTGGAGGAAGATAAAATTTAAAAAGTCCCCTCTTATCATGGCTCATAGGCCACTCGAGGATAAGGGTTAATTAGATTGTCAGATAAACGATGAAGAACACTCTGAGAGGATTGGAAACGGTGTAGTGAGATGGGCAGAATTTGATTACTTAAAAGGACAATTCGACAAGAATTTGATAACATTGGACTTGAAAACGACCATGTTGTAGGCAGCTGGGAAGCAGCCATGTGGTATTGTGTGCCACAAATGGGAAGATCTTGAAAGAAACTTTGTTCATGGAAGTTTCGTTTAGTTTTAGATACAGAGAGGAAGAAAGGAAAAGTAGTTACAGTGGTTGTAGCTAGACGAGTGTTTGCTGTGAATGTTTTGCAGGGGGAGGGGAGCATAGATTTGAGCTCGATCGAGCACCTAGCATGGAAATAACGATAGAGCAGAGGAAGACTAGCAATGTTTCTCTTTTACGAGAAAGGGGTATTAGGGAAGAAAAGAGATCATCCCCACTAGATTTCGAAAGAGTTCTCGGAGCGACACCTTCTCAGATGTGGCAACAATATCCCATCTTAAGATTTATCTAACTCTTTTACACGTATAGAATTGCGATAGGAGTGAGATACCATTCTGGAGAGATAGAATGATGCAAACATTTTTACAGCGACCTTAGGTACAGATTTGATGTCAGTTTTCCATTTCAGATCTGGATTGAATGAAATAAAAACAAATATGTTACAATTAAAAACTGCAATTACTGGAAATATTTTTTTGCAACGTCAGAGTTTTATTTGTTTATTGGTAGGCCGATTCCGTCAACCTTTATCGAACGACATGAAATTGACAAAAAATCTTAATTATAAAAGTAAGAACGATGCTTAGCTTTAACTACTTTACTAGAAAAAGTGTGAAGACAAATTTAATTGGCTTTAAATGTATCTTAATTTCAGTAATGTATGTGTTGATTTCCGTTGGCCTAATGGATTAGGGCGTAGAATCTACGAACTGCGTTCGAACCCGTCTGACCGCCTGAAACCACCACTTCTTGCAGTCCGAAACAACGTTATCTGTAGGTAAATACACTTTAATATTTAATAAAAAGAATATATATATATATATATATATATATATATATATATATATATATAGTGATTCTTACTTTACTGGATGTTTGCTGAATTTGACCGTATGTCAAAGTTGGTCCAGTTCAATAAATATTCCTTCCGTTCGAAAAGATGCACGCGGTGAACTGTTAAAGGTTACATGTGAAGAGGTAAAGGGTCATGTTGACTTGCAAAGTATCGCTATATTCCCCCTCTTCCTTTCCTTCTTCTTCTGTTTCCTTTCCTTCTTCTTCTTCTTCTTCTTCTTCTTCTTCTTTGTCCATCTGAATCCCCCTCATGAGACTGCAATAAAAGAATTACGCTCATTAGAAAGTCACGATCAATCAGGTAAGATAATTTATGGTAACGACTACCACATCGACTCTCCAAAGTGTAATATCTGTTCTGATACTACACTTCACACTTCAACGAGAAATCCTTCTAGATTGAGGCAATTTTTTTTTTTGTCCCAACCCAGAATGCTCCTTTTTGGGTAGCTGGATTTCCCCCACATTAGATACATACTTTCTGTCTAACCCTGCCCTCGTAGGGAGTCAAGTAAATAGTGACTCTTTTGTACATTCTCTGACCTTCTCGTGGGGATCGAAGTGTAGTATAGACTAGCTGGTTTTCGGTTCTAAACAAACCGGAAAACAGTGGGTGGTCACTTAGAACTGAATTATACTTAGTACTATATCCACTGCGCCACGGTTCTTTGCGGACAATTCTAGTATGAATTTTGGGAGCCTTAAACCTATTCTTGTTTTTGATCTAACTACTTATCACTATAAATCACTACTAATCTATTATTTATAATTATAGGTTCCCATATTGTATTGAATTCTATACTAGGTCTGCTTAGTAAGTCATTGTTGCCCAACATATGTGCTGATTGTTTTAGTCGTCTTACTCTCCACCGTTCTTCTCTATCAATAATTTTTACTTCATCCAATAAGGGCAGATGGTTTCCTCTTATCCCTCCATATGTGGTCAGCCATACCCGACTTTTGTTTTTCTCCGCGTATTACGGCTTTCTAGTGTTCTTCGAGCCTTACTTTTAGTGGACGACATGTCTCGCCTTTGTATACTTTTCCACACTTACATGGAAGTGGAGAAATCGAAAAATCGCAGTGGATATCGTACTAAATATAATTCAGTTCTAAATGACAGTCATCTAAAGGTTGAAGGTTCAATCCTCAGTGCGGGCGATACGAAAAATTGAGAATTACTGAAGAATTCTTCCCAGTCATGGCAGATGGAACGAGAGCATGCTACCCCCGTGGATTTAATAAAGGGCTCCGTTCAAAATTCCGTCCAGATTCCCGAGTTCGACAAAGTATACCTGAAGAAGGTTATATCGGCCGAAACGTTGTGATATAAACACCCAAGATGAGAACAGTAGTCCGAATATACCAAATTCTACATATATATAATTATTTCTATTTATACAGCCGCTACACTGGCATGTCGATGTTATCGATTAATAGTTAAAAGAAACTAAGATCTCATCAGGTGGAAAAAATCTGATCTTTCAGTTAGACGGTAATCTTAGTTTCTAATAACTATCTATCGATAACATCGATGTGCCAGTGTAGCAGCTTTTTGTACATGTCTTTATAAATAAAAATAATTATATAAATAGCTTTATTTACTATCGAGCACTATTTTATAAGACTGGTGAAAATGCTATGAATTTTTATGCTGTGTATGTTTACTTTACATGGATAACTCTCTCTCTCTCTCTCTCTCTCTCTCTATATATATATATATATATATATATATATATATATATATATATATATATATATAATTAAGTTCAATATATATATATATATTAATTAAGTTCAAATATATTGATAATATGAACTTAAAACAAATACATTGAAAAAAGTAATCAATACAATATAATATATATACAATATATATATATATAATCCAGGTAAAACATCCACAGGGTAGTAATCCAAATAATTTTCAACCGGGTTTATAAAAAGTGCTCAATATCAAATAGAGCTTTAATATATGATTATTTTTATTTACACATACATGTGCGAAATCTGCGACACTGGCATGTCGATGTTATCGATCAACAGCTATTATAAACTGAAGTCTCACCAGGCAGAATTAGAATCCGATCTTAACCTTAGATTATATTTGGAAAGAAATGTCCAAATACGATCTACGGTTAAGGTCGGATTCTAACTCTGCATGATGATATCTCAGTTTATAATAGCTGTTGATCGATAACATCGACATGCCAGTGTCGCAGATTTTGTACATTTCTTTGTAAATAAAAATAATCATATATATATATATATATATATATATATATATATATATATATATATATATATATATATAAACATATATGTATATGTCTTCCTTTTATGTACGCAAAAATGAATTCATAAAATTAATTAATTAAATATATATATATATATATATATATAGATTCAACGATTTTAATATAATTCATATTCATTTTATTTACGGTCGTTTACTCTTATATCAAGTGTGTAGAATAAGACAAAGTTCCATTCTAACATCTATATCAACGTCTATCCATGTAGAATTCACACCCTAAACATTTCAGAATTGCCAGGAGGAAGTAAAGGTAGAATTAAAGACAAAGTCCCATTTAAACATTTTTAACATCTTCGTAAAACATGTAATAATAATAGACACGGTGTTAGTAATAGAGAATAAGTCCATGAGTCTGGACGAGGAAAAATGTTTGAGAATTCATAATATGAAGAATGTTCGGACTTTAGTCCGTATGTATGTAAGTAATAAGAAAGAAAGAGGATTTCATATTGTTATTGTTTAGAAGTAAGCTTGTGTGTCGAAATAGTATTGAGAGTAGTGTTGGGATTAAAATAATCCTGAAATAAAGTTCAATTCTCCCACGTGAGAATTGGGTAACCATGTGCAGATAAAATCATCAAAGATAGATATAGGACGGAAGTCTGAAGAAGGAACACAAAACACAATGGTGTAATTTCATATCAATTTAGTAAGAAAGAGAAAGTTGGAGCGAGTATTTACAGTTTCAAACAGTTCATTTAGGCATTGGTAAATCATAGAGAGGATGGAAGAGAGGTTGGTTTGAGGTTTGCTGCGAAAACGTGGTTCGCTAGAACTTATCTGTTTTAGAGTTCTGGTAACGGCGGGAGATCATTCTCGTCGTGGGCTGTATCACTAAGAAGACCGCCCGATGTGTTGTTGACTGGAGTGGAGTCGTTGAAAAGGAGCCTGCATAGAGTTCGGGTATCGGCGGGAGGTCATTCTCTGTGATGCCGTCGTGGGCTGTATCACTAAGAAGACCAGCCGATGTGTTCTTGACTCGAGCAGAGTCGTGGAAAAGAGCCTGTATAGAAGTGGGAGGTCATTCTCTGTGAGGCCGTCGTGGGCTGTATCACAGAGAAGACCGCCCGATGTATTGCTGACTTGAGCGGAGATGTCGAAAAGAGGCCGGAAAGCCGTATACAAGGGGTTTTAAGGGCTGACTCACGTGACACTTTTACTAAAAAGGGGTTGCAATGCCTGACAGCCAATCCGTGAGGCCCTTAAGGGACATGGCAACAGCCAATCAGTGAGGGGGGGGGGGCTTGAACAAATTCCAACAGTAGGTCCACGTGCGGCAGGTCGCCATCTTGGTTAGTGATGTCTTCTTGTCGACGCCGATAGCCCGTGGCTAAGGGCGGTTTGGTTTGCGTCCCCAGAGAGGAGTTTGATGGTCGAACTGAGCGATGTGGGTGAGTTAGACAGCTTTGCTTTCTCGTGGCTAAACAGGGTAAACAATGCCGATGCACTCACTTAAATAACCTTCGGGTACTAGTTCACTGGTCGCATAAGAGATTGTGGGTATCTTTCAGAATGATCAGTACAGTCGCGGACGGGGTCTAAAAAACTAACGAGAACGGGGTTATAAAAATAAATATGCAACAAGTGAGTTTAACCTACGCCAAGAAGAGATATTTGTCTACTTACCTATGATATTTGTTTGTATTTTTACGTACTATAAATGGGGTTTTATTAGATCTAAAAAAAATTTCTTGTTCATTTTTTACTCGTTTTCTTTAGACATTATGGCGTCTTACGAGCAAGCGCCATTTTTTTTTGGGGGGGGGGAAGTTCGCGTGATAAAACTATTGATTTCTACTAAATAGCAGTTTAAAAATACAAACAAATATCACAGGTCAGTTTTAAATTAACTTTTATCGACGACAGTTACTTTTATTTGTTGTATATTTGTTTTTTTTTAGCGTTTTCAGCGTACTGATCATTCTGAAAGATACCCGAGATTGTTTCTAATTGGTTAAATCCCAATCCCAATTACGTGTTTACTCCAATCAGTGGTCAGCTTACAAATCAAGCAGATATTTCAAACATCGTTAATGGCGGCTGTCTCTGCTATTCTTGCCGTTTGCAGTAAGAACTAGCACAGCTACAAGTGTAGAAACAAATAAATTGCCTATCATACATTTACCGAAACTAAGATTCATCAGAATAAATCTGTGGTACACATCTCAAAAGATATAGTCAAAAACACATGCATGCAACGATGATAGAATCTTCTATATTGTTTACAACTTTGTGTATTAATTCCAGCTGGATTTTCCCCATATGAAAACCCGACCTTGTGTCTAACTTTTCCCTCGTGAGGAGGTAATGCAATATATCTCGTTAGCAGTATTCATACTAATGGGAAATTAGACCCATATATTGCCGGTTTGGATCGAACTGTCTCCGAGTGGCTGCAACGTTTTCCGTTACAATTCGTGGTTCTCGTACATGGCCGTATTCATTATAATTATTTTATTGGATGTGCGCGAAAATGATTGGCGTTACTTGTCCGGCGTCATTTCGGATGAACCTATCTTAGCATGGACAGTAAGACAAACTCGTATAATATTTTTGTAACAACACGGACGTCAAACGAAATAAAAATAAAGTCCTTTTGAAACATGATAATGCGACAGTGGTGAAACGTTTAATACGTGCAATAAATCACGCCTCGACCAAATGCGTCAAAACAAGCAACAACCTATTTCTATGGCAGCACGTATTTGAAATTACAGATTGCATAACTGAAGTTATGGACTTAGAAAAGTATTGTTTTCAAGGCGTCCGTTTCGATGAAACGCGTCCGTAGATAAACAGTAAGCTAAAGAAAATGGATGCTTCTACAGAATTCGAACCTAACCAAACCGACTTTTACCAAAATAAACTAAAAACGTATGTTAGGGTTAGTTTAGGGTTATGGTTAGGGTAAAAAAAAACAGTTCGGTTCAAATTCTGTAGAAGCACTAAAAATACAGTTAAACATTGTCTATAATGGATTATTCCTATCTGTTTACACTGACCTTTCTTCATTACCTCCGACTGTTACCAAACTGGGAGAGTGAGAGGGGGAGAGAGACAGAAGCGTGGGTTATAGATACAGCATAAAATAAGAGTGGGGGAGAGGCAAACAAAATACAATGAGAGGGGAAGAGAGTCATAAACAGACACTTCGTAGGAGATGAGGCACTTAGTCAGACAGTTGCAAATTACGGCTGATTAGAACAATAAACTTGATGCTTTTCTTAACATAACCCAATCCCAAACTTGAGGAATATTTTAACATGTGTTTTGTGTGATTAAGTAGAAAGCCTTAAGGAAACAGACGTTGATCAACTCAGCTTTAATATGATAATAAGTGGAAATCCCGTTGAGTTTTTAAATTTATAAAGCTAAAAATAAAATTGTCAATGGGTACTTTTGAACTTTCTTGACTGGAGCAATTTCGTTTCGGTTTATTTGGGTTTTTGTATTCTCTCCTATTTCTACGGTGTTACCTTATTTTCTTAACCTTAAAAAGATAAATCCGTAACGATATAGATGTTCTTGGTGTATTTGTAGATCAGCACCCTCCGTTAAATCACCCATCCCCCCCCCCAAAAAAAAAAGATTTTACTTTTTTAGGCGAGTACGTGTGAAAAAACTCGACGGAAAGAAGAATAATAAACAACAAAAAACACACAATTATTTTAAAATTTAGAGTGGGGGATCAGTTTCGTATATAAATTTAACGTACAATGAATTAACTATTTCTGAGTCATTTTAACGTTTCAGGGTAATTAACCCCCCAAAATATACCACTAACCCTACATCCGAGTGGCTGCCAGCTAGGGTTATATTAGGGTTAGGGTTAGTTTAGAGAACCGTAATGAGTGTTAAAAAAGAATTAATCGCGCTTTGTAACCAAATACCACTTTTTTGTAGGAATGTAATAGCTCCTGCGTTAAATTAGGGTTAGGGTTATTATTATTCACACGGTCATTCAAATGCGAAAATGATTCAAATAAATAAGAACAAAAATAATATCGGCTATGATAGAATTTAAAATATCTAGTACAAACGGGTACAAGGACTTCAGGTTTGTAGAACTCGCTTCCTGCTGACTGCTTTCCTCCTATCTATAGCTTTGGTCTTTTCAAAACTACGGTCAATAGATACCTCCTGTCTTTGCGATAATAACATTTTGTTTTGTTTAACTCCTTACATCAAGTGGCTTCATGCCTTGTCTGGAGTGATTTCCATAAAAGGCTGAAATAATCATCGAATGAGAAACGAAACGACTCTCCTTACAAAAGGTCACCATGACTAGCCGCCATTAATCATTGTAACCCCACGGGCAAACCGGTACCCTTTGGATATACGAGAGGGTCACCCCTTCCCCGAGTAACCCTCACTTACATTATCCGAATAAACAGAACCTCTTTTTAAACACACATCACACGTTCAAAAAGTAATGAAACTGTTTTTCTCAGTCCATCGTCAGGCGGCGTCGCTATTTATTTGCCTCCCAACGAGGGCAGAGTCAAGCACAAGGTCAATTTTTAATGTGGAGAAGTCCAACTCCCCGAAAAGAAGCACTCTGGATTGGGACAAAAATGTCAAAAAATGCCTCATCTAGAAGGATCTCTCCTTCGCTGTGAAGTGATTTTATTTCATATGATAAAACATTTACAAAAAAAAAAAAACTTCAAAAACTCCATTATGTAAAAGCCCGAATCTTTTTTGTGGGGGAAGAGGGGGGGGGAAGGATCGGTGTTCATGCAATTTTATTAAATACTTATTGGATTTAATCTACGCTAGACTCTCTCACCAAAATACCACATTCACTCTGTTGGGTTGATCCTACTTAAATATCTCAAAGTGGTTTGAACTACATTTTTTTTTTACAAAAATAAAGTGTAGAGTCATGATGGGGAATGGGTCAATATTTAAAAAAAAACACCCAAAAAGAAAAGAAAATTAATGACTAAACTAAAATGATGATGATGATGATGATGATGATGATGATGATGATGATGAGGATGATAGTGATGATGATGATGATGATGATGATGATGATGATGATGATGATGATGATGATGATGATGATGATGATGATGATGATGGTAGTGGTGGTGGTTGTTGTTGTTCTTCTTCTTTTTCTTCTTCTTCTTCTTCTTCTTCTTCTTCTTATTATTATTATTAGTAGTAGTAGTAGTAGTAGTAGTAGTAGTAGTAGTAAGACCCCCTCCCAACCTCTGCTAAGTGTGTTAGGCTGCCCACTGTTTTTCTGGGTGGTCCAAAAACAGACGTTAGGCTGTACATAAGATAACAAACTCAAGCGAAAACATAACCTTCGCCGTTGAGGCGGTAACAATAACATCACGTGTCGTTCAATTTCCTTCAAGTTTTGTCCTGATTATTTTCACTTTAATGAGAGACATACAGTTTTCAAATATACATAGTACAAACATAAAAAGAAAGAAACATACATAGTCTACCAAATGATCAAGTCTGAGTGAGGGCTGGCTCCGTTAGAACAACAATCTTAACAAAGACATTTGCTAGGGTTTAATATATAGGGTGGGCCAAAATAAGGGTCCTATCTTTAAATTTGAATAACTTGAATTTGAATAACTTCCACAAAATAAAAGTTAAACTCACCAAACTTTATGTGTGTGTAGACTGACCCTTCCGAGATTTTTTGAAATAAACAAAACAAATTTTAGCCGAAAAACACTTCTTAAAACTTACAAAAACTAAAGTATTGTTTTTTACACTGTTTTGAGTTTTTTTAAGCAAAAATAATGTTTTCTAAATGAGGGTACGTTCCTTAGGGCTTATACGGCTCATGCTTGCTTCGGAAGGGGTCCTTTACTTATTCTAAAAAAAAAAATTTTTTAAATCAATAAATAAAAAAGTTATGAATTTTTAAAAATAGGACCCTTATTTTTGCCCACCCTATATATATATATATATATATATATATATATATATATATAACGGGAGTTGAAATCAATAAAAGTTGAATATTGTACCAAGAATTCAAAACCAACGAATTATATGGCGTACGATCGTTTCCCAGACAATTTAGAAATATTTTATTCACTATTATTGTTCTAAAGACTCCAAATCGTCTTCGTCAGCACCCTTTATCACATCACATACAGAAGACTTATAATAAAACATCAGGTTCCAGTACTATCTGGAAAAAAAACATATTCAGATAATACTGGAGACAAAACCTCTAAACATATAACGACATAGTTTCCTATCTCAAAAAGTTATGACAGTGAAAATACCTTAGAAACAGCAAATCAAATATATATTGACCCCCCATATTTATATATATATATATATATATATATATATATATGAGAAAGGAAGGATGAGGGTAATCCGACGTAATGGAAAATGAAAAATGAAAAACCAAAAGATGTTTTTTAATGTATTCATCAACGTTTCGTCTTTATTTGTAAGACTTCCTCAGGATGATAACTTTAAGAAAAATGTTATGCAAGTACATGAAAATTTTGGGTTGACATGATGGGTCAATGAAAAGAAGTAGTAGCCACTGCTGGGAGCGCAGGACCGAGGTCCGGGCTGAGAGAAGTCGGTGGTTGACATGATGTCAACCCAATATTTTCATGTACTTGCTTGACATTTTTCTTAAAGTTATCATCCCGAGGAAGTCTTACAAATAAAGACGAAACGTTGATGAATACATAAAAACATCTTTTGGTTTTTCCTTGTTCATTTCCCATATATATATATATATATATATATATATATATATATATATATATATATATATATATATATATATATATATATGTTTGATTTAACAACAAGGATAATTTCTGTTTGTTTTTTATCCATTTTTTTATGTTGACGGACTAATGATCTAATGTTATGTTCGAGTGTGAACAGGAACTCGCCAAAACCGCTGAGAAGGTATACTGAAATGATTAAAAAAAACAACTTTAAGTTTTAATCAAGTTTTTCAATAAATTCACCAGTTTTAGTTTGCATAACTCCTAACGTTTCCTGAAAAGACTCATGGGAGTCGAAAACGTTAGCAGTTTTGGCGAGTTCCTGTTCACACTCGAACAGAACATTAGATCATTAGTCCGTCAACATGAAAAGATGAGTAAAAAAAGAAACAAACAGGAATTGTCCCTGTTGTTTAATCAAACATGCATCAATGAAGAAATGCTGCTAAGTATATATATATATATATATATATATATATATATATATATATATATATATATATATATATATATATATAATACACGATATATCATAGAATGAAATGTCTTGGAGACAGGATGTATGAAAAAATGAAAAAGCTTAAACAATTAAGCACAGGAAGAAATCATCAAACGAGATATTGACCGGTTTCGTACGGTTTGGTCACGTGCGTAATTATTGGAAAAATAAATTATGCGGCGCATATGACAAAGACGTTAATTGGGAATACGGGAAGAGAAAGAAAAAGAAAACATAGAAGAGATTTATCTTCCTCCCACAGACCGGCGGAATCAAGGCCTGAAGGCCAAGACGGTACCAGTCTATAGTGTGTAGTATCCATCGAAACAGATACTACATTTTGATCTTAGCCAAAAGGCCAAGAAACATGGATGAAATGCAGTAAAAATAAATAGTACTTAACCGGGGACGGAGTTTGTTATGTAGTGGCGAGGTATATTGCATTGTTTGAGTGCGATTTTTACCAGATGTTTGGTTAAGAAATAAGATCTGAGCCTAAGGTTATCGTTAGAAAGTGATTAGAGAAAGATTAAGGCACTTTCGATGCACTTGCGGCGTGGGAGAGAGGATGCAGTCTTGAAGCGGATGTTGTTTGTAAAGTCAAAATTGTGGGTAAAAATGTTCCTGTGTATGACTAGTGCGTTAGTGGGATTGTTGTGTTTGACGTCTTGTTTGTGTTCGTAAATACGAGATGTTATATTTCTGGCAGTCTCGCCGATATAAAACATCGGACATATCTACAGAAACAATCCAAATCCGACATAAAATAGTGAAATCAACCTCTAAAACAATTAAGGATTTACACAACATCAAACCCCGTCTCCACCTACCCTCTAAAGACACTTCTTCCCTAACCGGCATTTACAAAATAAATTGTGCCTCATGTCCGATGTCCGAGGTGTAGACAGAAGAAAGGAAAAAAGAACGAAAACATCTTATTATGGGAATAGAGTGAATTATTTCTTTCCGAATTCATTCAAGACGATGGGGGTTGTCTGATTATCTATTTTCTTTCTTCCTTCCTGTAAACACCTAAAATTGTTTCTCGCTCACTAACTTTTGCGTGACGGGATTGATATTTATATAGATACAAATAAATACGCATTAATCGTTGTTATAATGTGGAGGATTTCTCTAGAAGTTCTCGAAAGAGTTGTAAAGTTTTTCTTTTTCTTTTGTTTTCATTTCTGTCTGGGTCTGGTACAGATGTAAGCCTCTGGATCTGTACTAGGGAGTTTTTAAAAAAAATAGCAAACAAAACCCACGGGGGAAAGAAAAGAGAAAATACTCGAGTGTAGGGTGGTCAGTCTTTAAGGCGCTGTCTCGACCAAAAATAGGTCACGAGTGGTGGAGGGCATAAAATGAATATATTTGCCTTTCAAATTAGCCTGCGACGTGTTCCGTACGCCTGCAAGGAATTAGCTTTATGTATTTGGGAATAATTCATGGAAGTAGAACAACAGACACAAAACGAAAACCGAGACAAATCCAAGTGCTTGTATATTCGAAGACTTCGAATGCAAAACGCGATAAACGCCATTTTCAACATTACGAAACTGTGCTTACAAAAGGGGTTGCATTTCAACACTCGACGACACCCCAAAACTATGTGTTACATAATATGATACCGAAATAATCTCTTTTTGATTTCAATTAATATCAGCTTTCATTCGAAGTCTAAATTTAATATATTCGTGTTTTCGTTGTTTAAGGTCTCAATTTAAACGAATTGGATTTATCGCGTTTTGCGTTTTAACTCTTCAATAGTCAGTATCGATGCATGTAAAGGTAGAAAACGGTATTATTCGGCTGGCTCCAAAGTGTCTGACATAAAAATAGCATACGTGGTACCTAGATTAAGTCACTAGCCAGCCCTCACATGAAGAGGAGAGGTCGGGACACCTGACCATAAGAAAACGTAGCCAAGAACTAAAATTTGAAGAAGAAAAAATGTCTGGAAAAAATGTCAGGTAACCTGGATCAGCTTACCAGAGGAAAGTTTAATTTAAAGAGATAGGATAGCGGAAAATAGATAGCCGGAAAATGCCGAAGCGCTTATCCAATCAGAATGCGAGAAAATAAGTAGACGACAAGCTTACATTTTAATTGATTGAATCGCGAAATTCTCTAATTGGTAATAAAAATTGATCAAAGCGATAATGAATTTTAACGAACCCTAACCCTAAATCCGTTTTAACATTTGTTCTGTGAAAAACAAACTTTTTCATGCTGAAAAAAAAAACAATATTTTATTACCCTAACCTCTTACCCCTAATTCTAAACCCGTCTTAACACTTGATCAGTGAAAACAAACTTTTTCATGCTGAAAAAAAAAACAATATTTTATAACCCTAACCTCTAACCCCTAATTCTAAACCCGTCTTAACACTTGATCAGTGAAAACAAACTTTTTCATGCTGAAAAAAAAACAATATTTTATAACCCTAACCTCTAACCCCTAATTCTAAACCCGTCTTAACACTTGATCAGTGAAAACAAACTTTTTCATGCTGAAAAAAAAACATTTTATTACCCTAACCCCTAACTCCTAAACCTAACAGCGTGTTAACACTTGATCAGTGATATTTTCTTCAAAAACAAAAAAAAAATGTGCGTGTAAAAAAACATTTTTTTCAGTTGTACATCCAGTCTCATTTTGGATTTTTTTAACGCAGGCAACCGACTTTTTATTCGGCTTTTCCGGCCTGCTACGTAAACATCCGGAAATTACCGACGATAAGTCGATTTTAGCTCGGGTCGTACTCTGGACTAGTCTCGAAAATTTAAACTAACCATTATGATAAAAATGGAATTTAAAAAAAAGAACGGTAGAAACATAATTGTAAAATAATAATTAAATCTATTTTTTTTTTTTTAGAGAAAGACAAATTTTCCCCCACCTCACTCAGGGCATTAGGGGGTGGCAACAGGTTAGGGTTGGAAATAGAGCCGATTGTAAGTGCAAGTAAAAAGAAGTAGACCCTTTCGCCCTCAAATCGGGATTTATCAGAAACCAAAGTGGAGGTGGTTAGATCTCATTGGATGAGAGAACAGGAAAAAAGAAAAGCTGGAAGTTTTCTCCAACTGAACTCACTCGAGTCTGAAATGGAATTTGATATAAACAGTAAACCTTTTGGTCGAGATCAAAGTGTAGTATCTGTTCCGATGGATACTACACCCCATGGACTGATATTGTCTTGGCCTTCGGGGCTTGATTTACGCCGGTCTATGGGTCTGTCCTGTGCAGTTCTAGGACGTCCACCCTTCCAGGCTTCGCCTCCCCTCTTTGGGGAGGAGTAAGTTTATTGCTTACTGCCTGAGGCGCCCCTACCGGGGAATGCCGACGGGGCTGCCCAGGCAATTTTTGATGGTCAGAGTGCTCACCTCTCGGGCGCTGGCTTTTCAACCCCCACTTTCCGACCCGAGCTTGGGTCACATCTTACTTGTGGGAGTAGGATAAAACTGGCCGTGTGCCTAACTCCTGGAGAGGAGTAAATAATAGTTAGAATTGCAGTGTTGTAAAGGCTACTCGTCACGTACTTAATGCCTCTGTGTTGAACTCTGAACCCATACATAGAAGAAACTCGATCCAGATCATATAATACCTTATCTTATGCCAATACTGGATCCATCGTTTGACATCAAGGTCACATCCCATCAAATCTTGGTCAGTACAAGTTGGTCCATCATTGCAGTCGCTGAAGATGTGTTCAATTGTCTGTCTAGGATTCCCACAAGAGCAGTTGCTTGTTGTTACTGGTCCCCACATGCGGAGATTTCTGTCTGTTTTTCCAAACTTCGTTCTTGCTCAGTTCAGGGTCACCCAGTCCTTCCTCGGGAGATGCGTTCCATGTGGGTGATGTTCTCCGGGTTCTTGGATTGCTTCGTTCAAGTAGTCATTTCGATGTAGTGAAACAATCGGTGTCCATTTGGTTTTAAGAAACCGCCAGAATCAACAGTAGCAGCACGTGGAGCTTTGCTACCCAAAGATAAATTATAACCAAGTCATTCAACTCCATCATATATGAGGAAGACTATTTACCTATACTTCAACTTAAAGAACGGGGTCGATTTATATTAAACTCTAGTGGCATTCTTAATTATTCACCAAAAAGTTGTTGATTCTTTTGAAATTTCGGTACTTATCCAGATTAGGACCCAAGCTAAAATCGACTTGGCGTCGGTTAGGGTTAGGGTTAGGGTCAGCTTGGTTCCTAATCCGGATGAGTACCGAAATTTCCTTTGAAGCTAACACCAGATACAACCCGGATAAAACGCAAGAGTTAACATGGGTTTTGGATTATAATTTCCGTCGTCCGGGGTCTACACAACGGCTTTTTGTTTTGCAAAATGTTGGGACCTAACCATAAAGGAGGCGCCCGGCGATAACCGACGTTACAATTGGACAACTAGGTGTCAAACAATCAAAGTAATGAATTGGGACCTACTTTGATAATTTGACACTGATGGGTCACAAAACCTACTTACAAAGTATCATAAATCGGTTTTAAACCGTCAAAGTAGTGAGGCCATATTATAACAGCTCTTGCATTTTCCCCTTTCCTGGGCCTTCGGTTCGATCGTCAACGCTATCACCAGAGTCCGATCCCTGCCTTATCGAAAATACTACCTCCTACCTGTATTGACAGATTCACTTATTTGGCCTAAATAATTCCACATTGCTGACATCGCACGAAGTTTTACCATAAGTCGGGTGAAAATAGTTGGTTCTATTTATCTTCCTCCCACAAGGTAAGATGTGACACAAGGTCGGGAAAGTGGGATTTGAAAAACCAGCGCTCGAGAATTTGAGCGCTCTGGTCATTTAAAAATTGCCTGGGCAGCCCCGTCGGCATTCACCGGTAGGGGCGCCTCAGGCGATTAGCAATAAACTAACCCCTTCTCAAAGGGTGGTTGGTGTCTGCACAACTATTACCATGAACTATCACTCATGTCTTTTCGCATTGGTGAAAAATCTACTCGGCACGAATATATTCACGTTGACATATCGCCTCTTATTAGATCAATCACCGAAGTTAAACGACGTTGATCCCTGTCAGTACCTGATGGGTGACCATTTGGGAATGCTAGGCGCTGTATATGGAACTGCAAAAACTGAACGCCATCATTTCCCCTTGAAAAGGATATACATACGACTGGAGACCGTTTGTAAATTTGATATTCCCTAGAAACTTCCGCAGAAGGAGAAAGCCGGATCAACCTGCCCATAGTGAATACCGCACCAATCACTCATCCTGAAGCCAATGGCTTATAGAACGGTTTTATCGTTATTGCGTTAGATAACGATGGTCGTGTTCCGAAAGGTTTGAGTGACATCTTTACGGTTACAGGTGACCTCAAAACGAAAGTCGGTGAAGATATAGAAGTCATAAACATTAATGTTTATTTCTTCATGCAGAGAGCAGTCCCTGTGAGTTAGTTGGGTTATACGATAGTCAATCAGCTTGCATGACGCATTTATTTCATCTGTCTTCCGAAGATTACTTCAGCACCTTCAGAAATCGTGAACAATAACACTTAGTGTTCCCTGTCACGAACCAAGAAAGACGTCGATATCTTCTCTTCTGCCTTCGTCCACTGAACAGCTGAGCAAAGCTATTCTCCACTGGAATAAATACAACTCGTAGAAAAGCGGCAATCTACACACTTTATTGCTTGTGTTGAATTACTGGTTATAACACGTTGTAAAGTCGGAATCTGGCGTCGTAGAACTCCCGTCTGTTGATCCCGAAACGGGACGATGTGTCGTTTCTATTCGCGTTTCCCAGTTGCAGGGAAACTATTTGTACTAACCGTGCGTCTTTCTTTCTCCGCCGCCATTGTCGTTGTCGCCTGCTTTGTGTCGGGCTGCTATCTGTCTGTCGCTTCGCCGAGCGTCAACTTCGTTCAGTTTTCCCATCATACCGGCGGTTTCTTCGTAGGCTGAAATTAAACCTTTTACGCACAATAAAATATAACAAGGCTTCTCCTTTTTAATTTAGAGCCATTTTATTACTATCTAGCTTGTCGACACTGAGCAAGTTCGTTGTAGAAGAGAGAGAGGCTTACGCTAGTTAATTTTCTAACTACTTAGCTATTTGTAAAGGAAGGAAGATGTGGGAGATCGCTCTCAAATATAAAATCCCCTAGCCTGTAATCGCTACATGGCTAATGCGTCTTGACTCTTCGGCTTCCAAGTCCAAACTGCCAATCTCAACTTAGTTTTCCCACCGGGAAAACTGTGACGTCACAAAACCTCGTGATCGACGCACAGGTGTGACCTAACTCTCGACCCCCGAAGTCTCGTCAACTGTCACCTGAACCGTGAGAAAACATCGCACCAAAGTTGCACGAGGTGACTCCGCTACAAATCGCGCAAGTCAAACTCGATTTCCAACAGATACGTCTACTCCCATATGGTCACTATCCAACACTTGGACACTGTCGTGACTTTCTCCAACCTATACTCAACAGTGTAGGTAGCTTAAATAAATTAAATTCATACCTTTTTGTTGTTTTCATAAAAAGCTTTTTTTACTTTAGTGCGACGACTGTTGTTACAAATATATTATAAGAGTTTCTTTTAACAGTCTATTCTAAGATTAGCTTTGATTAAACCATGTGACTTACATCCAGTGGATTTTCTTCTATTTTTGGCTAACAACTTAAGCAAGAGGACCGTTCCTCGATGAGTCACAGCGAGGGTCGTGGCGGTCGCGTACAATGTCGCTAGATGTAACGAGACAAGAGATCTATCTGCCTATCTGCCTGTCTATCTTCTTCTCTATCACTCTCTCACACGCGTGCACAAGGGAACTGTCGCTCTGATGTTTTTTTTTGTGACTGTCTCTCTTTTTAAATAAACATCAGCGTCCGAGTGTTATTATCTACCGACGATCAAGAATCTGCGTTCACAACGACGACGACACGGATGTATAATGGTGTATACACCCATCGGTAAGAGGGTGTATATAAAACTTTTAATCCACATTCACCTCTTTATCCTATTATATATTTTAGGTTTTCACCTGAATGAATTGAATAGAATTGTAGAGTATAAAAGCGATATCAAAAGTGATGGCAAAGCCGAATTATCCATGCGTAATTATAGCAACTTTATTTACGAATTTGATGGAACAGGCAAAAGTAAAGAGTTAAAAAAGAAAAGAGCTAGGAAGAGTTCAACGAGTCTAGACGAAGAAAGTGTTGTTTTTGTCCGTGTGTGTGTGTGGACTTGTAAGTGAGTAAGTTCATGAAACTGTGTATAAGCTGCCGCTATATTTAGTAGTCTATGACTGTGGCTTGTGTTGTTTGTCGAGCTGCCAGTAACCAAGCGGCCACATCCAGAGTTATGTACATTAATAAATTTTCTTATAAACTAAAATCAACGTCCGAGTGTTTTTTTTCTAGACGACGACTACAACGACACGGGTGTATAATGCTTTATACACGCATCACTAAGTGAAAGTGTAACAATTGTAAGAAATCACTGATAGCAGATATTCAACTCTTGGCGCCAAAATAATCGTTTTAATCCTTCCCGCATTTAGAAAAGCTATAAATCCAGAGTTCTGCACCCGAAATTGTATATAAGAGAATTTTATGTTTACCTGGAGAATTGGTCATAAAATTAGATTAGCCATTCCTGGGTGCAGCTTCGTCTGCTGGTATGTGACGATTGAAATGTTCGCAATTAAATAACATTGCGAAAATATGGCGTTGTAAATACTCAGTTAATGGGTACAAATAATATGATTTGAATATTTGATTACAGGCAGCAACAGTGCATACTTGAAGGTAATAAAATACAGACTTAAGTTTGAATGCATATTCGCTTATACGTTCAAATCCGCGTGGCTCTTGGCCTTTTGGTTAAGATCAAAGTGTAGTATCTGTTCCGATGGATACTGCACCCCATAGACTGGTATTCTCTTGGACTTCGGGGCTTGATTTACGCTGGTCTATGGGTCTGTCCTGTGCAGTTCTAGGAGGTCCACCCTCCCAGGCTTCGCCTCCCCTCTTTGGGGAGGAGTAAGTTTATTGCTTAATGTCTGAGGCGCCCCTACCGGGGAATGCCCACTTTCTCGACCCGACCTTGGGTCACATCTTACTTGTGGGAGTAAGATAAAAACTGGCCTTGTGCCTAACTCCTGTAGAGGAGTAAATCAATACAAGACACGTACATAATACAGTATAATAGAAACATGCTGCTAATAATAATCACGTCATGCACGCGTGTCCTCGCTGTAAGTCAGGTTGTTGACAAACGTATGCGCGCTGACCCCGCACCACCCCCGCCAGCGCCGCTGTCGTTGTCACCGTCATCGGCATCATTGTCGTAAACCAGGCTACCTCTTCGTCCGTTGATACAAACCAAGCTGAGGCTTGTTTAGTTTATACAGATTTTATTTAAAACAGAAACAGAAAACCTAGAAACATTATACATTGCCGTTAGTGCGTAAGTGGGTGTGGTAATTAGATGCTGCTGCTGCAACTCGCTGAAATCCGTTAGTTTTTAACATGCCGAACCACTACTGACATGTTAGTGAAAATGGGTGCATAAAGTTATGGAGGACGGGGGGGGGGTTAGGCGGGAAGTTCATGAAACATTCTGATGTGGAGTCCTCAAGTAGATTAATTCAAATCACTGGCATGACAAGTTTAGGTTTAGTTTATATAGCATTCTTTCTAAAACTTTCTAGAAACTTTAAAATCTAGCATGCTACACTGCGATTGGTTAAAAAGGTTGCATACGCGTCTGATTAGGCATGCCCACAATGATTATCCAACTTTTGATTGATAAGTAAAATTATCCTCTTGCAGCAGTATTATTATTATTATTATTATTATTATTATTATTATTATTATTATTATTAATAATAATAATAATAATAATAAGAAGAAGAAGAAGAAGAA
The DNA here is from genome assembly GCA_963556195.1 of Sepiola atlantica. Lineage (NCBI taxonomy): Eukaryota > Metazoa > Mollusca > Cephalopoda > Sepiida > Sepiolidae > Sepiola > Sepiola atlantica. The sequence continues at coordinate 15,548,624 of OY744533.1, forward strand.
GAAGAAGAAGAAGAAAGAAGAAGAAAGAAGAAGAAGAAGTGAATGTAGCAAACTAGCCCAAAAAGAATATAAGAACAGACCTGACTGTGTTGGGAAATCAGTACACCGGGAACTGTGCAAACAATTGAATTTCGAATACGCAGACAAATGGTACAAACATGAACCAGAAACAGTACTGGAAAACGAAAAACACAAAATCATCTGGGATATGGATATACAAACAGACAAACTCATACAAGTAAGGAGACCGGATGTTATAATAATCGACAAAAAGGAAAAATCTTGTAAAATCGTAGACTTCGCCGTTCCAGCAGCCACAGAGTGAAAATCAAAGAAATGGGAAAACGAAGCAAATACACGGAACGAGCCAGAGAACTGAAAAGAAAATGGAGCATGAAGAACGTCAGTATAATACCAATAATCGTAGGAGCACTAGGAATAATCAAAAAACAAACTGGAAAAAAGACTGGGAGAAATTGGAATCAAAGGGATCATTGGAACTATACAACGGGCGGCAATGATCAAAGCAGCTACAATCTTAAAGAAAATCATCGAATGCGGAAACTAACCCGCATAAACTACAAAGGGTAACCAATCACGGTGAATTTACAACAGTAAGAAAACAAAACCACACGAAGAACACCACATCACGACCAATGAACAGAAAATTCAAGAAACATCACTTCATAAGCTCCGCCCCCCCCCCCCAATAAATTACATCGGTCTACACCACACAAAAATGAACCAATGAACAGAAATTGCAAGAAACACCATAAGCTCTCCTCCCCTGCTCTCCATCGTCCCTTTCTCCTCCCTCTTTCACCCCCCCCCCAAAAAAAATGGTGCCGGCCTAGGCTGACACCACACAAAATATTTGTAGAGGGTCAAGGAGGATGAGAAGACCGAGGAGGGACAGCACAAACCCTACCTTCGACTGAGAGAGTGCGGAGAGTGCTAGGACCTTAAGGAGGCTTATTGCCATCTAATTTCCAGAGAACACCAATGGTCTTTACCAGCAAGAAATCAATGGTAAGTGGCTGTTGCGATACCACAAGATTATTTGCGGTGGTTATCGAAAAGAGGTGGAGAATGCTGGAAATCTAGGGAGACTTGTTGTCACTCAGACTCCAGGGAATACCACCGGTTGTTGTCGGGAGCAATCACTGACGATGATCTGTGTGAGAACTCATAGTGGGTACAAATAATAATAACAATAATAATAATAACAATAATAATAATGAAAAATCTTGAGTGCGGAAACCAACCTATATAAGTACATGACGCCGAGCAACACGATTAAATTGAAATAGGAACAGAAAAAAATCTTGAAAAATCACAGCACGAAACCGATGGAACTGGAACTGCTAGAAATACCATAAACTGAGACCCCCCCCCCTAAAAACATATACACACATGTGAGGACACCAATCCTGACTGGCGTCACACAAAATTGTCACGAAGAGTCAAGGATGGAAAAACCAAGAAGGAAGGAAACCACCAACAAAACTTCCACTGGAAAGCTGAGTGAGACTACTGGAACCAATAATCATAGGAGCACTAGGAACAATCCGCAGTGGTTATGTCTATTCAAATTCCAGAGATGTCCAACGGTCGTTATTAGCGAGAAAACAATTGTAAACGGCTGTCGCGATAACGAAAATTGATCTGCAACGATTATCAAAAGAGGAAGAGTGTGTTGGAAATCTGTGGAGACTTGCTGTCATTCAGACTCCAGAGAACACCACTTGTTATTGCCAGTGAGCAATCGCTGATTATAGCTCGTGTGAAAACACTGCAAATAATAATTTAAAAAAAAATAAAACAATACTAATGGTAACAGTACCGAGTAAACTCATTTCATCGAATATTCGCAAACAGTTACCCATCTCAGTCCTGACCAGATTGGACGCTTGCTTAACTTCAGAGATCCGGTGAAAAAAGGATGGTTCAAGGTCATGTAATGGGTTTATCGGATAGCAGTCCTAAATATTAGTTACTAGCTGGAGTCGTCCGCTCGTCGCTATCACTTGGCAATTTAATTCTGATTCTCTTACTCTCACTCTCTCTATCTGTCACCCCCCTCTAGCTATATATAACTATCTCTCCCTCCTCCTCTCTCTATCTCCCTACCTTCCTATATCTCCCCTCTCCTTCTTTCCCTCTTCTCTCTCTTTCTTTTTTTCTCTCTCTCTCTCTTTCTCTCTCTCTTTCTCTCTCTCTTTCTCTCTCTTTCTCTCTCTCTTTCTCTCTTTCTTTTTCTCACTCTCTTTCTCTCTCTACAATCTCTCTATCTTTCTCTATCTCCCCTCTCCTTCTTTCCCTCTTCTCTCTCTTTCATTTTCTCTCTCTCTTTCTCTCTTTCTGTTTTTCTCTCTCTCTTTCTCTCTCTCTCTATCTCCCTACCTTCCTCTATCCCTCCCTCTTCCTCTCTCCCTCTTCTCTCCTTCTCTCTCGACGCTGACATCTGAAAAACTGAATCCTGCATTGTTGACCGGCGTCAAGCATAGAAAGAAGCAGCAGAAGTCGCCACTATTTTGCCTACTAACTTTTTTCACCTTCTCGTTAATTCCACTCCCCCCCCCCCTCCTACCTCCTCTACTTTATACCGCAAATCGGACCGGATACACGTACGTTCACTTTTATTATATAGATGAAGATGTCAGTGTTTAACCTGGGTCTACTGACCCACATTTTAACGGAACTCCTGGATCAAAAAAAAAAAAGAAGAAATCTGTACATTTTTTTGCATTGGCGGCAAATGGAGCGAAGGATGTCGTTGTTTCCGTCTCTTCAAGTTTTATCTCGAGAGAACAATGCTTCTTAATTATTTCGCTATCGTCATCCATGAGTCATCATCTTTTTCTTTTTTCTTTTTTTTTTTTTTTTGCTTAAAGACAATAAAAAACATATACGTAAATGGTTAGAGCTAACGACTATAAAGGTTGTGGTTCGGTTCCAGGTTTTAAAATAATTTTTAAAATTTGTAGATTAACACCCTATGCTGAATTACCCCCCCCCCCCTCTAAAAATGAGATTCTACTTTTTTAGGCGATGACGTGTGAACGCGCAGAAAAACCTGGCGTAAAGAAGTAAAAAAACAAAAAAAAAAAAAAAAAAAACAGTTATTTCATAATTTAGAATGGAGGATCAGTTTCGTATACAAATTTAAAGTTTCTTTTTTTCTTTTTAGGGCAGTTAACCAATTCTTCATCACTAAATCTAAACCCGAGTGCCAAGGTCGTAATATCATACGTAAATAACCTAAAAAGGTAGAACGCCCCTCTCCAAAATAGAAAACGCGAACGGTTTATCTCCCATAGCAACAACAACAAAAAATTGCCCTCAAACGCTAGAATGGCCCGGAAATGGGGAATCAATTTTACGTTAAATTCATATGCGAAACTGATCCCCCATATTAAATTCTTAAATACGTGTTTTTTTTGTATGTTTTTTGTTTTGTTTTTCTTTCCGCTACGTTTTTCAAGGTGTTCACACGTAATCGCCTAAAAAAGTAGAATCTCATTAATGTGAGATGGGAGTCATTTACCGGTGGATGTTAATCTACAATAATACAACAACAAAAAACAGAAACCGATGCTAATCATCTGAACATCTTTTCTGGTTACATTTATTTAAACTGAAAAAAAAAATGGCGTTTGAATAATTTCTATAACAAACTTAAAGGCCGTGTTCCAGGCGGACTTTAAAGCTTGCTACTGGAAGAGCTACTGCGGCCTTTAGCTTATATTTTTAACAAAGAGTTTGGAATAATAATATTAAAAAAAAGAATGTAAAGCCTCAGTCACACGACGCAACTTCGCTCGCCGCTACTTGTAGCAGCGATTACTCGTCACAGCGACTTACTGTTTTTTGGCCTTTTGGCTAAGATCAAAGTGTAGTATCTGTTCCGATGGATACTACACCCCATAGACTGGTATTGTCTTGTCCTTCGGGGCTTGATTTACGCCGGTCAATGGGTCTGTCCTGTGCAGTTCTAGGAGGTCCACCCTCCCAGGCTTCGCCTCCCCTCTTTGAGGAGGAGTAAGTTTATTGCTTACTGCCTGAGGCGCCCCTACCGAGGAATGCCGACGGGGCTGCCCAGGCAATTTTTGATGGTCAGAGTGCTCACCTCTCGGGCGCTGGCTTTTCAACCCCCACTTTCCGACCCGACCTTGGGTCACATCTTACTTGTGGGAGTAGTATAAAAACTGGCCTTGTGCCTAACTCCTGGAGAGGAGTAAATAATACTTACTCGTCACAGCGACTTACTGTTTTTTGGCCTTTTGGCTAAGATCAAAGTGTAGTATCTGTTCCGATGGATACTACACCCCATAGACTGGTATTGTCTTGGCCTTCGGGGCTTGATTTACGCCGGTCAATGGGTCTGTCCTGTGCAGTTCTAGGAGGTCCACCCTCCCAGGCTTCGCCTCCCCTCTTTGGGGAGGAGTAAGTTTATTGCTTACTGCCTGAGGCGCCCCTACCGAGGAATGCCGACGGGGCTGCCCAGGCAATTTTTGATGGTCAGAGTGCTCACCTCTCGGGCGCTGGCTTTTCAACCCCCACTTTCCGACCCGACCTTGGGTCACATCTTACTTGTGGGAGTAGGATAAAAACTGGCCTTGTGCCTAACTCCTGGAGAGGAGTAAATAATACTTACTCGTCACAGCGACTTACTGTTTTTTGGCCTTTTGGCTAAGATCAAAGTGTAGTATCTGTTCCGATGGATACTACACCCCATAGACTGGTATTGTCTTGGCCTTCGGGGCTTGATTTACGCCGGTCAATGGGTCTGTCCTGTGCAGTTCTAGGAGGTCCACCCTCCCAGGCTTCGCCTCCCCTCTTTGGGGAGGAGTAAGTTTATTGCTTACTGCCTGAGGCGCCCCTACCGAGGAATGCCGACGGGGCTGCCCAGGCAATTTTTGATGGTCAGAGTGCTCACCTCTCGGGCGCTGGCTTTTCAACCCCCACTTTCCGACCCGACCTTGGGTCACATCTTACTTGTGGGAGTAGGATAAAAACTGGCCTTGTGCCTAACTCCTGGAGAGGAGTAAATAATACTTACTCGTCACAGCGACTTACTGTTTTTTGGCCTTTTGGCTAAGATCAAAGTGTAGTATCTGTTCCGATGGATACTACACCCCATAGACTGGTATTGTCTTGGCCTTCGGGGCTTGATTTACGCCGGTCAATGGGTCTGTCCTGTGCAGTTCTAGGAGGTCCACCCTCCCAGGCTTCGCCTCCCCTCTTTGGGGAGGAGTAAGTTTATTGCTTACTGCCTGAGGCGCCCCTACCGAGGAATGCCGACGGGGCTGCCCAGGCAATTTTTGATGGTCAGAGTGCTCACCTCTCGGGCGCTGGCTTTTCAACCCCCACTTTCCGACCCGACCTTGGGTCACATCTTACTTGTGGGAGTAGGATAAAAACTGGCCTTGTGCCTAACTCCTGGAGAGGAGTAAATAATACTTACTCGTCACAGCGACTTACTGTTTTTTGGCCTTTTGGCTAAGATCAAAGTGTAGTATCTGTTCCGATGGATACTACACCCCATAGACTGGTATTGTTTTGGCCTTCGGGGCTTGATTTACGCCGGTCTATGGGTCTGTCCTGTGCAGTTTTAGGAGGTTCACCCTCAAGGCTTCGCCTCCTCTCTTTGGGGAGGAGTAAGTTTATTGCTTACTGCCTGAGCCCCCCCCCCTACCTGGGAATGCCCGCAGGTCAGCCCAGGCAATTTTTAATGGCCAGAGTGCTCACCTCTCGGGTGCTAGCTTTTCAAACCCCACTTTCCCGACATGTGGTCACATCTTACTCGAGGGAGTAAGATAAAACTGGCCTTGTGCCAATCTCCTGGAGAGGAGTAAATAAATACTTGTAAGTAGCGAGTCGACTACCCATCTTGCAGTTCCGTGCCTTTATTTACAGCGCACACATGTCGCGGGTCAGGCGCCAGATTTTTTTTTTCAAACCAAACAGGCTTTGGTTTATAAACATCTTCATAGATTTCTTCACTTTATTAATTTAATTACGATATGCAGCCTTCAAGTTCTTTATTTTCTTTTTCAAAGAAAAATAAATTTTAAATAGGTTTCGGAATGTATAATTCCATTTTTTTTTTAAATACTGGAAGCTATCTACATAAAAACACAACAAACTAAATTTAATAATATCAAATATGTAACCAGTGGTAACATTTTAAAATGCTTAACGTAATGCGATTTTGTTCTGATGGCATACATATTTTATAAACACTGGAGATTCATTTGGTTAACATCTAGTATCAAAGTGTAGTATCTGTTCCGATGGATACTGCACGCCTGTCCTGTGCAGTTCTAGGATGTCCACCCTCCCAGGCTTCGCCTCCCCTCTTTGGGGAGGAGTAAGTCTATTGCTTACTGTCTGAGGCGCCCCTACCGGGGAATGCCGACGGGGCAGCCCAGGCAATTTTTAAATGGCCAGAGTGCTCACCTCTCGAGCGCTGGCTTTTAACCCCACTTGCTTGACCCGATCTTGGGTCACATCTTACTTGTGGGAGTAAGATAAAACTGGCCTTGTGCCTAACTCCGCGAGGAGTAAATAAACATCTAGGGAACAACAACCATAAAAATACTATAACATTAACTATAGACATTAACATCGTGAGTTCGATCCTTGCCTAGTGTAGCCATGCTGATGACGGCTGATATCTAGAAACACATGTCCATGGATTTCTTTTATGTACGTAAAATGAATATATGTGTGTGTGTGTATATATATATATATATATATATATATATATATATATATATATATATATCTAGAAACACATGTCCTGTCCATGGATTTCTTTTATGTACGTAAAATTAATATATATATATATATATATATATATATATATATATATAATGTATTTCTATGTAATTATTTTTATAGGTGATTTTCAGCTCGTTGTTATTGAGCTTACTATTATTTCAATTGTTTCACTTCCTAAGTGATTAAGATGCAGAAAACTGCATTATTAGTCATACTAATCTTCAAAGGACGTATTTTTCGTTAATATATATATATATATATATATATATATATATATATATATATATATATAAACTTCTTTGCAGGAAAGATCCCAGCAGAGTGCTGAATTAATTGAGAATTAAAGTTAAAAATTAAAAATTAAGAACGTAATATTTATTTATTTTGGAAGCTAAAGAGAGCCGGATGGCTAAGTCCTTCTGTCCTTGAAACCGCCGGTACGAATGTTGTACTAATGTTTCTGTACCAATATATATATATATATATATATATATATATATATATATATATATAGAGAGAGAGAGAGAGAGAGAGAGAGAGAGAGAGAGAGAGAGAGAATGTTCTTTTCTGTCGTTAAACAAAGGCAGCTAGCAACTTTGTAACCAACCGTGTTCAAAATTTATTCCATTCCACACCTACGCAACAGAGATGAATTCAAAATTAAATAAAAACCAAGGCTTTCAGACAAGATGGCGTACGTAAAACAAACCAAAGAATATTACATTAACAAAAAAGGTGAATGATGAATCTGGAGACACGACGTCGAGTTATTTAAGAAGTTCGTTAGATTTTTCCTTGTGTTTTTTCATCATCGTATCCCCGTTGAAGAAAGAAACCATTTTACTAAATGACTAACAATTCTTTAACCGAAGAGATTGCTTAGAAACAAAAGAATAGCATCGTCTCTTTTATATTCTGGGTGTCATGTTAATGACTCTACTAACTTCTGTATGGCCTTCGAGCCATGATCATAGTGTATTGATTTACTCCTCTCCAGGAGTTAGGCACAAGGCCAGTTTTTATCTTACTCCCACAAGTAAGATGTGACCCACGGTCGGGTCGAGAAAGTGGGGTTTAAAAATTGCCTGGGCAGCCCCGTCGGCATTCCCCGGTAGGGGCGCCTCAGGCAGTAAGCAATAAACCTTATCCTCCCCAAAGAGGGGAGGCAAAGCCTGGGAGCGTGGACTTCCTAGAACTGCACAGGACAGACCCATTGACCGGCGTAAATCAAGTCCCGAAGGCCAAGACAATACCAGTCTATGAGGTGCAGTATCCATCGGAACAGATACTACACTTTGATCTTAGCCAAAAGGCCAAGAGTGTAGCATCTGTTTTGTCCTCAGTCAGAGGATCAGGATTCGAATATTAAAAGCGTGTGATCGCTGCTGATTTGATCGCTGCTGATTTGATCGCTGCTGATTTGATCGCTGTTGTTTTTGTTGTTGATCGAGTTGAACCCGAACGCGAGGTCGACCATGAAGCTGTCGATATTATCTGTTTATTGTCGTCGTCGTCAGAAGATTTGGATCACTTGAAGGATTTCAGGTTACGCCCGACGCTGAGGTCAACAGGGACCAGCGTTTGCTTCAAGTCGTCAAGGACGTTTGTAATCTGCAAACATTGAGTGGCGGTTTCACACGCACCAACGTCACGTTGCTGTCCCTACCCTGCATTGCGATAGATGACTGAACCGCCTTGCTTGGTGTAGATTGTCCACAGACGTATTAGAAAAAAAACGACCAGAGTCCGCCGGATCCCGATGAAGGCGCTTTTAGATTTCACCAGAGCTCCTTTAACCGGTCTTGCAACCCTAATACCGCTGGATGTCAAACTAATCCGCCTTTTCTGACCCTTTTAGGAAGCGAAATTCCTGACGGCATAGCTATGACACCCCCCCCCCCCGTTGACATAGAACTGTCACGTTGAAGAAGGGTTGGACATTAGTGCAGTAGTTGTTGATGGTGGTGGTAGTGTCGACGGTGGTGTCGATGCTGCTGGTGTTAAACAAGTAAAACTTCTGCATAGAACTCACGAAGATCGTGCCTCAGGGTTGTCTGGTCTGCATGAAGTCCCCCTCGTCGGTCGCAGCCGTTTGGCCAAGATCAAAGTGTAGTATCTGTTCCGATGGATACTGCACCCCATAGACCGGCATCGTCTTGGTCTTCGGGGCTTGATTTACGCCGGTCTATGGGTCTGTGCTGTGCAGTCCTAGGAGGTCCACGCTCCCAGGCTTCGCCTCCCCTCTTTGGGGAGGAGTAAGTTTATCGCTTACTGCCTGAGGCGCCCCTACCGGGGAATGCCGACGGGGCTGCCCAGGCAATTTTTAAACCCCACTTTCCTGACCCGACCTTGGGTCACATCTTACTTGTGGGAGTAAGATAAAAACTGGCCTTGTGCCTAACTCCTGGAGAGGAGTAAATCAATACTCATTAATCTGCAAAATTGTAAGGTTTTCTACCCGACACCGAGAGCAGAAAAACCTAACAGTTGCATACGAAGTCGCGGAAGGTTAGGCATAGAACAGACAAACGAATAACTCATAAACAACGTTGTCACTCTCATTACGGTTCCACACCTGACGCGTTTTTGCTTGCCACACGCAGTCGCAGAGACGACCAGAGGACGACGGATCCTGATACCAACTCTTCCTAGATTTGCACTAGAGCCCTGTTAGCAGGGTTGCGGCCTTTTACCTGTCTTCCATGAAGTTCCAACCGACATTGCTTTAACACTACCACGTTGCAACCGCCCCAACCACAGTGAGGAAGAGTTAAATTTTAGGGGATGCTGATACTGCTTCTAGTGATGGCACAGATACGACACTTTGATCCTGGGTCCGAAAAGTGTCTGCTGGTTGACTCGTTAATGATCATTCGAATTGGCTGCATTTTACGGGTGCAGACTGTGTTTTCTGAGATTTCGATTTACGGTCTCGGGTCGTGTCTCAAACCGGTCGGGTTTGCTAAACCCGAGAGACCTTGAAACACGACTCAGGTCATTCGGCCAAATCTGGTCAATGTTAGTTGATAACTCAATCTACAATTAACTGTAAACATATTAGTAGACAAGACTTAACTCTAAACATAGATTACTGTGAGTATATAGAAAAAACGCACATGACCAAAAGCAGCATTTCAAATCGTACGACCGGTTTGAACAGTAATCTCCACTCTGAAGATTCCGCAAGGATAACACGTATACGTATGTGAATAATAATAATTAAATATTCATTATTGAATAATTATTTATAGCCCCATTTCGGTCGGCCCTTTAATGAAAAATAGTATAAGACGTTTAATCTAAGCTATATTGCAAGTTCCTTTCTCCGTGATTTGCTGAACACTGTTAATACGGCTGAGTATGTTTGTCCGGCTGATTTGATATAAATTGGGTTTATTTCCCAACTCTTCGTGTAACGGTTGCGATTGGTCTTATTGGTTACAGCGCTCGGAATTGAGTTAAGGGTGACTCGTGTTCGGGGTTCGAATCATGCGAACGGTTTGAACAGTTATGTACACAGTGAAGATTCCGCAAGGATGAAACGTGTACGTATGTGGATAATAATTAAATATTTATTATTAAATAATTACATATATATATATATATATATATATATATATATATATATATATATATATATATATAAGTCTTCTTATTTTAAAAAACCTAATCCCGAAGACGACTAAGAAAGTCGAAAGCGCTCGGAAAAAAAATGGCCGAATTAAGAACAATCGGGGAAATACTCGACGGACGGCCACCTGAAACCAGAAGGATAGCTCGACGGTACTCGAGAAAAAGTAATGAAAAATTGAACAAGAACCCATCAAACTTAAATACACCAATTTGTCCGAAATACTAAATAAATTATTCAGAAAATTGAAAAAATAAAAAATAAAATTTCATCAAACCAAAACACTCCGTGTTATTTTATAATGTTTGCCTAAATATATATATATATATATAAATATATATATTTATATATTATCAGTTTTTCTGTACCGAATAATAAATAAATAGTATGCTGTTAATTTTGATTTTCTCAATTTAGTGAGCACTCTACTGGGATTGTTCCTACCATTTTACAAAAGAAATTATATATATATATATATATATATATATATATATATATATATATATATATATATATATATATGTAAAATGTATATCAAATTGAAAGTACTCGCGAAAAAGGAAAGTAAATGGAACAAGAAACCCACAGAACTCACATACAACAATTTGACCAAAACATTAAATGGACCATTCGGAAAATTGAAAAAAAAAAGTCTTATCAAGCAAAAACATTCCGTGTTATTTAATAATGTTTGCTTAAATGAAAATATGCTGCCTAAATACACACACGCACACTATATATATATATATATATATATATATATTTATATATATATATATATATATATATATATATATAAGGAAAGAAAAAGGGAACAAAAAACCCATGGAACTTACATACACCAATTTGACCAAAATACTAAATGGACCAATAAAGACAATTATATGAAATACATTGAAATATTTAGGTGATAAAAACCGTACATATTTCCAGGCAAGGCGTCATAGCCCGGAGGTAAAATCCCAGATTACGCAAATCAATATGGAAAGTTTGATTTTTGTCTAAGTTGGCCATGCTGATGACGGCTGTAAGCCAGAAACACGTGCGCATGGATTACTTTTATGTACGTATAAAATTAATATATATATATATAATATATATATATGTGTGTGTGTGTGTGTGTGTGTGTGTGTATGTGTATGTATGTAAGTATGTATATATGTATGTATGTACGTATGTATTCACTTTCTGTGTTTCGCATTGGTAGCGCTAAATCCAACGTTGTTATCGCAATGAGAAGAGATGTCGATCTCAATCACAATCCTTATCAAAACTATCATCAAAGATTGAACACGCTGACTCGAAAAAAGAACGTTTCAAAAGCGAATAAAGTATTGCTGACGTCATCCACGCACTCGCTTCTTTGAGAAAAATAAATAAAAGACAGGTGGGAAAGGATATCAAATGACGTCAGAGACGGTAATAGCCTCAGGCCGGCTTTGATGTTGAAACTACATTCTTGATTTTTTTTAAATTTCAATCATAATCATAGATTCTTTTATGCAACACACACACACACACACACAAATCAAATGAATGATGAGAATAACAATTAGGAAAAAGAATTTATTGAATCATCAAATAGTTTAAACAAGGGATATACCAATAAACTTTTTGCATTCTGAATTTGCTCATTTCAGACAAAACAAGTTGCGCATGCGTGGTCCCCCTCTGTATTTGACTCGATGTGGCGAGTGTAAAATGCAATAAATTTGGGCAATTTGGGGCATTTTTTACCCCCTTTGACCCCCTGGGGGCGCGAACCAAAATGTTTCTGAGGTTAAGGATGCTCATTTTATATCAAGAACAATTGCCTCTACATTTTGGCCAAGTTTCAGAAAAATTAAATTGGATGGATGAAAAGTTATGGGAGAAAGGGTCATTTTTTGCCATTTTGGGGGCTTTTGACCCCCTGGGGGCACGAACCAGATTTTTTCCAAGATCAGCGATACTTATTTTCTATTAGGAACAATTGCCTTCACATTTTGGCCAAGTTTCAGAGAAATTGAATGGATGGATAAAAAGTTATGGGGCAAAAAATGTTATTTTTTGCCATTTCGCGGCCTTTTGACCCCCTGGGGGGCTAACCAGATTTTTTTTTTTAAATCGGAGAATGTCACTTTCTAACCTGACCAAAGTTACAACTTCATGCAAAATTTCAGAGAAATTCAATGGATGGTTGCGGAGAAACATCCGGACGGACGGACGGACGGAAATGCCTCAAAACATAAGTCCCCCGATTTTATAAATCGGGGGACCAATAAGTTTTTACTGGCCCAAGAAAGTTAAATTATCGGATGGATTTACTTATATTGTGAGTTTTATTTGCAAATTTATACTTTTATATTCTTGTCTGGGGAGTCGCACATATTTTTTACCAATTAACTTTAGCATCGGATTTGTAACCCTATATTACCCAACCTTCTGGAACACTTTCTGCGATATTTGCTTGCTTGACATTCATAATATCTTCGATTTACCTTTTTTGAACATGTTTGAATTTTTCCATCGATGTGGATTTTCTTTGCTCAAAGATTTTCGTGCATTTTTGTATTTTAATATTTTATATTTTTTATATTTTCAAATCTGTGCTAACAGTAATATAATTTTTCCTGGTGTATACCAATGATCTCCTCTGATGATAAATGCTTTCATTTTTGAAAATCCATGGGTTAAGGAAAGAAAAGTTTATTCATATATTCCTTGTTTAAACTACCTAATGATTCAATAAATATTGTTATTTTTCTCATTTTTGTTCTCAACATTCATTTCATTTGATAATTGCTCTATCTCGTATATTGAGCATTAACTTTTTATGATAGAATTATTTTAAAGATAATATTTCATTGTTATTATCTCTCCATTTTATTGTATATATATATATATATATATATATATATATATATATATATATATATATAATAAAAATTATTGTAATAATATTCTAATATGATTGAAAATGAAAATAGAAAAAAAATTATTTATATATTCATCAACGTTTCGTCTTTATTTCAAGACTTTCTCAAGATGATTGATTTGAAGAAATTTCATACAACTACAATATTTGAAAATATTTTGTGCATATCTGGCGCGAAAAAATGTTTTTGTTGTTTTCTTGTTGTTTTCAAACGAAACATAGTCGTTAGAGTTTTTAAAAAGATGTGAAAAGACTGTTTTGTTCTTTTTTCGAACGAACAATAGCAGTTAGAATTCAAAATGGGTAATGAGTTTATGAAACTGAAATCCCTACTTCACCCCCATATAAAAACAAAAACTCAACCGGATGGAAGCATTTCTACTTATCTTAATGTGTATAAGCCTTCACTTCTGACGAGCTGATTGTAGGCGAAATAAATAACCATGTCAGACTCAAACGGTGTTTTTGAGTTATTTCAATTCTAACTTTATTTTTGCTTCTTCCCATGCATTGAGCTCTCTCACAACGGCAATACATCCAACTCGGATCTCCCAGGTTATATATATATATATATATATATATATATATATATATATATATATATATATATATATATATATATAGTGTGTGTGTCAGGTTGTATATGAAAAGAATTCAAATAAAGTGCTCGATCATATAAGAGAGCTAATGTAATTTATTTAGATACTGTACATTACATATTTCAGCAATGTACCGCGGTTTCATCCAAAAGGGCAGATTTAGACATCTTTAGTAAATCTCCGTGCCCAGTGGCCGTTTCAGCTTGCCGATGATTCCACTGGGCACGGAGATTTACTAAAGATGTCTAAATCTGCCCTTTTGGATGAAACCGCGGTACATTGCTTAAATATGTAATATACAGTATCTAAATAAATTATATATATATATATATAAATATATATATATATATATATATATATAAATATATACATATATATATTACAGAAGATCAGAACAACATCGATATCGTCGGTTTCATATCCAAACAATAGGGGCCTTAAGTTGTCTTCTTTACCGGAGGCTGAAGAAAGTTCGGTAAAGGGGACAATTCATGGGCCCTTTTTGTTCGGATTTTAAACCGACAGTACCGGTGTTGTTGCGATCTTCTGTAATACATATATAAATAAATATTACTCTTTTTTTTTTTTTTTCTTTATAATTGAGACCTCTGATGGGGTTATCTCTCACTAAATTTATATATATATATATATATATATATATATGTATATATATATATATGTATATATATATATATATATATATATATATATATTGCCATAAATATATTTTCATAACTTACTATATATATATATATATATATATATATATATATATATATTTGTTATTGTTTATTTATCTATGTCGTATACGTTTCGTCTCTTTTCAATCAAGACTCATCAGCATAGAAGTACGACTATTCACCACCGGTCACACGATTCGAAACCCTGGATTACAAGTATTTTTCAACCCCAATCCAACGTTGCTAACCGATAGGCCAGTTCTGAACAGCTTATAAACAATGATAATTTTAACACTTTTAAAGGCGGCGAGACGTACAGGCATTCAACTTCTATAAGTGATGGAATGATGCATATAAAGCAAGTAACATCACGCTGTGTTATTACTACCATTTACAGTGCTCTACTTTTTAACGAGGAGCTTCAAATATAAATGTTGGTTATTGTTTATATATATATATATATATATATATATATATATATATATATATATATATATATATATATATATATATATATATTTGAATTTGTTGATACACCGACAGTCTATTCCTAATAGATCTCATAGTTTTATCCATTAACCCACATTTCACGGTGACCTCCATAATCTCCTATTCGTCCTCTTCAATCAATTTGCATTTTCATTTTTATTTTCGAAGAGTTTATAGAAAGGGGAGATAATTCAAATTGTTTTCTCAACGTATCCTCTTAAGTTTTATTTGATTTTCTATTAAAAAAAGTCAGTACAGAATATCACCAAACGTTGTGATTGATTGATTGATAAATAATCCTTTTACTATCTTTTTTTTTGGGGGGGGGGGTGCTTATGCAGTTTACGGACCGGGCTATTATTTAGATAAAATATTCAAGTTTAATTCAATTTTTATGGTATCTTTATTCATCCCTCTTTCAAGTTATTTCTTATCACTTCCCTCCATGTTTTCCTTGGCCTTCCCCTGTGAACTGAACCTGCTACCTTATCTGTTCTACATCTCTTAACCCGAGAACTCTCCTCCATTCTTTCAACGTGACCATACCATCAAAGTCTCCTGTTCTGCACACATCTCCCTATACTGTCCAGATTTAATCTTCCTCTGAGACATTGTGTACATTTTTAAAGGTGTTGTCACTCTTAAATGTCAATTTATTATATTTTAAATAAATAAAACCTAATATTTAAAAATATATGAAAGAGTGAATTTATAACCCACAGTTTTTTCCCTGCAGTACAGAAATTATTATTATGGTTGATATACAGGTATAATCCCTAACCCTAAATCTTGTTCTTTGATTCTTATAACTTAAGCACGCCAGTTCCGCCCCTACCCTAACGTAAGTAATATCTTAAGGCATTTTACTTGGCCATCCGCCTCCCCCCTTTAACTCAGCTCATAATCAATTAAATTCCATATACTCGAATATAACTTTACCTGTTTAATTGACTTCTTCTTCTTTCGTGTGAATCAGATGATTCTGGTGTTGGCATTAGTTTCCCCGATGTTTTTCTAGTTAGACATCAGGTACTTACGGGAAGGACCACAAGAAGGTTGCCAACATCCCTAAGTGGCAGTGGTAATGTGGAATCGACTGGATTCGAACTTGGGACACCCAGGTCTTCAGTCCGTGTCGATATCCACTTAACCACCGTCACCTCCCGTTTAATTGACTATGACACCCTGACACCTTTTGAGTTATTAATTATATTTTAATGATGTTACTTGAACATGTAAACCCCTTAAACCACTTAATCCTCCAATCGTTAACTAACTGTGAAATCTTTAAACTCTTTAAACTTTTGAACGACAAAATAATGTCTGAATAGTTACTACTTAAACGCGTAAATTCCCAAATCTCTAATCACTTGAGTTCGAATCAACTACGGACCCTTTTAAACCTTTTGAATTATGTATAATTGTCTTAATGGTAGTGCTTTAACCGGTTTCCCACTAGACTTTTACTGTTAATACTAAAATATCTAACACTCTAAGTTAAATTGTCAATTTCTAATCCCCTCTTTTCTCAATATTACTAATTATCTCCGCATCCTCACCTAAGGCTAGTCATGCTACTTTACTAGTTTTCTAGCACCCCACCCCAACCATTTACTGATATTCTTCCGTGCTTGATTAAATCTCTAAAAGCAACAGTTGTTCAAATCTATTATTACTCCCTAACGATGAACTGTATCGAAGCACCCCCATCCCATTTCAACTTATGCGTCAGTCAGAGTACAACTCTTTCAACCCTTCTTTCCAAATCTCCGCACCTATCCCTAAGTCTTCGGCTTCGAATTTCACCTAACTATCTCATTCAATCTTTTGAAGCCGTCAGATGAACATTTAAACACTCGCGAACCTGCCTGTGTTTTTATTCTACTTGAATTTCTACAATATTTTGGACTCAAATCCTTAAAAACTTCTTTACGGAGGTCCATAGAAGATTGAAGATAGCCTTAAACCCCCAGCCTACACCTTAGCCTACCTATTCTACGGCAGAACCACCTATTATTCTGATGGATTTATTCTTCCTGGATTTACAATATCCGACCCTATTGATGTATTCTCCACGAATACTCCAATGGTGAATTGTTGTCTTTCCATTCTCAACCTTTTTTTCACTGGACATTTTTTTCAGTGGACATTTTTTTCAGTGGACATTTTTTTTCACTGGACTTTTTTTTCACTGGACATTTTTTTCACTGGACATTTTTTTCACTGGACACATTTTGCATTTTCGACACTCTTCTTACACATTTACATTTTATAACTTTTTAAAAATTGTAAAATTTTGACTTTTGATTTATTCTCCGCCAACTTATCTATCTATTTAAATATATATATATATATATATATATATATATATATATATATATATATATATATATATATATATATATATATATATATATATATATATATATATATATATATATATGAAAAGTCGATTAAAAATGATTAGATCTGCAAATGGAGGCAAATAAAAATCATTCGTTGTTCAAAGCAAAGAAAATTTAATGAATAATAATAAATTATTTTTCATCTCTTTCGTCCCTTAAGCCAGGCTTTTCCAAGAATAAAATCTTATCATCAGAGGAAGTTATTGATGGATAAGTTGACAGATGGGTATAGTCAATGTGTTAAATTTGAAAAAGTTAAAAAAAAAGTTTTTAAAAAAGTTTTTACATTCAAACGGGCATGTACCAATGTGGAAAAGTGTCACTAATAACGGAAATCCAAGCGGTATGGGGCTCAAATGTGTTGGCAAGTCAGGAAGAATATGTGCAAGGAACAAACGACGACGCTTCCACCCAAGTTTGTAGTCTGTGGAAGGAGGATCAAGTAAGTATATATATATATATATATATATATATATATATATATATGTGTGTGTGTGTATGTGTGTGTGTGTGTGTGTCACAACCTCACTACTACCGTTTTATACCTTTTGTCAGTCTTCAGGTGCAAATGAGTCGCTAACTAATTTTGTTGGTGTGTTACAATTAATTTTACAATGAAAGTCGGAGTAGTCATCTGTGAAATTTTCTTCGTTTAATTAAATCTGCATTGCAGTTCTTAGATAGATAGATAGATAGATAGATAGATAGATAGATAGATAGATAGATAGATAGATAGACAGATAAATATATATATATATATATATATATATAGATAGATATATAGAAAGATAGATAGACAGATATACAGACAGACAGACAGACAGACAGATAGATAGATAGATAGATAGATAGATAGATAGATAGATAGATAGATAGATAGATAGAAGAACAATGACGACGATTTAATTAAACGAAGAAAGTTTAACAGATGGCTAGTCTGAATTTCATTATTAAATTAATTGTAACCTACCCACAAAAACAGCAAGCGGCTCCATTTTCACCTGAAGGTATTCAACGGTACTAGTGAGGTGGTTAAATTTATATATATAGTATATATATATATATATATATATATATATATATATATATATATGAATAAATTCGAAAGTTTTTTTCATTTACCTCTCCTATATTACTATAAAAACGGGTTACTGCTATTTAAATCAATAATACAACAGAGTACTTTGAAATGCTGTATATATCGTAGAGAGAAAAGGCCCAAAGACAGTTTTACGCATGACCTATTTGCATAATTATTTTTAAAACTGTTTATTATACATAAATGTTTCGTGTTATTCATTCGTAATTTTATCGTCCTATTTTTCCATTTATATGCTATATTTTCGTCGACATTAACAGTTATAATTTAAAGTGATCTGATAAAAAAAGGATTAATTATTAAAACAGAATGGTCGCTGATTACTTTTTAAATAAAATGAATGAAATGTTCATCATTTAACGTTTTGGTTTCAAGTGTTTTAAGTAGCGAACTTTGCGTCGTCAAACTTAATCAAAATATCGTTCATGATCTTACTTAGAACTGGTTGAATTTTGAAATACCTATGTCACAGATGAAGGTTACGGAAAAGCTGATAGTCAAACTTCGGTTCGGTTTATCGTTAAGACTCAATTTTTGCAAATTTGATGTATGGATTTGATTCTCTTGTATATTGTAAAGACTCACTACTTGGCCACTATTATAACTAATGAACCCCCGCATCTTCCATGACCTTGACGTTTGATCTTGAAAAGTTAGGTCAAAGCCAAAATTTAAACGGCATTTCAATTTCCGATTTTTACAAATATAATGTAAGTATGCTCTTTGTAGGGAACATGAACATGAAGAGGGCTTACTTGCGAAACGTCCTCGGGTTTGCTTGTCCTGTGCGCTGCGAGTGAAAGAAAGAAAGAAGGAAAGAAATCCAACATGGCGTCCCTGAATGTTTATTACATACAGTTCACGCAAAATCTCGCAAAGTCTCGCTGCACGTATGGAAATTAGGTGTGACTGGATATTATAAAAAGCGAGTCTCGTACCGTCTCAGAGAAACGGAGTGTGCGAAGCGAGTGCACGTGTCGAGCAGTAAGAGCTGCTTTGGAGGTTAACAGTGACTTGCGACCTTCGCTATTATTTCAAGCTATTTCGGCGATGGACAAGTTCGACTTGAGGTTAATACCCGAGTTCGACGGCTCCCCCTCCGGACCCTCTGTAGTCGAGTGGTGGGAGAAAGCCGAGCGCGTCTGCAGACTTTGCAATATAAAGGATCCTGCACTGGTCATCCCGCTGAGGCTGACCAAAGGAGCATATTCGGTGTATCAGCAGCTCGGAGACGAACCAGGCCTGGAGGAAATTAGGCAGGCGCTATACGCAGCCTTTGCTGTGGACCCTTTCGTCGCCTGGAGGCAGTTCACCGAACGGCGGCTTGGGCTAGATGAGACTGTGGACGTCTACCTGGCCGATTTAAGGAGGCTAGCCGCGCCGTTTGGTGGAACAAGCGAGCGAATACTGGGATGCGCTTTTCTGACTGGACTCCCAGAGGGCGCCAGCAGACTGCTGCGAGCATCGTCCAGACTCAGTGAGATTGGGCTTGACGAGTTGTTGGCCAGAGCCCGAAACATTTTGAAAGAGGACACAGAGCCGGTTTCGGCAGCTGCGGAAGCGTCTTCACCACCAACAGAAGACGTGAGATGCTACAAATGTGGCGGGCCGAATCATTTTTCAAAAGACTGCCGTAGCCGAAGCGGTGCAAAGGACGCGCCCGATCGAGGAACGTTAAAACGCGTGCGTTGTTACCGGTGCAACAAGCTGGGTCACGTGGCAAGAGGTTGTCCGGGAAACGGGCAAGGGGATTAAGCTATAGCGCCAGTCTTCTCCCCAGATCGTCGCCAAATAAGGCGCTACCCACAGTGAGCGTGCGCGTAAACGGGCGTGAGCGCTTCACGCTCGTAGACACCGGGTGCACGCAGACCCTCGTGCGCAAAGCATGCTGTGACGCATGGGATAAGGAAAGGATCCCGGTATTGACGGTTGGCGGTGGCTCGATTGCCTCTTGTGGCGTTAGCATCATTCGCGCAGGTGTCGGCGATGGGCCTACAGTAACCGCACGAGCCTTGGTTATAAACGGTGACCTGCTCGGTTACGACCTACTCCTGGGAATGGACGTCATCAAGGAATTGGGAGGTGTACGCATTGATGGTGAGGGTAGGGCACATTTTGCAAAAGCGGGCCTTGCTCTGAGTGCAGCTATGAAGCTGGAACAGCCTGATTTTTGTGCGGAATTCGACCAGCGCACAAAATCCTGGACAGCCTCCTGGAAGTGGTCGGAGGAGCAGCCACCCGAGAAATTATGCAATAAGGTGCCAGAATACAAAATTCCCCCCGGAGCTCGTGCAGAATACAAGGAACTACAAACTTGGATTAGTAATGGATGGCTAGTTCCGTATTCAGAGAAGGAATTGGGTCCTCCAAAGTGCCTGATCCCGTTAATGGCGGTTATCCAACAGAATAAGCAGAAGGTGAGGCCGGTGCTCGACTATCGAGAATTGAATGAGCACGTGGACCCTTTTACAGCTCGCGCGGACGTATGCACTGAAAAGTTGAGGGAATGGCGGCAAGTATCTGTACTGGATCTTCACAAAGCATACCTTCAAGTGCGTGTACACAAATCACTATGGCCCTATCAAACGGTGCTCATCAAGGGGAAAAGGTATTGCCTAACCCGCATGGGATTTGGACTTAATGTTGCGCCATCAATTATGCAAATGATTACAATAACCCCATTCAAAATTTTAGTCTGATCAGATAACTATTTTGTGAGCTATCAACATTTCCATTGCATAACTTCATAATCACCATCGTACGATCGGAGGGGTTGTTTCATACCAAAATCAGACCGGCCTTTGTCTTCTGGCCCTTTGAGAATCAGTCGGTTTATTGCTAATCAGATGAGGCGCTCCTACCGGGGAATGCCGACAAGGCTGCCCAGGCATTTTAGGGGGCTGCCATGGTGGTCTTCCTTTAGGGTCCTGGCTTTACAAAAACCCACTTTTCCGACGTTAAGTCACATTTTACCGCCCTGCGAGATAGATAAATAAAACGATCGTACGATCGGCTGATCGGACGATCTCATTTTTTTTTATTAAATGTGTGTGAAAGGTGATAACGTACATACGAACATGTAATGCCTCAGCGTATTATTATATAGATGCGTTTGGACCACTGTCCAATGCCTGTGATGATTCGTACACTAATAACCATTGCGCGTGAGTGACGTCTCAAAGTCTCGTACGTTATTTCCCAAGTGGTTTTCGGACACGGAGATCGCGAAGATAATGTCGCCATGATGATATTTTAAATACGATCAGTTGCATTTAATAAATGTTCTATGTTAGATAATGTCATGCGACTTATAAGCCAAACAGTATTGATTTGATAGGATTTTTTGCATAAATATAGTTTTTACCCCGCCTAATAAACTGGTATTGTCCGGGCCTTTGGGTCTGGATTTACGCCAGACTACTGGGGGTTGTCGATCCTGTGCAGTTCTAGGAGGTGCACCCTCCCAGGCTTTGCCTCCCCTCTTTGGGGAGGAGTAAGTTTATTGCTTACTGTCTGAGGCGCCTCTACCGGGGAATGCCGACAGGGCTGCCCAGACAATTTTTAAATGGCCAGAGTGCTCACCTCTCCAGCGCTGGCTTATCTAATCCCACTTTCCCGACCTTGTGTCACATCTTACCATGTGGGAGGTAGATAAATAAAATAATTCTTCCTTGTTCGTCGAGTATTTTATTAGATTTAAATATTTATCAAGCATACATCGATCTATGACTATCTACCCTGCCAGTTATGGTTTTCCATTATCTTTGACTTTTCATTATATATATATATATATATATATATATATATATATATATATATATATATATATATATATATATATATATATATAAGTAATTATCATTGTCATATATATAGTTGACAATAACTTTTACGAAAGAAGAAAGAGTAATTTCCTCTTAATAGTATAATATATATATATAATTTCTTCCTGAGTCATATATATATATATATATATATATATATAATTTCTTCCTGAGTCATCCTACATTATATATATATAGTCATCCTACATTATATATATATATATATATATATATATATATATATATATATATATATATATATCATTGCGAGATCCAACACGATTTGTTGTTGTTGTTGATCACTCTTCGCCGCTTGCTATGAATACTCGCCGACTTGGTATTTACAAAGTTAAATTCCTCCTAAATTCCAAGCTAATTTCTCGTGGCCAACTGGTATGTCTCTTGACTGCGAATCAGTGACGATTTGTGATCGAAGTTCGCGCCGGCCGACCGCTGAGAATTAGCTTCCTGCACTGAAGATTGCATAAGCATTAAACATCGATGTCTGTAGGTAATAAATAATTAATATTTATATATATATATACATATATATATATATATATATATATATATATATATATATATATATATATATAAATGAAAATAAGAAAAAGAATGTAATAATGACAAATCTATTTCATCTTCAGATGATAAGATACCAATCTTTGCAAAGTCTGTCTTAAGGAATACAAAAATAAACACGCTTTATTTCATTTATCTTTATAATTGCTCTATTCCGTATACTGAGCTTTAATCATTTCACGATAGGTTCAAATTTCTAAAAGTATACATCCTACTTTTAGTCCATATCTTATATAAACGGAAATTACTTTTTTTTCTTTCGTAAAAGTAATTGTCAACTATATATATATGACAATGACAATTACATTACATATTTATATATAAATGCGAATGTGTTTTTCTATTAATCACTCTAATATTTACATTAAAACTGGCTGCTGTTATTTAAATCAATAATACGACATTTTATTTACCTCCCCAGGAGGTTAGGCACAAGGCCAGTTGTATCTTACTCCCACAAGGTTAGATGACCCATGGTCGGGTCGGGAAAGTGGGACTTGAAAAGCCAGCGCCCAAGAAGGTGAGCACTCTGGCCATTAAAAATTGCCTGGACAGCCATGTCGGCATTCCCCGGTAGGGGCGCCTCAGGCAGTAAGCAATAAACGTACTCCTCCCCAAAGAGGGGAGGCAAAGTTGGGAGGGTGGACCTCCTAGAACTGCACAGGACAGACCCATAGACCGACGGAATCAAGCCCCGAAGGCCAAGACAATACCAGTTTATGGGGTGAAGTATCCATCGGAACAGATACTACACTTTGATCTTAGCCAAAAGGCCAAGTGTGCATGAGTTGAAAAACTATATATATATACTAGAGACGAACGATCTAAAGACAGATATTAGATAAGCTAATTTGCATATCTATTTTTAAACACTTCATTATTAATTATTGTTTGATGTAATTTATTTCTAATCTTATGGAACTATTTTATCTATGTCCAATAATTCTGTCGATATTAACAATAATTACTTAAAATGATTTAATAAAAAATGGATAAACATAAGGAAAACTATTAACATCGCTCGCAAGAGTTCTTACCGACCGGAAAAACGAGAAAGAGGGTAGCTATCTAGCAAACGAGCTTCTGATTGGCTGTCTATCTGCGTACCCCACTTCCATCTCCCCTTCCTCTCTTTCGTTAACGACGGCGTATTAATTTTCAATTCATGCCCGACCTTTCTGTAATGCTGGGAACAGATACTACACTTTGATCTTAGGAAAAAACTCCAAGGAACTATCAAAATAATGTTTTATGACTATGCATTTTTAAATGAATAAAAAATATTATTTGATCTATCATTATATTCGGTTATGTTGTGATGAGACAATCCTCCCATGAATTACCTCCTCCTTTTTAAGAGGTTGGGGTAATCCTCCTCGGTATGAAATCCGCTTTGAGACAATCTTCCCAGGTACGACCTTCTCCTTTTTTGTGGGGGGGGGCATATAGTAGTATCTTTTCTGTTGTTCCTTCTCTTTTTATAGGGAAGATCCTCCCAGTTTTCTGTTTAAATGATACCATCTTACCGGGCATTACCTCCTCCGTTGAGGGTCAGTGTATGTAGTTCGTTCATCCTGATATCCTCCCAGCCAAGCAAAATTATGCGACCGGAGGGAGCATATTCTTGCTAGTATATATATATATATATATATATATATATATATATATATATATATATATATATATATATATATATATATATAATGTAAAACTATTTATTATTAAATAATTGTCTAAAATCTATTGTTAAAATTTCACAAAAATCGTACTATCTGAATTTTTATGAAGTGCTTTCACTACATTTTCAATCCCTTTACATAAGACAAAATTAAACTAAATATATCCTACATGACCATTCCTTACGGCTAGCAGTTGTGTTCCAAAATTAATAAAGTAGTGGTTAATTTGTTTACGAGTGAATTCTGTACATACTAATATATAAACATATATACATACTTAACTTATATATATATATATATATATATATATATATATATATATATATATATATATATATATATATATATATACCTGCTTAAATTTTCCTAGTTTCTTCCTTTATATACGAGCACTGAAGATAACCACCCTAGGAAATAAATGCATAGGATAAAGGAACATTTCATAAATATCTTGGCCGAAACAATTGTATGCTAGAAATAAAATGAGACTTTTCTGAAATGGTGTGAATCTGTTCTTCCTTACATTTGATGTGGTTTAAATTAAATAATAATAGTTCGTACCGGAGCTCTGGCCTCACACTATTAAGCTATTACAACTGCTTTATGTTATAACATTTATATTTTCAGTATAAACATTTTCAATATACATACATACATACATACATACATACATACATACATACATACATACATACATACATACATACATACATACATATGGAAAATAAAAAAAGGAAGACCAGAAGATATTATTTATGTATTCATTAACGTTTCCTCTTTTTTTCAAGACTTCCTCAGGATGATTGTCTGAAGAAAATAACACACAAGTACCAAATGTTTGAAACAATGGTATATAGAGGAGTGGATTTTAAAAGGCCGTTTATGTAAAGTATAAATTATGAGATACAAATAGATGACGACAGTGGGAAATTGAGTTAACAATAGAAAGTGATGGGGAAATGGTGGCGGTTGGAGTTATAAGATAATAAAGGAGGAGGAGTGAGTTAGTGTAATGTAAGCCAAGAGAGGTTGCTTATGATAAGATCAGTTACGGACTCATCGAGATGGTGGGAGACATTACAACAACTGTTGAAGGTGAGGGGGGAAACATTGGTAGCGGTCGGAGTTAATTAAAACCACGAAATAGGAGGAGGAGACATGAGTCATGTTTATTGAAACAATTTTTAGTTAGTATCGATGGAGGAGAGCGGGAGGGTTAAACATCAAGGTCGCATAATAGGACGGTGTAGGCGGGACGGGGAGAGGGAGGTGGAGAGGCCGAGAAAAAGATGTAGCGTGGGGAAAGTTATGTGTCTATATTTGATATCTACATATATATATATAAGCATACATGCATATACACAATTAAATATATATATATATATATATATATGCCACACAACACGCACACAAAATCACACCCTATGTATGGAAAATAAAAAGGGGAATGTTATTATTTATGTCATGACGTGCTTGAAACAAATAGTCGTTAGAATATTAAAAAGTTTGGTTTTGTCCATTATTTCAGAAATAAATTATAGCTGTTTTTTATTTATCTATTTAATCATTTATATATATATATGTATATATGGAAACTGAAAAAGGAAAACCAAAAAAATATTATTTATGCATTTATCAACGTTTCGTCTTTATTATAAGACTGCTTCAGGATGATTTGTCTGAAGAAAACATCACACAAGTATAAAATGTTTGGAATAGATGGTGTTGGTGGTAGCCGGTTCAGAATCTGCGGCCACTTGAGCAAAAAATATCAAAAGTGGCCGCAGATTCTGAGCCGGCTGCCACCACCACCACCCATTCCAAACATGTTGTACTTATGTTATGTTTTCTTCAGACAAATCATCCTGAGGTAGTCTTATAATAAAGACGAAACGTTGTTGATAATAATATTTTTTGGTTTTCTTTTTTAATTCCCATTACGTTGGAAGACTTTCTTCCTTCCTTTATCATATGTATATATATACATAATATATATATATTAATATATATTTATATGTATATATATATATATATATATATATATATATGTATATATATATATATATATATATAGATTTAGATTTTTCACTTATAAAATAGATCATTCAGTGAAGACCGGGGTTGTTCCAATAAAAAATCAAGCTCGATGATACTCGATTACAGAGTACAGAGCATTTATATGTGATTTTATGAAGGCTTACCAAAGCATTTCTTTCAAGACACCAATGATCACCATTAAAGATATTTTTTCTTACAAATACTATTTATTCAAATTAAATGTTTTTTCCTACACGTGTTTCACTACCAAGCAGTTACTTGCTTGGCAGATCATCAGGGAAATTAAATGTCTGGAATACTGGTTTCAACTGCCGACAAAACACAATGTGGCGTTGTAATAGTTGAGGTCACTTAAGAAAAGGAGAGGAAAAAAAATAAAAATAAAAATAAAAGTCAAACTTAAAAAGCAAGGAAGAACAACGGTAAGAAAAGAAAGTCCTAGAAAAGTCTTAGAAAAGTAGCTTGTGCATTATTTCTTCCACCAAGCCAACAAGCAAGTAGTCGGTCCCAAATACATTCAATAAAACCACAAAACCGGAACAATGTGCGATAATACACTTTCACGTTAGCTGAATAAATCCCCCCCCCCCACACAATAAAACAAAAGAACTAAATCATTCAAGATACCGCTCACAAGTTACCGTTCCAATCCAATGATAGTATGGGAATTCTAAATCCAAACTTCTCACAAAGAAAAGTCAACACAAATGTTCGTCCGAGTTCAAAGAGTCTTATTTCAATTGTTGATTTATTACCCTTCGAAATAAACACACGACGAGTTGAATGTCAATCTCGCAGAAAACTCCCTTCCATCAAGAAAAAATCTTAATATAGAAACTATTTATTCAAAATACTGTTTCTAAAAATATTTATTATTAAACCTATTCCTTATAGAAATTAATCATCTAGTGTCTGGGACGTCATTTTACAATTTGTGAAAATATCCTTCATTTAATTAACTGCCGAATTGTTATCGTTTTGTTGTTTAACGAAGCGAAAAAAACTATCCCGCAGAATTTGTTTTTAAAAAAATTATTCATATATCAAAAATAAACTGTTATTATAAAAAGGCCTTCTACAAAAATCTAGTTATTATTTTAAATCATTTAAAATATTTCCTTAACGGCTGTGTCTGTTTGTAACTCTCTGTGGAGAATATTATTCTATATTCCATAAATAAATGTTACAACGGAATATCGTTATCAGAAATCTATTTTCTATTTTGAAAAAAACAAACTTTTTATTAATGGACCGGTTTATTTTTTTGTCAACTTTACGGGAAAATATCACTCTTACTCATTAAATGACAGGAGACTTTATTATTACTAATTTAAAATCCCGTACAAAATACTTTTTTTATAAAATTCAATTGTTTCTATTTTTAGAAATTAAGTCCGTGTTGGCATGCATGTTTTTAAAATTATTTTTTCCTTAATTACTTTTCCCCATTCCTGCCACCAAATTGTTTTATTTATTTTAATCTAATTAAAAACTAATTTAATTTAACCTAATTTAATTAAATAGTGATAGCATCCAGGTTGCTATTTCTTATTTTTCACTTAAAATTACTTGAAATCCCCAATGCATTTCGTATCTTGAATGATTTAGTTCTTTTGTTTTATTGTGTGGGGGGGGGGATTTATTCAGCTAACGTGAAAGTGTATTATCGCACATTGTTCCGGTTTTGTGGTTTTATTGAATGTATTTGGGACCGACTACTTGCTTGTTGGCTTGGTGGAAGAAATAATGCACAAGCTACTTTTCTAAGACTTTTCTAGGACTTTCTTTTCTTACCGTTGTTCTTCCTTGCTTTTTAAGTTTGACTTTTATTTTTATTTTTATTTTTTTTCCTCTCCTTTTCTTAAGTGACCTCAACTATTACAACGCCACATTGTGTTTTGTCGGCAGTTGAAACCAGTATTCCAGACATTTAATTTCCCTGATGATCTGCCAAGCAAGTAACTGCTTGGTAGTGAAACACGTGTAGGAAAAAACATTTAATTTGAATAAATAGTATTTGTAAGAAAAAATATCTTTAATGGTGATCATTGGTGTCTTGAAAGAAATGCTTTGGTAAGCCTTCATAAAATCACATATATATATATATATATATATATTCAGCTGTTAGAGAATGAAATGTGTAAAGTGTTTAAGAAAAGAAACGGATGTTTTTATTCATTTAATTATTATTTATTTCTGCGTTTATTTATTTACATATGTGTATTAATATATATATATATATATATATATATATATATATATATATATATATATATATATATATATATATATATATATATATATATATATATATATACATACAGATATATGTATATTTTTATTTATTCATTCATTTTATTTGTAGATATTATGTGTGAGGTATGTTGAGAGCTTGCCTGCATCTAAATTCAATTTCTGTTCGGATAAAATAAGTTTGCTGGTTAAAGGAGATAAATAATAGAAACTATTACGTTTTTTAATTGTTTAGAGTTTATAATGAGTGATCATTCAAGAAGTCTTCGCCGAGATTTGTTTAAAATGAATATAACAATTCTAGTCTGCTCAAAATTAAAAGAATGATCGTGTTGTAATGCATGGGAAGAGTGTGTTCAGAGAACTGCTATCTTTTAGATCGATTTTATGTTCACCAAGCCTTTTCTTCAGTTCCCGTTGAGTCTCCAGTACGTATATCTGATGACAATTACTGCATGACAAAGTGTATATTAGATGTGGGGTTTTAAAATTGTTTTGCTGTATTTAATGTTTTTTTTATAGTTTGTTATGTACTTTTTATTGTTTGAAGTCCCAGTTTATTTAGCGTGGTGCAAATTATTGTATATATATATATATATATATATATATATATATATATATATATATATATATATATATATATATATATATATATATATGAGAAAGGAAGGATGAGAGTAATCCGACGTAATGGGAAATGAAAAAGGAAAAACCAAGAGATATTTTTTTATATATTCATCAACGTTTAGTCTTTATTGTAAGACTTCCTCGGGATGATAATTTTTAGAAAAATGTCATGCAAGTACATTCACTAACACTCCCACCCTCCCCTTTTTTACTGTTGCCTAAATGTACCCACTCACAGCCTTCTATATCCATTTCGCTTTCTGCTACTGACTGACTTCTCGCAGCCCGTAACCTGGTCCAGCGCTCTTAGTAGCCACGGCTACTACTTTTCAATCGTCAACTCATCATGTCAACCCAATATTTCGATGTACTTGCATGACATTTTTCTTAAAATTATCATCCTGAGAAAGTCTTACAATAAAGACGAAACGTTGATGAATATATAAAAAAATATATCTTGGTTTTTCCTTTTTCATTACTCATATATATATATATATATATATATATATATATATATATATATATATATATATATATATATATATATATGCTTTTGCATATACTTTCTATTTTTTGATAGACCAACTTTTTCAATGTGAAATCTCGATGAATGTTAACATTTAATAACAAAGAATATATAAATAAACAATATTAAGCTAAATTCCAGTGACCAAGATTTTATTCATTTTACTGATCATTTTTTCAAAACAAAAACTTCGGTACATTTACGGACCGTTTCGTTCACAGAATACTAGCAAACATATAATTCAAATATAATCTATGATATAATACAGAATCTCAGCTCAAATAAATTTGATTGGTTAGAATCCCTTTTCAGAAATAAATTTCATCGAGCAATGCTAGTGGAGTGATAGCAGTTAAAAAATATCTGCTGACTGATTGTAAATCTTTACTCCGGTCAAAGACTCAAAATGCTAGATCTCTTGGCCTTTTACATGGATGGCTATGGTCACTGAGCATTCTAGAAATAAAGTAAAAACAAAAGAAAGAAAAAAATCTATATGGTCAGAGATCTGAATTTGATTTCTGAAAAAGGTGAATCGGGTCTTTGTTTAATCATTGATCTCAACCCAGGCCGGTCACCAGCTTGTCTCCAATGTTATATATGAATGAATAGCATTTTGTTTAGTGATCCATGTACTTATTTTTTTAAAAAAAGCAATAATATAAGCATGTTAATGTAACACGTGGTTCAGTGACACGCTTAGCTCACCGAGAACGATGGGTCACCAGTTTTTCGTTGTGTTATCCATCGAGAAAACAGCTATCTGCGACTTTCGTCGCATCCAATCATGTCGACGAGATCTTTTCCGGTAAATGCGCGTTTTCTTCTTCACAAGGTGGTATCGGTCGCAAGGAAGACCTTTCCTTATTCTTCAAGCAGAGTTAACGCATGATAAGATGATCATTTCATACAACAGAGGCGCGTGCGAAAAATGTTATCCTTTGGTTTAGGAGTGCATGTGTATCCTAACATGTAACTTTTGTCTTGAAAGTGTAATCCAAGCAAGACATTACTTCCTATTCGACAGCAAAAACTCGTCTAGCAACAACAACTGTAAAAAGTTTTCTTTTCTTCCTCTGTGTGCCTGGAACTAAACGAAACTTCCATGAGCAGAGTTTCTTTCCAGGAACTACCCGTCTGTAGAACGCAATACCACAGGGTTAAGTATTCTCTGTCTTCTTACCGTAAAAATTATTGTCAGCTAAATATTCTTCAAATTAAGAAAAAGAATGTCATTTTTTTAATGTATTTATTTAAAATTGTATTGGACATAATTTGATTTGGGAACAATTCATTTAAAAAACTTGGCTACGTAAAAGTGACGATATAGCAAACACATAGATAATGAAACACACGTGAAAATTATATAGATAAGTAGAAAAGTAAATTTTTTTGCGTTTGGTAACAATTATTTGTTGTCTCTTTATTTTGCTTCTGTTTTCACCCTTTTTTCTTGTTAACTATACTGCACAATCGCCTAATATTTCTTATCGAAATACTAAATGTCTGTCAGAGTACATACTACTAAGAAATAGTTACGTTTTCTTCTTCCGTAAAAAATAATTGTCATTGTCAGCTGAATATTCATTAAATAAATAAACAAATATATATTTTTTTATTTATTTATTTTAAATTCTAGCAATTTAATTCTTTTCAAAGCAATACATATTCTGTCTTTTTGCCGTAAACATAATTGTCAACTAAATATTCTTCAAATTAAGAAAACAAATGTGATGTTTTAAAAAAGTATTTATTTAAAATTATACTGTTTTAGTCGACGAGGCGACATAATTTGATTTGAGAACAATTCATTTAAAAAACTTGTAAAATCGATTTATTTTTACCTAAGCGACATCAGATGAATAAACAATCACTATCTTTGCTAATCGGCCGATTTTCTTAAAATGTGGGTGAAAGGTGATAACGTACGTGCGGACATGAAGTGCCTTAGTGTATTATTAAATAGATATTGACCAACTATATTTAGCGGCTTATACAAAAGTAGATACATTAACATCAAACGGACAGTTGGCGGTGTTATATGACAAAGACATACAGGCGGGAAGACACATTAAAAACAAGGCCATCAAACCAAACATTGTCATCTGGAATAAACCTGGAAGGACCGCTTTCATTATTTACTAGCAGGGGTACCCAGCGTTGCCCGGGGATCCCCCCACCCCGTTTCCCCCCATTCTCTCTCTCTCTCTCCCTCTCTCTCTCTCTCTCTCGCTCTCTCTCTCTCTCTCTGCAGGCAAAATAATTATCTCTCTCTTCCCCGGCCAACCTCCTTCTCCCTCGCCCATTATTTTCCCGCTCTCTTCCTCCCGCCCTCTGCAGGCAAAAGTTTGGTTTCCCTGGTGCCCCCTACTTCCTAACCCCACTGTCTTCTCGTTGCCCGGTGCTTCCCCCTGACCCGTTTTCCCCTCCCCCTCTGCAGACAAAAGTGTAATTATCTCTGTCTTCCCCCGGAGCAAAAGATGTGTCTTACCCGGTCGCCCCCTTCATCCCCTACCCTGACGGTCGCCCCCTCTTTTGCCCTACTATCTTCCCGCTGTCTCCCCCTCTGCGAGCAAAAGTGTGTCTTCCCCTCGTCCAGACATCCCCTCCCCTTTACCTCGCCCAAGTCTTCCCGCTCGACATCCCCGCCATTCTCCCCATTGCCTGGAGCAAAAGTAAGTACTAACCCTGTCTTCCCCTCACCCCTTAGATGTATATTTAGGTCACCGTTAAAAAATATATCGTGCGAGTCGACTGGTATCGAACGCTTAACTTTTGGATAATGGACTTGCGTCTATAACCACAGGACAACGGAAGACAGTTTAAAATCTTTCGAAAAATAAGTCACTTAAACGAAGTCTGAAGCTGACACGCGTTTAATGCGCACACACATGCGCAGATTGTATCTCCGTCAAAAAGCGACCAAATTTATTGACCCCCCCCCCCCCCCCCCGCTGTCACACATTTTTGGGCATTTCTATACGAAGATATGGATTTTTGTTTTTTTTCTCCCAATTTTTGGATATTATGGGACCGGGAGAGTGAGGATTCTGAAAATGTCAACTTTATGGTCTTATGTCGAGTATCTTTGGAGCCTTTTCCAGACATAAACACATACACACATACACACAGACGTTTGCCTTTTATATATCAGATGTAACCGCCATGAATTAATATGGCATCAATATAGCCGAACGCGAAAAGATGACCAAATATCAGCACCTCAAGTATTATTTAAAAACAAAATGGCTCGTAAAGAAATAAACATTATATCGGTTGTAGTAGGGCTAAGTGGCCTAATAAAAAAAAATATTTAAAAAAATATTTAAAAAAATATTTAAAAAAATATTTTAAAAAATACTTTTAAAAAATATTTAAAAAAATACTTTAAAAAATACTTTAAAAAATACTTTTAAAAAATACTTTAAAAAATATTTTAAAAAATACTTTCAAAAAATATTTTTTAAAAATACTTTAAAAAATATTTTTTAAATACTTTTAAAAAATACTTTTTAAAAATACTTTAAAAATACTTTTAAAAAATACTTTAAAAAATACTTTAAAAAATATTTTTTAAAAATACTTTAAAAAATATTTTTAAAAATATTTAAAAAAATATTTTTAAAAATATTTTTAAAAAATACTTTAAAAAATACTTTCAAAAAATATTTTTAAAAATACTTTTAAAAAATATTTTTTTAAAATACTTTAAAAAATATTTTTAAAAATACTTTTAAAAAATACTTTAAAAAATACTTTTAAAAAATACTTAGATAAAATCCCTGAAAGACCAAACTGTATGGTTTACAGTACAGATAGCAGCCCTAAAAAGGGACAACATCTATCCTGAAAAGAACCCTCGGATATAAGTTTAACTCATGGCGAAATCAAGTGTTGTCTTCGAGCAGGAGCCCCTTGATCTCTTAAAACTAACTACAAAAAAGTTTATTTAGGTGCGTTACGGTCGTATATTTCAACGGCTCAAGTATTTTTAATGACCACTTCACTTTGCAGTAAAAACAATAAAAAAATTTTTGTAATCACATGACCCCGTAAATGTCCGTTTTGTTGGGTCAAGGACTTTTTTTACGTACTTTTTAGTTTTATGCGACGAAAGATAACGTTGGAATAATAATTTGTATGCAACCATCTAAATGTTTACATCTGTCGAAACTACAAACACTTCTTGAGTCAGCTGAAACGTCGGAATAGGGACCGCATCGTTTGGAGGGCATAACCGCGTTGACGTTATATCAACGAAGTTAAGCGCCGTGGAGCCTGACCAGTACCAGATGGGTGACCATTTGGAAATGCTAGGCACTGTATGTCATCTTCACATGACCAGAATATACATACGGCTGGGAACCGCTTCTGAATTTTAAATTCCCTAGTAACTTCCTTTTTCGGAAGAGGCCGGGGTAGCCCGCCCACACCAGGTATTACAGGTTCGGTTTTGGGGACGATTAAAAATATATATATATATTTAAAAAGAAAAAATTATTACCTAATAACTCTACCTACCCGACGTTGCCCGGGATCTTCTAACGTTTATTTTTTTCATTCGTGTATTGCCATTTCTCCTTTTGTCTTTTCTTTGAATCAATTTCTTGTAAGAAAGTGGTTACATTTATCGAAATGAATAATAAAAAGTTAAACACCAGAAGTTCATGCCGGTGATATTTTTATCAATGTTTCTTTTTAATAGGATTTTAAAGCTTAAATTTATTAATTACGTTAATATTTTAAACTATTTTTTAAAAGAATTATTAGAATAATACCCTGAACTGGCCTGTCTGGTGCGACACTCACTCTGGGCGCGTTAAGCCATGATCTTCGTTAAGAAGGCCTGCGTACTGAGTTTGGTCTGTCTGCTGACGTCACGACGGTTAGTATGCTAAGCAGACTAACAAGACGCTTCGAAGAGAAAGGTTATTACACGCCAACACATGGACATATGAGTGTGATTATTTCTGTCTGAAATTATTTCACCTTTGATCCAGTAATTGTTTGGTATTTTTAAAAGATACCGATGATGTTTTCATGGTTCGAAATCTCATAGTGATTTGAAGTAAAACTATTTTTAAAAACTCATAGACTAAAATTTAAACTGGAGGAATTCCGGTTGGGGGGGGAGCGAAAAAGCGGCCAACTGACGTCATGGATTAAAAAGAGTGAAGAAACACATGGAAATGGTAGTTGGTTCCCGTGTTGTTGGTATTCGTCGCTGGAACACGAGAATGGCTGAAGTATGCTGATGACTCAGCTGCCGATCGGCGTGGGTGGATTGTCTTGACGTATTGAACTCATTTGGAGCCGGCTCAACCCACCCTGGGTAACTGCTGTTACAAGTAGTGTGAAAGTAAAAGTTGATCTAACCCACTCACCCGTAGACACGTCCCGGGTGTTGCTCTCCCACATGATCTACAGATATTTGAAAAGTTAAAAAATCTAATAAATGCGGATTCAACATAGTAAATTGTATTCAGCCTGATCGCCAGCTGGCTCAAACGCTAAATCTTCCTTTTTCTCAGTCTGCCATTCTATTAAAGAAATGTCGATCTACTAGCCGAATTATTGAGGTTAGTTTCGTAAATATATTATCTTTTCGGTTTTTTTTTCCTTTTTGTGAAGTGGTCATCTTTTTCCTAAGTGAGCCTTTATATACTTCAGTTCGCCCAATTTTCTCTCTCCGGTGTTTTTGTTATGCTATGCTTTTTCGCTAGTCAACAATATATACTGCAACTCTGAAAATTGAGAAAATTGGGATGATCAATAAAAAAAATAAACTTATCTGATTTTTGCCATGAAACGCGCGTAAGGGATAAGAATGAATATTAAATTTGAATAAATTACTTTTGTGTGTAAAATGAGATATGTAGAAAAAAACTAATCGAAGTACAGAAAGTTGTTAAACCAATGTAAAGTATGGTTTTGGATTAATTCCCCATGGTCTATGGAATGCATATATATATATATATATATATATATATATAGCAATAGATGAAGTGAAAGAATAAAATAAGGGTGAGTCAAATTTTATTACAATTCAATGTTCAGGCAAAGTTCTTTACAGTCCTTAACTCATGACTTTTCAAAGAAAATCAATCAACCTCTTTGATATCTTGTCTGGAGCTATTTTAGACTTGTTGACTTGGATGAACTGTATAGTTTTACTAAAAAGTATGTTTTGGGCCGATATATTTGATGTTTTATATACCTTTATGTATTTATATATATATATATATATATATATATATATATATATATATATATATATATATATATATATATATATATATTTATATGTTTTCAAAGTTTAATTTTTATTACTTGCGGTAATGGTCCTCTGAGTAGAAGATTTTCTTTGAAAACTCATGAGTTAAGGACTTTAAAGAACTTTGCCTGAACATTGAATTGTAATAAAATTTGATTCGCACCTTATTTTATTCTTTCACTGTATACATTGCTATTAATGCTTTATCTAGTATATTGAGCTTTATTTTTATCCGGATGTTCACTAATTAAAGATATTAGTTGCCTCTTATATCTTTTGTTGTATTAACCTTATATATATATATATATATATATATATATATATATATATATATATATATATATATATATATATATAATAAAAGTTTTTTAAAAAGGCTGAAGGCAATGCGAAGTTCCGGATCGCTGGAAGCTGTGAAGAACAAAAACAAAACAAAACCGAAATAAGTCGGATATAGATCGAAATGGTTGGTTTATTTTTCTAGACAGCAAGGGTGTTAGTTTGTAATATCCGGATTATCAAGAATCAATTTGATATATTTCGAGAGATTTTTTTTTCTTTCTTTTTCCTCTCCTTGTCAAAAATAAATAAAAGAAAAATCCCGGATTCCGAGAAAATGCCAGGAGCGCTGGGGGGTTAAACCGGAAGTTTTAATATATATATATATATATATATATATATATATATATATATATATATATATATATATATATATATATATATATATATATATATATATATGAAGATTCTGCATAAATGAAACGTATTATTAAATAATTATTTATAGCCCCCTTTCGGCCGGGCCCTTTAATAGCATAAACCGTCTAATCTAAACTAAATGCTTAGTTCTTGCCTACGTGAGTTGTTGAACACTGTTAAGACGGCTAACTATTTTGTCCGTCTGAATTAACATGAATTGGACTTATTCCTCTACTTGTCATATAGCGGTTAGAATTGGCCTCATCGGTTTGAGTGCTCGGATTTGAGTCAATTGTTACCGTGTTCTGGTGTTCGAATAGTGCGACCGGTTTGAACAGTTGTTCTCACACTGAAGATTCTCTAAGAATGAAACGTATACGTATGTGGATAATAATTAAATATTTATTATTAAATGATTATCTCTCTTTCTATATATATATATATATATATATATATATATATATATATATATATATATATATCAAATTGAGAATAAAAGCCCTTTACAATGCAAGATATATTTCTGTTTTTTTTTACATATCTCTTATTAATTTCGGAGATAAACTCCATCTCCATACTTATTCCTCAATGCTTATAAAAGAATGTTGAACTACCAATATCCTAAATATATCAGCATGCCCGATGCGTTTCTGTTACAACCAAAGAAACGCGGACAATACGTCAACTAACACACAAGGGTGTTTTATCGATAAACAAAACTAAAAATAAAAGTTGGTTTATTTTTATTAAAAAAAGAACAGAATCTCTGAAGATATAGTTTATCTCCGAAATTAATAAGATACATGTCAAAAAAAGAAAGAAATATATCTTGCATTGTAAGGGCTTTTATTCTCATTTTAATACTTATTCCTCAATGCTTATAAAAAAAATTTTTTTTTAAATGTTGAACTACCAATATCCTAAATATATATATATATATATATATATATATATATATATATATATATATATATATATGTAAATTTCGCGTACAACAAAACTGTAGGATACATTTCAGAGAAAACATTATTTTTTTAATCAATGAAACAGGCGGGTGAAAAAAAAGAAAATTGCTAAAATTTTCCTTCGTCTGACCCTCTAAGAAGAAACGTCAGAATGATGAATTAAAAACTAAGAAAATCGAATGAGATATGAGGGGAAAAATTGTTTCAGTTGGAGAACACGATTGAGAGAGAAAAAAAAGTAAATCTCTCAACGTTATGGTGGATTTGAATCATTAAAGATCTCCAACTGATGCTTCAAAATTTTTTGTCTACACAGGCTAGATCGAGAATTATTAATAACTAACGCCTCAATAATATTGAGATGGTAGTTCGACCTGGAACTGTGTAAAACAGAAAACCACCCATCGGGATACTTGCGAGAACAACTATTTGTACTAACCAGGTGATCACCGATGGCTGATTCCTGTGCCTGAAAGTCCCCGGATGATCTCGAAACCTTGTGTAAACGAATATCACGTGGTATGTGTTGGGGTATTCTAATTTCTAATCTTTGGGATGTTTTGCCAACGTAGTCAGCATTCTTTTGAATGGTTGGCAAAACATTCTTACGAAAAAAAGACAAAAAGGTTCGAGTCGTGTAAATTACTCTCAGCATCGTTGCTGGAAAACAACGTTGAGTAGAAGAATATATATATATATATAATATATATATATATATATATATATATATATATATATATATATATATATATATATATATATATATATATATATAGTCTCGGAAGTTTCTCAACCATTAAAACTATATAAAATAAAATAAAAAAATAAAAAAAATAAAAAATAAAAAAAAAATTAAAAAAATAAAAAAAATAAAAAAAATTAAAAAAAAAAAAATTAAAAAATATAAAAAAAATTTTAAAAAACTTATAGTCTCAAGTCTTCCAGTGGAAAATCACTCATGTAAGTTAATTTATTTTTTACATATTTTATATATATATATATATATATATATATATATATAGAGAGAGAGAGAGAGAGAGAGAGAGAGAGAGAGAGGGGGGGATAGATAGATAGATAGATAGATAGATAGATAGATAGATAGATAGATAGATAGAGATTAAATGACAGTACTATTTGAACCACACAGAGACCATTCAGGAATTATCGGCTGTTTAATCACTGGGCACACAAACTTACTGACCAAATAGTCTATCGATTGATGTGGTCATAACTTCTGTAGGATCTTTAGTTGCCTATTCAGCCTGTGGCCATGCTTTTAAGAGGTAAATACTTTTATAAAGTTGCGTCTGTGTGCATTCACTGCACAGCTTGTGATCATCCACCTGTTGTCTTCGTTTTCATCTGGTGCTTAATTTCGACACCTGGCGTAGAGTAAATCATGTGGTTATTCTCACCGCTGTAACAAAAGGATGTTCTTTCCAAACAAAACCACAACTCCTAATTAAAACAAGTAACAGTTTTTTTGTTTTTTTTAGAAGTTACAATTAGACTTGCTTTCTCTACCGAACGACAAGAGTGTAATCAGGACAAACATCTCTTCTAACAGAACACAAACAGTCGCCTTTTCTAAGGCCCCAAAAGCTCTTCTGCATCTCAGACTAAGCAGAGACCAAACTAAACCATGCCTGTGTTTTCCTGAATATACGAGGCCTGTCTAAGACGTATCCGACCTTCGGCCCACAAAAATATTTCAAATACGTGACGGAGTTAGAACCTACTCCCCTTCAAAGTAGGCCCCTTGTGCTTGCACACACTTAGCCCAGCGATCCATCCACTGCCGAAAAAACATCTGGAAGTCTTCTTTTAGAATGGTGTTCATCTCCGCCGTCGCGTTCCGCATTATCTTTTTTTCGCACTCTCTCATCAACAACTGCACTCCGAGCAGTTTGGGGCCTGCCAGAAACGCAGTCACTCTCTGCTGATGTGCGGCTATTTTTTAATCGGTTGAACCACTCCTTAATTTGTGTTACACCCATCGCACTTTCTCCAAACACCTGCTGAATCTAACGCGACGACGGAGATAAACACTATCCCAAAAGAAGACTTCCAGAGGTGTTTCCGGTAGTGGATGGATCGGTGGGCTAAGTGTGTGCAAGCACAAGAGGCCTACTTTGAAGGGGAGTATGGTCCCAACCCCGTCACGTATTTGAAATATTTTTTATGGCCGAATGTCGGATACTTTTTAGACATACCTCCTATACACATACATCAATTGGAAATTTATCGGCTGTTAAGCAATGATCATAAAAATCTGACTGACTATCGGGGGCCCACCATCTCGAGTAGGCATAACTTTTGTAAATTCTCACCCATCACCGGTCTGTCGTTTGAATGCATCGCAACTATGCACCCCACAAAACATGCAGTATTGCGCATGTCTACATTTTTCTCAATAAATTGTAGCGACCTTTTTCTTCTTAGTCTTTTAGTTTAAAAAAAATCTCAAATAAATCAACGTTACGCTTTTCAAACTTGCTAGATTCAAGTTTTGATATTATCCCGCCCTCATTTTGTTAGAGCGGGCTACTCACAAGACAGCCACGTGTCAGTTATCAACGTTCCTAATGGAAATGGTTCAATATATCTAACGACATTCGAACAGGATATGTATCAGTGATAAACAATGACATTTCTTTCTCTCTGCGGAAAGCAGCCCATGTGAGGTGATTTGGTCACATGCTGACCAATCAGCTTACAGAGCGTGTTAATTTAAACTTACCCTTGAAGGACTACTTCCAGCCCCTTAGGGAATTACGGAGAGTATTGATTTACTCCTCTCCAGGAGTTAGGCACAAGGCCAGTTTTTATCTTACTCCCACAAGTAAGATATGACCCAAGGTCGGGTCGGGAAAGTGGGGTTTAAAAATTGCCAGGGCAGCCCCGTCGGCATTCCCCGGTAGGAGCACCTCAGGCAGTAAGCAATAAACTTACTCCTCCCCAAAGAAGGGAGGCGAAGCCTGGGAGGAGGGACCTCCTAGAACTGCACAGGACAGACCCATAGACAGGCGTAAATCAAGTCTCGAAGGCCAAGACAATACCAGTCTATGGGGTGCAGTATCCATCAGAACAGATACTACACTTTGATCTTAGCCAAAAGGCCAAGAAAGATCACGGAGAGTAAACAGAGAGCTTCCCGGCACTAACGAAGCAAGATGACCTCTCTCTTGCCTTTGCCCACTGGATAGCCGAGCAAGGTCGTACTCTACTGGAAGGGATACATCTCGAAGAAAAGCCACAGACGAACTTTCTTACTTTTCAACAGCGTCTTAACTTCAGCAACCTACACCCAACGGTGTAGGTCACTCAAATAAACGCATATCGTTGTTGTTCATAAAAAGGTTTGTTTTCTTTTCATTTGGCGACCGTTTCTCGCGAAGAGCAGACAGTCCGCGATTTTAAAACTTGCTTGACTCGGGTTCTGACAGAAGTTCCCTCACCCCATTTTCTTAGAGCAAAGTACTCACAAGAGACGCCACGTTTAACTTGTCAACGTTTCTAATGGAAATGGTTCAATATATCTGACAACACTCGAACTGGATACGCCGAGAGCCGACAGTCCGCGTTGGTATATCTGTTGTTCCACCGCTTCCGATTACGGAAGTCCATTTGCAATCGTGATTTGCGAAACTCATCTTCTATTATTTATTTATGGGTTTGTTTATTTATTTTTGGGAGTCGAATGGAGAAATTCGAAACGTCATAGCAAAGTCCAGATCACTTAACGAGGTGACATTTACAAATATATGGTCTTGACGCATAGCTTTCAGGTAGATCATCTCTGCGATGACAAATATTTGCAGACGACCAAAATCTCCTGGTGTCTATTTCAACCTTTTTTTTTTCTTTTCACTTATTGTTTTAAACTTCCGTCACCTTTTCTTCATTTTCTGTCATTCCCTTTTTATTTTTTTC
The DNA here is from genome assembly GCA_963556195.1 of Sepiola atlantica. Taxonomy (NCBI): domain Eukaryota; kingdom Metazoa; phylum Mollusca; class Cephalopoda; order Sepiida; family Sepiolidae; genus Sepiola; species Sepiola atlantica. The sequence goes on from OY744533.1 coordinate 15,590,650, forward strand.
TTTCATCATTTTTTTTTTCATTTATTTTATTTTATCATTTTTTTTATTTTATAACATTTTATTTTTTTATTTTATCATTTTGTTTTTTTATCATTTTTTTTATTCTATATTTTTTATTTTATCATTTTTTTTATTTTATAACTTTTTTATTTTCTATTTTATCATTTTGTTTTTTATCATTTCTTTTTCTATATTTTTTATTTTATCATTTTTTTTATTTTATAACTTTTTTATTTTCTATTTTTTCATTTTGTTTTTTATCTTTTTTTTCTATATTTTTTATTTTATCATTTTTTAATTTTATAACTTTTTTATTTTTTTATTTTATCATTTTGTTTTTTATCATTTCTTTTTCTATATTTTTTATTTGATCATTTTTTTATTTTATAACATTTTATTTTTTATTTGATCATTTTGTTTATATCATTATTTTTATTCTATATTTTTTATTTAGTCATTTTTTTATTTAATCATTTTTTATTTTATAACTTTTTTTATTTTATCATTTTGTTTTTTATCATATTTTATTCTATATTTTTTATTTTATCATTTTTTATTTTATCATTTTTGTTTTTTTTAGTGTTTCTGAATTTTTTATATGAGAATTGAGAATTTACATTATTTGGTTTATTTGGACTACTGTTCTTATCTTAGGTGTTATTTTCACAACATTTCTGCCGATGTAACCTTCGGCCTTATTCAGGACCTGTGGCGTAACGGATATAAGTTCTAAGTAATAAATAGTTATAAGTGACAGTCTTCTGGAGGTTGAAGGTTCAATCCCCAATATAGGCAATACTAAGAATACAATTAAGAATTACTTTAGAATTCTACCCGGTCATGACTGACGTAACGAGAGTAATCGACCCCATGGATTAAATAAAAAGGTTTTGTTCAAAATGTCGTACAGATTCCCGAGTTCGACAACATGCACTCGAAGAAGGTCGGAGATTACATCGGTCGAAACGTTGTAAGAAAAGCGTTCAAGATGAGAACAGTATGCAGTGGTAGTTTTGTTTTACGGCATATCAAACCTTTTCGGGTTATTTAATGCCGAATCTGGTCATTTTGATGAAGGTTTTATGCTTCAAGTTCTATATATGTTCAAATGTTTAATAATGGTTTTTGGTTTGGTTGTTTGTTTTTTGTTTTGTTTCACAGCATATCGACCCATTTCAGGCCATTTAATGCTGAATCTTGTCACTTTGGTAAAAGTTCCTATGCTTCAAGTTCTTTATATGTTTAAGTATTTATTCATGGTGTTTGGTTGAGTGAAGGGGGGAAGAGGGAGAGGGAAAAAGTCTTTTAATGTCATACCTATTTATTTAACGCGAACTCATAAAGTGTTGCTTCCAATTGGATGGTGTGCGTAAAAATGCGTACATCTGAAAAGGATGTGTGCGGATGTATGTGAAGAAGTTGAGCGAATGTGTTTCACATACCTTGGATTTTGTGCGTACGTGTTGCGCACGTGTGTCGGGCGGGTCGAGGGAAACATGGAGAGAATCTCTTTGTGTTTCAGTTTTTATAGTACTAATCGTAGCGCCCCCTAGCGTGGCGAAAAGGGAGATAATTAGGTCCGAGCGTTATCTGCTGATGGATGTGTGTATTAATGTGTGGGTAGATAGGTGATGCTGAAAATCTTTCTCTGGTTCCTTCTTTTTTGTTTTCTTTTATTCGTTTTTCTTTTTTCATTTGTTCTTTTCTGTTGTCTCTGTTTTATATTTTCTTTCTATCATTCTGTCTTTGTTTATTTCTATCATTCTGTCTTTGTTTATTTCGCTTCATATTTTTGTTGTTGTCCATTGTTTTCTGGGTTTTTTCTTTCTTGCTTTCTTTTTCATATTTCTTTATTTACCACACTGGATGTATCAAATTTTTTTCTTCTACACGTCAGTTCAAATAAATAATAATAATAATAATAATAATAATAATAATAATAATAATGATGATGATGATGATGATGATGATGATGATGATGATGATGATGATGATGATGATGATGATGATGATGATGGTGGTGGTGGTGGTGGTGATGATGATGGTGGTGGTGGTGGTTGTGATGATGATGATGATGATGATGATGATGATGATGATGATGATGATGATGATGATGATGATGATGATGATGATGATGATGATGGTGATGATGGTGGTGGTGGTGATGATGATGATGGTGGTGGTAGTGATGATGATGATGATGATGATGATGATGATGATGATGATGATGATGATGATGATGATGATGATGATGATGATGATGATGATGATTTGCGAATTCTGGAGGCGAATAAGATTAAAAACAAGGCAATGAAAAACCAAGTAACGACTGAGTGCAACAGACGAGTAAGGAGTATTCTTAAATGACATCTCCACAGTCGAAATACAATTTATGCTATAAATGCCAGAGCAGTAGCTCTCATTCGATATACTACCGGTATACTTAACTGGAATGTGGATGAACTAAAATGTTTGGATACCAAAACACGGAAAATGCTTAAAATTCATGGAGCTTTTGCAAAGAAAAGAGATGCAGATCGAATGTATCTACCTAGAAAGGAAAGTGGTCGGGGTCTACTTAGTGTTGGAGATGTTTTGAATATAGAAGAAGGTTATCTACATAAATATATTTCTGACAGTAATGAGATTATTCTCCGTGAAGTGAAAAGAGAGGAAATACTAAGAACTGGGTAGGAAAGGAATCAAAGGTTACAAGAGAGGGGGTTAAAATTATTTGGAAAGAAACTACACAGTGTAATATTTAAGAATACTGCATTTAGAGATAATGACAGCTGGAATTGGTTGTTATGGGGTGATCTCAAACAATCTACCGAGAGCACCTTAATGGCAGCTAAGGAACAAGCCACCCGCACTAGATCCATCAAACATTACATTGACAAAACTGCAGAATCACCGATATGCCGATTCTGTAATGAAAGGGAAGAAACCTTAGCGCATATTGTATCTGAATGCCCAATGCTAGCACAACACCACTATAAAAAATAGAGACATGACAAAGTCGCTCAGGTACTACACTGAAATATATGCAAACTTTATGAATTGGACCACAATGAGAAGGAGTATGATCATAAACCAGAGGTGGTACAGGAGAACGACAATGTCACTCTTTTGGGGCATGCGCATACAGACTGATAAGGTTCTTGAACATTCAAACACGACTTAATCTTTCTACACAAAAACCAGAGAACTTGCTTAATCATTGATATAGCCTGCCCCTTCAATACCAGAGTACAGGAGAAAGAACACGAAAAAATAAATAAATATCAAGATCTAAAATGGGAAGTAGTTAGACTATGGAAATGTAAAGAAGTCAAGGTGATTCCCGTTGTAATTGGAACGCTTGGAACTATAACGAAAAGCCACCATAAATGGCTTAAACAGAGTGACAAGACAATTTCCTTTCCAATTCTATAAAACACTTGCCTGTTAGGAACAGCAAAAGTGTTAAGGTATAGCTTGAATGTCTAAGGTCAAGGGAATTGACTTCATGTTCAAAAAAAGAAAACTCCAACTAAAAACATCCAAAAGTTGTGACTACTATGAAATAATAATAATAATAATAATAATAATAATAATAATAATAATAATAATAATAATAATAATAATAATTATAATAATAATTATAATAATAATAATAATAATAATCATAATAATAATAATAATAATAATAATAATAATAATTGGAACTATGCAAACAACTGCATTTCGAACACTCGGACAAATGGTACAAACATAAAACAGAGAGTACATGTACATGATGATGATGATGATGATGATGATGATGGTGGTGGTGGTGGTGGTGGTGGTGGTGGTGGTGGTGGTGGTGGTGGTGGTTGTAGATGATGGTGGTGACGGTGGTTGTGGAAGTGATGATGATGATGATGATGATGATGATGATGATGATGATGATGATGATGATGATGATGATGATGATGGTGTCCCATAAAGTTAAGGGACGTCGTTGAGGAGCCTGGCAAATATTCGTACGATTCCACTCCACCTCACCCGATCATTAGCAATTCTCACCACTTCTTCTACTGATAATCCTGTCCATTCTAGCACGTTGTCCATCCACTGCTCACTCGGGCGTTCTGGTTTGCGAGAACCACGAACCCAACCTTGTAGTTTGGTGTTCGCTAGAGTTTGATTCCGTAATGCATGGCCGAACCGTCGTAGTTTGCGGCGTTTGATGGTAATACTTGCTAACTTTTTAACATAGACATTAGTGTTATAAGCGTGCAACGTTAAGTTTAAAATCTTTCTCAATGTCTTCATGCGTCAATTCGTCTTTCTTGATCTGTCAGGATGGTCCATCTCTCACAACTGTGTGATAGCATAGATATTACCAGCGATTCATATAACCGTAATTTCGTTTTCACCGTCACCGGATGACTTTTTCATATAGTTTTCAGACGATTCACACAAGACGTAGAAATGCCAATTCTTGTCTTTCTTTCAACTTCAAATCGCAATAAAAGTGCATTGTTTAGGTTTATGATGATGATGATCGATATCGGTTAGGTAATAATTGGAACTCTATAGCAAAAAAAAAAATTGCTTAGTGTGAGATTCGAAACCTGAAAGATGGCATAACATACTAGAACTGAAGGCGAATGATTTATCCACACGGCCACCGATAAAACGAAACTACTTTTGTCTCTTTAACCTACTTAACCTGATTATTAGTTTGACGTAGGGATACGACGTTACAAATATGTTTTAACTCTCCGCATAGGTTTAAAATAGTTCAATTTGCTATGAAGGATCTCTCTTTCACTGACAGAGGACAGAAAATATGAAGTGTCGTATCAAAACAGATACTGCACCTTGATCGTAGCCTAAAGGTTCGAACCCAGGAATCTGTACGGAATTTCGAACTAAACGGAAGTAGATTGTTCTTATTCCGTCAGCCATGACCGGGTAGAAGAGTTCGAATGCAAAACGCGATAAACGCCATTTAAAATGTCACGAAGCTATCACTGCAAAAAGTTGCATTTCAACACTCGTCACACTCCAAAAATCATGTTTTACATGATATTATACAGGCATAATTTTAATTTTGTTGTTTTCAATTAAAATAAGATTTTAGTCGAAGTCTAGATTTAATTCCATGAGAAATGCCAGTATACTGAAATCATGTGCCCTTAATAGGGTTAAGATGAAAATTCATATACACTAAATGTACAAAAGCAAGGAAATTCCCAAATTTTTACACTTTTATTGTCATTAAGGGTATGCGAGCACAACAGGGCTATGTATTTTACTGGTAGGAATTTTTCTTCAGCGCACCTCACACACTTCATCCCACTCATACATAGAGATTTAAACTGTAGTGATGTGATAATGAAATGGTTTGGTTGATATGTAGTCATACCCTTAATGACAATAAAAGTGTAAACGTTTGGGAATTTCCTTGCTTTTGTACATTTAGTGTATATGAATTTTCATCTTAACCCAATTAAGGGTATATGATTTCAGTATACTGGCATTTTTCATGGAATGTCACTACTTTTGTAAAGGCTATGCCTCAATACAATGCCTTCTCATAAGGTTTTTTGGAATTTTCTGGAAAACTAAGGTATATGGTACACTGAAATTAAAATGCCATCAACTAGACCCTAGAACCTCTATCTCTGCCCAAAATCAGCTGAATCCATCAAATAGTTGATGAGATACAGGGTGGCACATACATACGTACATACGTACGTACACACAGATAACATGATTTCATGATTGAACTTTCTGGATCTCTGGGTTGCCTTGACTAATGATGCTGAAATTCTACACACTTATAGAACCTTTCAAATAAAAATTTTGTGCAAAGTTTTAACTAATTTGGTTTATTGCTTTTTAAGTTATGATTGATCAAAGAAATGCGATTTCCAGCATAGGCCATTCTTGAAGTCTATTAAGGGATAGAGCGCTCTCGCGCCTCCTTTGATATTCGTCCTTTTATTGTTTTAGGTCTCAATTTAAACGAATTGGATTTATTGCGTTTTGTCATTCGAACTCTTCAAGTGTTTAATTTTACGTTATTCTTCATCTGTAGTACAGATTGAACCTTAAAGCCCCAGAAGCGACAGCCTCTCGGAACTGATTGTTAAACAACGCGTTTACTCGTTGCGCCAATTCTTTTATCGCTTTTTTTTTCTTTCATATTTTTTCTTTCTTTCCTTTTTTGGGGGGTGGGGTAAAAATTGTTTTCGTTCTTCCCTCTTCCTTCTACCTTCTTTTCTTCTAATTCTGCGTGACTTTTCTTTCTTTTTTTTCTTCGGCTCTCTCGTTTCGGCTTTTTTCTTTCTTTCACGCCTCACGGAGCTGCGTGCGTGCACAACTTGAATTATAATTTAATCAGCCAGTCAGTCGACTGAAGTGCCGTTTAAAAGGTGAATTCTAATTCTGATTTCGCTTCCATGACAACGTAACACCTATTTTAGCAAAACGTGATAAGTCGTGCTGTGAGAAATATTAATGGCGTATTAAAAGTGTTCACACCAATAAACACGAAGTACATACGTGTGATGCTGTTACGAAGATGAGCACTTTATGCATTTCTTTTCAACATATCCCGACGCACACACACACACACACACACACACATATATATATATATATATATATATATATATATATATATATATATATATATATATATATATATATATATATATATATGAGGAATAAAAGAAACAATGTTTCGGACGAAATGTAAAAATAAAAATGGAATAAAGGATAAGCAAATCAACAACTAGCAAAAATAAACTCAAAAACATATATTGAATAGTTCTACCAAAATATTTCAATTGTTAAAATACAATCATCATCAGTTGGTAGCAGAACTTTAATTAAAATCAGTAAGGGTTTCAAATTTATACAAAGAACACAATTTGGAAACTTTTCTGTTTTTAATTAAAGTTCTGCTACCAACTGATGATGATTGTATTTTAACAATCGAAATATTTTGGTAGGACTATTCAATATGTGTTTTTGAGTTTATTTTTGCTAGTTGTTGATTTGCTTTTCCTTTATTCCATTTTTATTTTCATATATATATATATATATATATATATATATATATATATATATATATATATATATATATATATATGGTACACGTATTGTATTAGTTTCTGTAGATGTAACTCCGTTGAAACGCCAGTGTTTATAAAAAGTGCTCAATAACAAGTAGAGCTGTTCTTTAGTATAATTTTTTTATTTATACAAACATTATTGGTTACATATGTGCATACATGTTTCGGTTGTACTCTTCGCAGAGAGTCAACCTCTTCAGACCAAAAAGACAAGGAAACCCTGTCTTCTTTGGTCTGAAGAGGTTGACTCTCTGTGAAGAGTACAACCGAAACATGTATGCACATATGTAACCCAAAATCATAATTATATATATATATATATATATATATATATATATATATATATATATATATATATACATTAATTGACTAATAAAAACAATTACATAAACTACATTAAATATTTAGGTGATAAAAACCGTACATATTTCTAGGCAAGGCGTCATAGTCCGAAGGTAAAACGCAAAAATATAAACATCAATATCGAAGGTTCGATCCTTGTCTAAGTTATCCATGCTGATGACGACTGTGAGCCAGACACACGTGCCCATGGATTACTTTTAGAACGTATAGAATTAATAAAACAAACTACATATTAACGAAAAATACGTCCTATAAAGTTAAGGGCGACTAATAATACCATCGTCTGCATTAATCTGTATCACTTAGGAAGTGAACAATCGAAATAGTAGTAAGAAAAGTAACAAACACTACCATCACTAATAAAAACAATTACATAAAATGAACACTGTATATATATATATATAAATATAAATAGTGTGTGTCGGGATATGTTTCAAATAAATCAATAAAGTGCTCGATCGTAAGAATGCAAGAGCTAAAATACAAATTATTTATTTAAAAACTATGTTACATATTTCAGAGACGTACCAGGGCTTCATTGATATGGATTGACTTTTTTCCGTGTCGGTACTTTCTCCAAATGGTTGAGCGAATACATAGGTGATCTTTGAACTGCGTTCTTCGATTTGTTTTTATTTCGTGAGTCGCTGATGATTTGAATAGACTTAAACAACCTTTTTAAACGGAAACAAATCTATCTATGTAAATGAAACCATGGTGCGTTTCTGAAATAAGTAACATATAGATTCAAATTAATTTATTTGTATATATATATATATATATATATTGGAAATATTGTAATGATAATGAAAACAGTAAAGTTACATACTTTACAAGTTTATTAAAGCATCTAATGTTTAAACAAGGAATATAATATAATGGCATTTAATCCATGAATTTTCAAAGATTTACTTTCTCCTAAGAAGGAAAAAACAATAAATTGTTAATTATTGGTAAGTAATAATTTGAAAATATGCAACAAAAATTTTGAGATATGCTTAAAGAAAAAATAGTTGAATGAAAGTTTCAATAATGGGCAAAAAGTTATTGTATCAATGCAGATTTTGAAAAGGATCTAATTTGAATATGGCTTTATGTTGTGAAATCATTCTGTATTATTATATTCCTTGCTGAACCACTTGATGATTTAATAAACATGTAAAGTATATAACTTTACCTTTTTTTTCATCACCTCAATAGTTTCTATAATAGTTATAATTCTGTTTCGGAATGTTTGAGATGATGAGTTGATCATTTGTAGAATTTGGTATATTCGGACTACTGTTAATTGCCCTTCGTTAATTTCTTGGCACGTTCAACCCCCCTTGTGCTCTTTACTTTCGCCAATATTATTTATCTATCTGAACTATCGATTTTCTCCTGACAAGATGGTAGATGAAATGGGAGCGCAGGACCAAGGTCCGGGCTGAGAGAAGTCGGTGGCAGGGAGTGAAATGAATGTGGATGGCTGTGAGTGAAAAAGGGTGGGAGTGTTAGTGAATTTGTCTTAGGGTGGGAGAGAGGGTAGGGGGTGCTGAGGTTTTTGTTATGGTGAGGTGTAGCATGGATTTTGAGGGGCTGGGAAAAGAGGAGGGGAGGGGAAGCTCTGTGTTTTTGGTGTGTAGGTAGTGTCATAGTTTTAGAAAAAGATTTGAAGAAATTAAGATGATTTGAAAGTGGGCGGGGTGGGTGGGTAATAGTGTGAAAAGAAGTAGTCGAAAGGGTGAGATGGGTGAGGGGGGAGAGGGGAGATTTTGTTGTGGTTAGGTGTGAAATTTTTGGAGATAATATTTTTATGTACTTGCTTGACATTTTTCTTAAAATTATCATCCTGAGGAAGTTTTACAAATAAAGACGAAACGTTGATGAATACATAAAAAAACATCTTTTAGTTTTTCATTTCCCATATATATATATATATATATATATATATATATATATATATATATATATATATATATATATATATATAAGTATGGAAATTGACAACATCTTTGAAGCACGCATTAGAATGTATTTAAGTGAAATATTTTTAAAATCAACAATCGTGCAATTTAAATAGAAATATTCATTTATTTATTTGCAAGCTTTCGTTGTAGAACAACTTTGTCAGGCGAGACTGTCTTATAGTTTTTTTTCTTCTTTTCTTCCTACTCATTTTGATGGTATTAACCCCGAGGGGTCGAATCACGATATGAGCAGAAAGAGACGACAAGTACTTAAAAACGTTAGGATAAGTGTAGTCCTGGCGATGTTATGCGCAGATTGGCGCTCTTTAAGTAAGGAAATTGACAACATCTTTGAGGCACGCATGAGAATGTATTTAAGTGAAATATTTTGAAAATCAACAATCGTGCAATTTAAATTAAAAATTCATTTATTTTTTTTTTTTATTCAAGCTTTCGTTGTAAAACAACTTTGTCAGGCGAGACTGTCTTATAGTTTTTCTTCTTTTCTTCCTCCTCATTTTGATGGTATTAACCCCGATACACGGTCAGCTGTTTCACTGTTTCACTGTACCACTGCTCGTCAGTGTGTTTCAACATAGTGACTGTTTTCAAGGAAAGAATTCGAAACGAGACACGACAGTGAGTGAAATTATAATGTTTTGTATGTATTCTGGGAAATTTTTCTAATTTCCCAATTTCATTTGTTCGCTCTGTAAATTCTCATGCGCGCCATTTTCTTTTTGGCGATACAAAAAAAAAAAGGCGGAAGTAAAAGCCGACGGTAGAAGACGGTTCCGGAAGTCACGCGTCGCAATTCTTTAATCGCTTCCAACGACGTAAACCTCACCGGAAATAGCCGTTGGAAAGCGGAAGTCTCCGAAATCACTTACACTGCTCAAGGATATATGGAGTGCCGACGAGAATGCTTTTGTAATCGAAAGCGAGGAGTCGTGCCGAGAAGAATCAAGATATTCCCGCCTTTATTAATTATCGTGTTCTATTTATATTCGTTGTACGCATGCGTGAACATGTCTACTGGCAAATGCAATCAGTTTCTGTTGCTCATAGAACCACAATAGGCAGCTGAAATGATCATTCTGCATTGGTGTGTGCGTACATGGATGCGTAATGTGCATGTGCATGTGCATGTGCATTTGAAATGTATTCAAGTGCTGTAAAGAATCTAGCTATTCCCGCCTTTATTAATTATTATATTCTATTTATATTCGTTGCGCGCATGCGTGAATATGTCCATGTGCGTGTGTATTTGAAATGTATTCCAGTGTAGTCATTATTTATTTCGTTACAAGCTAACGTCGTGGCTTCCATTGTTACAGCCACTTCTCGTGTCCAAGTCTCTACTGCTTGTTTACGACCGAGCAAATTGCTTGCGTTTTCTCTATCTATGCAAACGCCACGTGCGACGCTTTTAGCTAACTTCTTTTCCCACTAGATCAACACGCGATGTTTTAATGACTAGTTCATGACAAGTTAAATCGTATTATTTTGAACTAGTCATTATTCTATTAGGTCGTTACAAAAATAATGGCCGATTTCAGAAACATACATTTATTCATGAACATTTTTTCACGTTTCCAATACTCTGTAAATGACGTGAAACTGTTGCAGTGCTGACAGAAAATGTCTGAGACATTTCTTTGGCACTTTGACATGGATTTTGCTCAACAAGTTCTTGCAATTGCTCATTGTCAAGATTACACGGTCGTCCTCTACCTTCTTCATTTTCAAGGCTCTAATCTCCACTACGGAATTTCTGGAACCACTTTCGTACTGTCTGATCGCTTGTGGACCCATCTCCCCATGCTTTACTGATATTGGCAGAAGTTTCGGAGGAATTGTGCTCAAGTTTGAACTCATGCAACATAAAAAGGTGAAGGTCATGTTTTGCCATGTTCATCATTGAGGGTCTTCTATGATTCAAAAATACATCTGAAAACAAAGTTACAAATTATTATTGAGAACACATTAATTATTATATATGTTAAAATTTACCGGAAATAAATTACAAATTCTATATTAAAATGACATTTTGAAATCCAGCGGTTCAGGCGGCCATCATTTTTGCAACGATCTAATATAAGTTTGGTTTATCTTATTTGTGGCATATCAGCTCTTTTTGTGTATTTAATACTAAAAGCCAACACCGGTTTTAAGCGATTTCTTCGATTAGCTTGTTTTTTTTCTTCTTTACGGCATATCAACCCTTTTTTTTTGGGGGGGGGGTCATTTAGCTCGATAGATAATACAACCAGTTATATTCTATTTAAGTTAAATCGTATTATTTTGAAATAGGAATTTATCGGTAAGCTTGGTTTCTCTTCTTTGTGGCATATCAGCCAAACCTGTTTCAAACTATTCCTCTATTATCTTAGTTTGTTCCTTTCATTCTAAGTTTCCTGAAGTTTTCATGAAATGCATCCGGCACGAGTTCGTAACAAGTTATATCGAACTTGTACCAGTTTCCGGGAAGTTCGCGTCGACAACGTTCGGGTATGTTCCGTAAACACCCGGGAGATTACGAGGCGAATGTTGACAGACGATAACTTCGATAGGTTGCTGAGTCGTATTTTCGGTTTTATTTTCAAAAAAGATAGTAAACCCCCCCCCCAAAAAAAAAACGAAGTAAAATCACTGTTAATTAATATTTATTTATTCATTTTTAATACGGCATTGCTAAAAAACTATTAAAAAATACATTTTTATTTTTTAACAAAACATTGCTAAACAACTGTTTATGAATACATTTGTTATTTATTTTTAACAAAACATTGCTAAACAACTGTTACTAAATACATTTTTATTTATTTTTAACAACACATTTCTAAACAACTGTTAATAAATACATTTGTATTATTTTTTAAACAAAACATTGCTTAACAACTGTTAATAAATACATTTTTTATTTATTTTTAACAAAACATTGCTAAACAACTCTTAGTTAATACATTTATTTTCATTTCTTTTTGTATTCAATCAACTGGTTCACCAGTATATTTTTGTGTTACTTTAAACTCAAAAATAATTTCTCGTGTGTTTTATGGCACTTTATTGATGTTGTCTTTTTTAATCAGTTGGGTAGGGTGAGGGTTAGGGTTAGGGTTAGGGTTAGGTATAGGGTAGGGTTAGCGTTAAACAAAGACTCGTCTATCTCAACCGTATGCTCTAGGCTGCCGACCTGACGAGGATTTCGTGACAAATGGTCTTCGCAGACCGTCCTTAAAAAATTCTACCAATCAGTCGTCGTGTTCAGTAATCCAACACCGCATTCCTTCGATGTCGTCTGCCAGCTGACAGCTGATTGGCTAATCGCCTCGGTATCTCTCGGGTATTTACGTAACATGGCCGAACGCTGTCGACGCGAAGTTTCCGGAAACTGGTACATATTCGACAGCAGTACCTACTTTAGTAGCGTTGTCCTCATTGCCACATAATCATCATCATCTTCAGTACTGTTTGAAACGACATCGGCCAGACAACTTATATAAAACGCCGTCTTGGAAGATAGTGGGAAAAATAAACGTCTACTTCTTCTTTCTTCTCGGAACTGAGGAACAAGCCTGACATGTCCGCCATTAACTTGCATTCGTCTCTCCCTTCTTACATTTGTACAACCATTATAATAATACTACTATGAAATTTATACTACTATTACAATTATACTACTATTACAATTATACTACTACTATGAAATTTATACTACTATTACAATTATACTACTACTATTACATTTATACTACTGTTACAATTATACTACTACTATATTTATACTACTATTATTATTATACTACTTATACAATTATACTACTACATTTATACTACTACTACATTTATACTACTACTATTACATTTATACTACTGCTACGTTTATACTACTGCTACATTTATACTGCTATTACAATTATACTACTACATTTATACTACTATTACAATTATACTACTACATTTATACTGCTATTACAATTATACTACTATTACAATTATACTACTACTACATTTATACTACTATCACAATTATACTACTAAAATATTTATACTACTATTACAATTATACTACTGCTACATTTATACTACTATTACAATTAGACGACTATTACTACATTTATACTACTATTATATTTGTACTACTATAAAATTTATACTACTACTGCATTTATACGGCTATTACAATTATACTACTATTACATTTATACTACTGCAACATTTATACTACTACATTTATACTACTATTACATTTATACTACTATTACATTTATACTACTGCTACATTTATACTACTACAATTATACTACTATTACAGTTATACTACTGCAACATTTATACTACTACATGTATACTACTATTACAATTATACTACTGCAACATTTATACTACTATTACAATTATACTACTATTACTACATTGATACTACTACCATTATATTTGTACTACTATTACATTTATACTACTATAAAATTCATACTACTACTTCATTTATACTACTATTACAATTATACTACTACTACATTTATACTTCTACTAGATTTTTACTACTATTACAAATATACTACTACTAAATTTATACTACTACATGTATACTACGATTGCATTTATACTACTATTACAATTGTACTACTGCTACATTTATACTTCTACTACATTTATACTACTATTACATTTATACTACTAAAACTCTGTGGATCTTTCGCGTTGGTTCATTTGCTGGGCAATTTAGTCTTCTATCTCCCTCTATATATATAAAGCAAAGTTATCCGTATGTGTGTATGTTTTGGTTGCGTTAAGCTATTCTGATATACTGTGTATGTTTATATAATCTTATTGATTAGAAAAAAGTTTTAACGATATTTGTTTGTATATATTGTGTTCTAATTATCGCTTATAATATAGCGATTTTATTGTTGTCTATTGTTGACAAGTATTTGCAGGGTTTCAGGACACCTAGGCTTATATTAAGTCCTATGATGTGTGTGTTGTCCTGTTAGTGTTCGATAGGAAACTTTTGTTTGATAGATGTTTTATGGTTGTTGAGTCGAATTCGAAATGGAGTTTTGGTTTCGCCGATATAACACCTGATATCTTCGATCCGGTGTCCTGATCGATTTTAGAAGTTATTGAACCGTTTTTTTTAACCCGTTATTCAAAATTAAAAATACGTTTAAATTACATTAAAAACAAATATTCCTACGTTTTTAGCGTTCCTTATTAGCCAAACCGAACAAATACTTTTCACGTCAAATCATCGTACGTGTTTGGCGTATTATTTACTTTGAAGATAAAACATTTATCTTTTTCTTTTATTAAAAATTGATAAAAAATATTCGATAAATGTTCACGGATATACCTATAATCACGAATATTACTTTAAAAGAATTAGTCAATTCTATATTAATGTTTCTTTATGTTTCTTTCTTTATTTTAAACCATCAAATTATTTAGATCTATGCGGAGAGGTCAAGAATCCCCCCCGTCCGAACTCGTTTAAGTAGGTTAAAAAGATAAAATAGTTTCGGTGGATCGGTGGCCCTGTGGATAAAGCATTCGCCTTCAGCTGCAACATCATATGATATCGTAGGTTCGAATCTCACACTAGACAATTGATTTTGTTTGTTTGCAACAGCGTTCCACTTATTTCCAAACCAATATCGATCATCATCATAAACTTGAATGATTTTTTGTTTACTAAAAAATGGTCGAAAAACATTTAATAGATGTTCTTAATTTCTTACCATGATTATAACATTCACGAAAAGTCGAGAAAACCTGCGTAGATGGGTACTTCAGCTCGTTCAATCATAAGATGGTGTGTGGATAGCCACAAAATCATTGAGTCATTAATAAAAAAAGAAAAAAAAGCTGTGACCCTTGGAAATTCCACGGATTGCTTCCGATTCTATATTTATTAAAAATCCAACGCTGTTCTTAAATCATATTCAATCAACGGAAACTAAATATGTGTCAGGCTAGAGTATTTACTTACCTCCTATCCAGGAGGTTAGGCACAAGGCCAGTTTTATCTTACTCCCCCAAGTAAGATGTGACCCAAGGTCGGGTCGGGAAAGTGGGGTTTGAAAAGCCAGCGCCCGAGAAAGTGAGCACTCGTGCCATTAAAAATTGCCTGTGCAGCCCCGTCGGCATTCCCAGGTAGGGGCGCCTCAGGCAGTAAGCAATAAACTTACCCCTCCCCAAAGAGGGGAGGCAAAGCCTGGGAGGGTGGACCTTCTAGAACTGCACATGACCGACCCATAGACCGGCGTAAATCAAGCCCCGAATGCCAAGACAATACCAGTTTATGGGGTGTAATATCCATCGGAGCAGATACTACACTTTGATCTTAGTCAAAAGTAGAGTAAAAATGATTACGAGCTTTGAGAAAGCAGAGCT
>OY744533.1:15611472-15623972 GCA_963556195.1 Sepiola atlantica
TTGAGTTTTTTTTCAATCATACTGTAAGATTTGTTTTCCTTTAATTTACTATATATATATATATATATATATATATATATATATATATATATATATATATATATATATATATATATATATGTGTGTGTGTGTGTGTGTGTGTGTCATTGAAGACCACGGAGTTTTCTTTCTTTTCTATCTTTCTGGTTAATTTCTCGACCGGGCGAGCGATTCGTCGGTTTTCCGGTGTCAATTGGTGGATTATGACGCCTAACGTTGTATCTTGGACCATTTCTCGAGCGCTTTCGGTCTTCAGGAGGCTGTGTCTTATTATTAGTAAAGAGACGTATTTATGGTTTTATTTTTGATTGTATCTATTAATTAACACATATATATATATATATATATATATATATATATATATATATATATATATATCTTTATTCTTTTTTTACTTACTTATTAATTAATTTATTTATTTTTATTTTTATTTTTTTATATATATACATCAAATAATTATGTATATATATACACACACACACATATATATATATATATATATATATATATATATATATATATATATATATATATATTTCTTTAATATTAAAGTTTTTTTCACCTACAGACGACGTCGTTTCGGGCTCTGTTACCCTTGTCAGTTTTAGCGTTTGCAAGCGGTTGCATGGGCTCGACCGCCGTTCATAGATTTAGGCTAGAATCACCAGATAAACACTCATATATATATGTATATATATATATATATATATATATATATATATATATATATATATATATATGTGTGTGTGTGTGTGTGTGTTTGTGTGTGTGGTTATGTGTGTATGTATGTGTATATATATATAAGTATATGTGCATATATATATATATATATATAAATCCTATTATAATTTTTTTTTAATTATTATCCTCATACATATTCAAATCAGTAGCGAATGCCTAACTTGACATTCACGGTATATAAAAAAAATATTCAGCATTTTGTCAGTAAATTATATTTTTTAAATGTCACGTATTTAACGTTGAAATGTATCATTTTCATCATCCGAAACGACAGAAAAATAGATCGATATTTCTTGTTCGTTTTGTAAATTTACATATAAATTAGAATTAAAAACTGAATGAAAATATTGTTAGCAATTAAATGCAAAGAAAACTGATCAGAATCCACACCGATTATTAATCGATTATTTTGCACAATAGCTAAAGCTAACAGGGTTATTCGGCGTTGTCCGGGTTGAAGGATAATATGTAAATTAGTGTTCAAACCATTGTGTATAAAATTCCTGGCTATAAGGCGAGTAAAGAACTTGGTATAACGCGAGTAAGGAAGGCGGTATAACGCGAGTAAGGAATGGAGTATAACGCGAGTAAGAAACGGGGAAGAACGCGAGTAAGGAACGGAGTATAACGCGAGTAAAGAACGGGGAAGAATGCGAGTAAGGAACGGAGTATAACGCGAGTAAGGAACGAAGTATAACGCGAGTAAAGAACGGGGTAGAACACGAGTAAGGAACTGGGTATAACGCGAGTAAGGAAGGCGGTATAACGCGAGTAAGGAACGGAGTATAACGCGAGTAAAGAACGGGGAAGAATGCGAGTAAGGAACGGGGAAGAACGCGAGTAAGGAACGGAGTATAACGCGAGTAAAGAACGGGGTAGAACACGAGTAAGGAACTGGGTATAACGCGAGTAAGGAACGGGATATACGGGGTATAACGCGAGTAAGAAACTGGTATAACGCGAGTAAGGAACGGGGTAGAATGCGAGTAAGGAACTGGGTAGAACGCTAGTAAGGAATGGGGTAGAACGCGAGAAAGGTACTGGGTAGATCGCGAGTAAGGAACTGGGTAGAACGCGAGTAAAGAACTAGGTATAACGCGAGTAGGAAACTGGTATAACGCAAGTAAGGAACTGGGTAGAGTGCGACATTTACGTTATTTTCATGGAAGCTGCACAACTAAGCTGCAATGTCTTGTTCTTCGCTGTAAAACATTCACAGCAAGACCTCGTCTTCTACCAACTCTGTGTATCTAAAATCAAATTTCCATGGACAGAGTTTCTTTGCAAGAACTTCCTATTTTTGGGACATATTGCCAAGGACTTATTTCCTGCAGACTACGGCATGGGCGTCCTCAAATTTAATGTCAACTTTATTTACTTCCTTCCTACGGCAGGAAGATCTGGCAAAAGGTTTGAATAGGGCGGGGGAAGCGCCACAGAAAAAGAGCCAGACTGGCCTCTAAAAATAGCCCGGAATTCCCCGGTCGGGGCGCCTCAGGTAATTGCCAATAAACCAACCCCTTTCCCAAATAGGGAAGGCGGGGCTTGGGAAGGTGGACCTCCTAGGGTTACTCAAGACATATACCACACTTCGACACATGAATGCCATCGAAATATCCGGTCAGTCTGATTGTCGAGAACCAATTCTCGACTGGTATTTCGGCGGTACAATCATCAGCCGACTGAATTATTTTGGAATTCGCTCATTCAATGTCAACAAATACTTTTCATAAACCGCCCTCATAAGTAATTAAATTTTGCCCATTTCACACATTATTATTTTCAATCCTTTCGTAATATTTATTATCATTCAACTCATCTCATTAACCTTTATCCGCTAATGGCCTTTGGCCTTGATAAGTGGTTACTCATTACTAAAAGAGATGTCTTCCAGCTAATATTGTCAACATTTATTTCAAGTCATATTTCAATGTACAAACGTAGCACGGAAGTGCACCTTTGTTCATATAAGATGCATTTACACAGCTAAAATATTGGATCTTCATAATATGATTTCATTTTTATTTTTATAGTATTTCAATTGAAAAATAGTATATCCATTGAAAAATAGTATTTCAATTGAAAAATCGTATATCCATTGAAAAATAGTATTTCAATTGAAAAATAGTATTTCAATAGAAAAATAGTATATCCATTGAAAAATAGTATTTCAATAGAAAAATAGTATATCAATAGAAAAATAGTATTTCAATAGAAAAATAGTATTTCAATAGAAATATAATATATCAATAGAAAATTTCAGATTTAAATCAAACATAATTTTTATTAACATAGCTTTTTTCCAAAAAACCCTATCTGTTGAACACATTACCACATGATTGCTTCCTTGCAGACTACAATATAGTCGTCTTCAAGTCCAATGTCAACAAATACTTGTCAAGTCGTCCTCTTAAGTAATCAAATTCTGTCCATTTAAATATTCATTTTCAAGTCTCTCGTATTGTTCATCGCCCAATTGTAAGTAATTAAAATGTTGTCCATTCCATAAATCGTGTCCAATCCTCTCATAGTATTGTTCATCATTCAATTGACAACCTCATTAACCCTTATCCTCGAGCGGCTTTTGATCTTGGTCAGTAGTGATTCATTAGTATAAAACATTTATCTAATGATATACCGAATTCGGATGAAGGCAACGAGCGGACGATCGTGGCCTGTACAGTGAACGCACACAGAAACAAGTTCACGTGGCCTGTAATGTAGATTTAGGATTAGACATAAAAGAGTTGAGCTAGAATAATTTTGAACGCCAAAAACAGTTTTGATTTTTTTTAATAAACATTTATAAATGTTACACTCTTGACATTTTTCGACGTTAAAAAACGTCCTTGTCAAAAGTATCTAGGCATTTCATTTCTTTTTTTCTCTTTCTTTTCTTTTTTCTTCTTCTTTTTAATATTTCTGGGTCGAGGCATGTTGACACTGTTTAGATAAGAGTCCGTATTTGATGTGTCGACGGTGGAGACTTGAATGCCTGTTTGTATCACGTGACGTGGCTGCGTGTTATGGAGTTAGGGTTATGGAGTAATGACGAAAACCACACGTGAAAACGTTGATATTGAAAATCAATTTAGAAGAATAGTTTTGAAAGACAGAACAACATGTTATTTTTCCTCTACCTGTATAAAAGTCAAGTACGTCCTAAGTACTGTTGTGTTAGGGTTAGGGCTACGGTTAGTTATGGAGTATTTATTTACCTCCTCTCCAGGAGGTTAGGCACAAGGCCAGTTTTATCTTACTCCCACAAGGTAAGATGTGACCCAAGGTCGGGTCGGGAAAGTGGGACTTGAAAAGCCAGCGCCCGAGAAGGTGAGCACTCTGGCCATTAAAAATTGCCTGGGCAGCCCCGTCAGCATTCCCATGTAGGGGCGCCTCAGGCAGTAAGCAATAAACTTACTCCTCCCCAAAGAGGGGAGGCAAAGCCTGGGAGGGTGGACCTTCTAGAACTGCACAGGACAAACCCATAGACCGGCGGAATCAAGCCCCGAAGGCCAAGACAATACCAGTCTATGGGGTGCAGTATCCATCGGAACAGATACTACACTTTGATCTTAGCCAAAGTTGATATTGAAAATAAATTTAGAAGAATATTTTGGAAAGACAGAACAACGTGTTTTATTTTCCCATAATTGTATAATAGTCAAATACGTCCTAAGATGGGGAGGTACTGTTGCCACATCTGGGGAGATACTGTTGCCACATCTGGGGAGGTGCTGCTCAAAGCACCCTTTCCTGCCTTGACAGAGTACAAAACCGAATTCGAAATCAAGAGAAGAATGTCCTCTTTTTTTCCCTACAACCTCTTTCTTACAGAACAGACGTCACTAGTCTTTCTCTACTTAATCGTTGTTTTCATGACAGGTGCTCGACTGAGCTCCCATCTATGGTTCCTCTTTAAAACATTCACAACAAAACTCGTCCAGCTACAACCACTGAAAATAATTTTTTTTATTTCTTCTTCTGTGTACCTGAAACTAAACGGTACTTACATAGCAAAGTTTCTTTCCAAGAACTACCCATCTGTGGAGCACAGTACCGCGAGGATGCTTCCACGCTGACTACAATATGGTCGTTTTGAAATCCGATGTTAGCAAATTCTTGTTGAGCCGTCCCCTTAACTAATCCAATTTTGCCCTCGCGGTGTTGTCTCACCGTCCATTTGACAAACTCATTAACCTTTATCCTTGAGTGGCCTTTTGGCCTTGATTAGTGATGTTTCGTTAGTACATAAAATAAAACGCAATTATGAAAATATGAGTATTACCAGTTTATCATGCATCCAGAAAACTTATCGATGATTTAAAAAGTTGCAATGTTCAAAACCGATAGTGCCAGATCGTATTGAATTATTCAAATTCAATCATCTCAAAGTGTAACGCAATGCCCGTTCAATATTTAATTTGTTCGGTGTATCTTTGGCACCGACACTCTATGGCCGACGTGGTGAGTCAGAACCTTGATTGCGTTGTTGAATTATTCTTGGCTTACTTTATCGCCACCATAAAAGAATCCGTCTTTGCCTAGCGTTTAGAACATCAATGTGATAAAGAACAAGTACACGCTGGAACGAGGTTCGATGCCATCACTATATAGGAGAACAAACGAATATTGACACCGGATTCTAAAGACACTGGTAAGTTATTCCCCATTTGCTAGACCCAATAATTAGATTAGGATTTGGCGTCGGTACTTTCTGGGTGTAAACCGACGAGATATACCGAATCAAATTGCGAGCAAATTAGCATTAAACATTTCAACTGATTGAAACGAATAAGCAGACGACATGTCAACATTTCAACTGATTGAAACGAATAAGCAGACGACATGTCAACATTTCAACTGATTGAAACGAATTAGCAGACGACATGTCAACATTTCAACTGATTGAAACGAATAAGCAGGCGACATGTCAACATTTCAACTGATTGAAACGAATTAGCAGACGACATGTCAACATTTCAACTGATTGAAACGAATAAGCAGACGACGTGTCAACATTTTAACTGATTGAAACGAATAAGCAGACGACATGTCAACATTTTAACTGATTGAAACGAATAAGCAGACGACATGTCAACATTTTAACTGATTGAAACGAATAAGCAGACGACATGTCAACATTTTAACTGATTGAAACGAATAAGCAGACGACATGTCAACATTTCAACTGATTGAAACGAATAAGCAGACGACATGTCAACATTTCAACTGATTGAAACGAATAAGCAGACGGCATGTCAACATTTCAACTAATTGAAACGAATAAGCAGACGACATGTCAACATTTCAACTGATTGAAACGAATAAGCAGACGACATGTCAACATTTCAACTGATTGAAACGAATAAGCAGACGACATGTCAACATTTCAACTGATTGAAACGAATAAGCAGACGACATGTCAACATTTCAACTGATTAAAACGAATAAGCAGACGACATGTCAACATTTTAACTGATTGAAACGAATAAGCAGACGACATGTCAACATTTCAACTGATTGAAACGAATAAGCAGACGACATGTCAACATTTCAACTGATTGAAACGAATAAGCAGACGACATGTCAACATTTCAACTGATTGAAACGAATTAGCAGACGACATGTCAACATTTCAACTGATTGAAACAAATAAGCAGACGACATGTCAACATTTCAACTGATTGAAACGAATAAGCAGACGACGTGTCAACATTTCAATTGATTGAAACGAATAAGCAGACGACATGTCAACATTTCAAGTGATTGAAACGAATAAGCAGACGACATGTCAACATTTCAACTGATTGAAACGAATAAGCAGACGACATGTCAACATTTCAACTGATTGAAACGAATAAGCAGACGACATGTCAACATTTCAACTGATTGAAACGAATAAGCAGACGACATGTCAACATTTCAACTGATTGAAACGAATAAGCAGATGACATGTCAACAGTTTAACTGATTGAAACGAATAAGCAGACGACATGTCAACATTTCAACTGATTGAAACGAATAAGCAGACGACATGTCAACATTTCAACTGATTGAAACGAATAAGCAGACGACATGTCAACATTTCAACTGATTGAAACGCGAAAGTACTGCAAAAAGTTTCCACGAGTTATCACTTACTATTGCGTCTCCTAAAGAAGTGATTAGCTTTTGACAGGGAGAAAAACTGATCGCAAAAGAATAAAAAAAAGACTTTAATATCTCCCCTTACCCTAATCACTAACCCTAACAAAACAAAAAAATATTTCTCAGTAAAATAAAACCCCAACGACGCCATTTTTACCTTATTACAAACCAAAAATAATTTGCAGTAAAAAAACACTTAAAAAATATAATTTATCATTTGTATATTTCTATTTCTTCGGTAAAAAATTAATATTTCTTTCATACAATTTGACTAAATGTATTATTTGATTTTTTTGTTTTAATTTTTTGCTTTAAATGTTAGTTAATGTTTGGTTTTTCCAGCCTCGTTTTTGATTTTTTTGGACGCAGGTAGGTCAACCGATTTGGCGTCGGTACTTTCCGGCGATTTATGTAAACATCCAGAAAGTACCGACGCCGAGTCGATTTTAGCGTTTGTCATAATCTAAGCAAGCACCAAAGTCTGTGATAAAGTAACAAAGTTTCCATCAACAGAGATCAACTTCCACTCTTTATTCCTTCACATTTCTACGATATTCAATTCTGCCATTTCTTTTCAAGTTTATCAACGTTAACTGCAGGCAATATAACCCCAACAGTTATTCTTAACATTAAGAGCATCTCAGTTTGGACTGGATAAAGACAAATCATCTCTTGGCGAAAGGTTTAGTATGTTTCCTTCATTTAAAAAAAATCTAAAATACAACATCCACACAAGCGTTTATAGCAAGGCAACGTTGTTGCGGGAGTTGACTTTGATTGGGCACTGAATGAGGAAACCAACATACAACATAAACTAAAAGGCTATAACCTGGAATCATACTAGGGAAAAGACGTGGATAACTGGACGAAAGAATAACGAATTGTCTTTAATTGTGTTTGTTTGAGGATTGTCTATTAGACGGGTCAATATACTGATTGACCCAAAATAATTGCAACATTTTGTTTTTTGGTGGTTTTGTGCTAGGTTGGGTCTAGTCTACAACATACTAAAAGTTTGACAAAATCGGAGTCTGGGAAAGTGTTAAATTTGAATATAACTTGTTTTTGTTTACAAGTCATCTTCCATTTACATGTGAAGCACTAACTCGGTCAGTTTTCATGATAAATCAATACATCTAGGATTTTTACCCCTGTTTTCACATGAAAGGGTTACCAGTGATACCAAATAAACCCTTATACAATATCAAGGGGTACCCCTACGTCCATTACCCTTGTTGCATCCACCTTGATTCACTTACGTCACAGTACTTTTTCAAAAACTTTCACTCCTCATCATCATCTTTCACTCGATCATTTTTGATATTGTCACAATTTCCGTCTTGGCAATGTCCACATGCGCTGGTACATTCTTATACATGCCTCCTGAAAGAACACCTTAGAGTATTGTATCCTTCTAAACAGTTGCAATGAATGGTCTGAATCAGTGCATCTGGAGCAGGGCTTTTGTCCGTCATAACTGGAACAAGTTTGTCCCCTTCTACCTTCCACCCCCACTCAGATGGTACCATTTCATCACTACATCCCATCTTGGCCTTTTGGCTAAGATCAAAGTGTAGTATCTGTTCCGATGGATACTGCACCCCATAGACTGGTATTGTCTTGGCCTTCGGGGCTTGATTTACGCCGGTCTATGGGTCTGTCCTGTGCAGTTCTAGAAGGTCCACCCTCCCAGGCTTTGCCTCCCCTCTTTGGGGAGGAGTAAGTTTATTGCTTACTGCCTGAGGCGCCCCTACAAGGGAATACCGACGGGGATGCCCAGGCAATTTTTAATGGCCAGAGTGCTCACCTTCTCGGACGCTGGCTTTTCAACCCCCACTTTCCCGACCCGACCTTGGGTCACATCCTACTTGTGGGAGTAAGATAAAACTACCCTTGTGTCTAACTCCTGGAGAGGAGTAAATAAATACTCCATAACCTGCTTGAGGATTTTCTATGCATTTTTCTGAGAAGAACTCGTTTACACCTACGAAGAGAATGAATAGAATGAACTGCTTGAGTATGTAAGTAACATAAAATGTTACATTACCTCCCCCCGAGGGGAGGTCTAAATGTCCCACGTGTCTCAATCAATTAAAATACACGGGTTCATAAACATACATTGTTATCGAATGCAGGCCACAATCATAACTGCACAGTTCGATCCATCTCTCAGTGACCGGGGCACCTGCAGTTAATATTTCACAACAGCACGAATAAAGGACCCTTTATTGAGATGTTGGCGTTGCCTTCTCTTCTGCCAACGGCGGAGAAGGATGGGACATCTCGAGATAAGGATATTTGGCTTCTTAGTTTATCGTCGTTCTTAAGTCATCTCTACCCGTCCGGTTCCGTTCGAAACTTCCAACCGACTGCCCACTTCTCTCCCCCTCCCCATCTTTTAGCAATGTTACATCACGTCCGCCTCTGGTACACAGAAGGTCGAGCTGACATCCGAGTAGACTAGATGACCTCGACTGAACCCTATTTCCTGTTATCCTCAACTAACAAAAATTATACTCGCCAAATATTTAACATAGAACACTAACAGAAAATGTTTTTCTTTCCTTGCAGACTGATCTTTGTCGTGTCGACATGAGCTGTAGCAACCCTCAACAGGGCAAGTCAGCCCTCGCCAGAAGCCGCAGTATTGATCATCAGCTGGATGAAGAACGCGAACGAAGACAGAAAGAGGCACAGCTTCTTGTCTTGGGTAAACTAAATCAATGTTGTCTTTCGTTTCGGTCGAGTTATAATTGACCAACCTTGTTGACCAGTATAACTAGAAGATATAAATCGTACTGGCATGTATAGTTACGAAAAACCAACTAACTGCACATCTAGTTACAATTGCTATATACTATTTCTAATCTAGTTACAATTGCTATATACTATTTCTAATCTAGTTACAATTGCTATATACTATTTCTAATCTAGTTACAATTGCTATATACTATTTCTAATCTAGTTACCATTGCTATATACTATTTCTAATTTAGTTACGATTGCTATATACTATTTCTAATCTAGTTACAATTGTTATATACTATTTCTAATCTAGTTACAATTGCTATATACTATTTCTTATCTAGTTACAATTGTTATATACTATTTCTAATCTAGTTACAATTGCTATATACTATTTCTTATCTAGTTACAATTGTTATATACTATTTCTAATCTAGTTACAATTGCTATATACTATTTCTAATCTAGTTACAATTGCTATATACTATTTCTTATCTAGTTACAATTGTTATATACTATTTTAATCTAGTTACAATTGCTATATACTATTTCTAATCTAGTTACAATTGCTATATACTATTTCTAATCTAGTTACCATTGCTATATACTATTTCTAATCTAGTTACAATTGCTATATACTATTTCTAATCTAGTTACAATTGCTATATACTATTTCTAATCTAGTTACAATTGCTATATACTATTTCTAATCTAGTTACAATTGCTATATACTATTTCTTATCTAGTTACAATTGTTATATACTATTTTAATCTAGTTACAATTGCTATATACTATTTCTAATCTAGTTACAATTGCTATATACTATTTCTAATCTAGTTACAATTGCTATATACTATTTCTAATCTAGTTACAATTGCTATATACTATTTCTAATCTAGTTACAATTGCTATATACTATTTCTAATCTAGTTACAATTGCTATATACTATTTCTAATCTAGTTACAATTGCTATATACTATTTCTAATCTAGTTACAATTGCTATATACTATTTCTAATCTAGTTACAATTGCTATATACTATTTCTAATCTAGTTACAATTGCTATATACTATTTCTAATCTAGTTACAATTGCTATATACTATTTCTTATCTAGTTACAATTGTTATATACTATTTCTAATCAAGTTACGATTGCTATATACTATTTCTAATCTAGTTACAATTGCTATATACTATTTCTTATCTAGTTACAATTGTTATATACTATTTCTAATCAAGTTACGATTGCTATATACTATTTCTAATCGAGTTACAATTGCTATATACTATTTCTAATCTAGTTACAATTGCTATATACTATTTCTAATCTCGTTACAATTGCTATATACTATTTCTAATCTAGTTACAATTGCTATATACTATTTCTAATCTAGTTACAATTGCTATATACTATTTCTTATCTAGTTACAATTGTTATATACTATTTCTAATCTAGTTACAATTGCTATATACTATTTCTAATCTCGTTACAATTGCTATATACTATTTCTTATCTAGTTACAATTGCTATATACTATTTCTAATCTAGTTACAATTACTATATACTATGTTTAATTTAGTTACAATTGCTATATGCTATTTCTAATCTAGTTACAATTACTATATACTATGTTTAATTTAGTTACAATTGCTATATACTATTTCTTATCTAGTTACAATTGTTATATACTATTTCTTATCTAGTTACAATTGCTATATACTATTTCTAATCTAGTTACAATTGCTATATACTATTTCTAATCTAGTTACAATTGCTATATACTATTTCTAATCTAATTACAATTGCTATATACTATTTCTAATCTAGTTACAATTGCTATATACTATTTCTAATCTAGTTACAATTGCTATATACTATTTCTAATCTAGTTACAATTGCTATATACTATTTCTAATCTAATTACAATTGCTATATACTATTTCTAATCTAGTTACAATTGCTATATACTATTTCTAATCAAGTTACAATTGCTATATACTATTTCTAATCTAATTACAATTGCTATATACTATTTTTAATTTAGTTACAATTGCTATATACTATTTCTAATCTAGTTACAATTGCTATATACTATTTCTAATTAAGTTACAATTGCTATATACTATTTCTAATCTAATTACAATTGCTATATACTATTTCTAATCTAATTACAATTGCTATATACTATTTCTAATCTAGTTACAATTGCTATATACTATTTCTAATCTAGTTACAATTGCTATATACTATTTCTAATCTAGTTACAATTGCTATATACTATTTCTAATCTAATTACAATTGCTATATACTATTTCTAATCTAGTTACAATTGCTATATACTATTTCTAATCTAGTTACAATTGCTATATACTATTTCTAATCAAGTTACAATTGCTATATACTATTTCTAATCTAATTACAATTGCTATATACTATTTCTAATCTAGTTACAATTGCTATATACTATTTCTAATCTAGTTACAATTGCTATATACTATTTCTAATCTAGTTACAATTGCTGTATACTATTTCTAATCTAATTACAATTGCTATATACTATTTCTAATCTAGTTACAATTGCTATATACTATTTCTAATCTAGTTACAATTGCTATATACTATTTCTAATCTAGTTACAATTGCTATATACTATTTCTAATCTAGTTACAATTGCTATATACTATTTCTAATCAAGTTACAATTGCTATATACTATTTCTAATCTAATTACAATTGCTATATACTATTTCTAATCTAGTTACAATTGCTATATACTATTTCTAATCTAGTTACAATTGCTATATACTATTTCTAATCTAGTTACAA
>OY744533.1:15628972-15631472 GCA_963556195.1 Sepiola atlantica
AGACGGCAAATAGTTTGACCCAGAAGATAGGGATCGAATGTAAAGAGTATGAAGCAAAAAAACAAAGGAAAAATGGGGAGTGCCTATTATTATAAGTAGTAATTGTAGTAGTATTCTATAGTAGTAGTAGTAGTAGTAGTAGTAGTAGTAGTAGTAGTAGAATATGTAGTAGTAGTAGTATCATTTTGACCCCCCCCTCATAGCACATCTGTCATGTCAAGGGTGCATCATGCCAAATTTTATGCAATTCCCTCAGATTGTTTTGGACCCTATAATTGTTCATTTGTTTTAATATTACAAGTAGTAGTAGTAGTAGTAGTAGTAGTAGTAGTAGTAGTAGTATCATTTTGCCCCCCCCCTCATAGCACATCTGGCATGTCAAGTGTGCATCATGCCAAATTTTATGCAATTCCCTCAAATTTTTTTGGACCCTATAATTGTTCATTTGTTTTAATATTACAAGTAGTAGTAGTAGTAGTAGTAGTAGTAGTAGTAGTAGTAGTATCATTTTGCCCCCCCCCTCATAGCACATCTGGCATGTCAAGTGTGCATCATGCCAAATTTTATGCAATTCCCTCAAATTTTTTTGGACCCTATAATTGTTCATTTGTTTTAATATTACAAGTAGTAGTAGTAGTAGTAGTAGTAGTAGTAGTAGTATCATTTTGCCCCCCCCCCTCATAGCACATCTGGCATGTCAAGTGTGCATCATGCCAAATTTTATGCAATTCCCTCAAATTTTTTTGGACCCTATAATTGTTCATTTGTTTTAATATTACAAGTAGTAGTAGTAGTAGTAGTAGTAGTAGTAGTAGTAGTAGTATCAGTTTGCCCCCCCCTAATAGCACATCTGGCATTTCAAGAGTGCATCATGCCAAATTTTATGCAATTCCCTCAAATTTTTTTGGACCCTATAATTGTTCATTTGTTTTAATATTACAAGTAGTAGTAGTAGTAGTAGTAGTAGTAGTATCATTTTGACCCCCCTCATAGCACATCTGGCATGTCAAGGGTGCATCATGCCAAATTTTATGCAATTCCCTCAAATTTTTTTGGACCCTATAATTGTTCATTTGTTTTAATATTACAAGTAGTAGTAGTAGTAGTAGTAGTAGTAGTAGTAGTATCATTTTGACCCCCCTCATAGCACATCTGGCATGTCAAGGGTGCATCATGCCAAATTTTATGCAATTCCCTCAAATTTTTTTGGACCCTATAATTGTTCATGTGTTTTAATATTACAAGTAGTAGTAGTAGTAGTAGTAGTAGTAGTAGTATCATTTTGACCCCCCTCATAGCACATCTGGCATGTCAAGGGTGCATCATGCCAAATTTTATGCAATTCCCTCAAATTTTTTTGGACCCTATAATTGTTCATTTGTTTTACTATTACAAGTAGTAGTAGTAGTAGTAGTAGTATCATTTTGACCCCCCTCATAGCACATCTGGCATGTCAAGGGTGCATCATGCCAAATTTTATGCAATTCCCTCAGATTGTTTTGGACCCTATAATTGTTCATGTGTTTTAATATTACAAGTAGTAGTAGTAGTAGTAGTAGTAGTAGTAGTAGTAGTAGTAGTATCATTTTGACCCCCCCCCCTCATAGCACATCTGGCATGTCAAAGGTGCATCATGCCAAATTTTATGCAATCTTCTCAGATTGTTTTGGACCCTATAATTGTTCATTTGTTTTAATATTACAAGTAGTAGTAGTAGTAGTAGTAGTAGTAGTATCATTTTGACCCCCCCCCCTCATAGCACATCTGGCATGTCAAAGGTGCATCATGCCAAATTTTATGCAATCTTCTCAGATTGTTTTGGACCCTATAATTGTTCATGTGTTTTAATATTACAAGTAGTAGTAGTAGTAGTAGTAGTAGTATCATTTTGACCCCCCTCATAGCACATCTGGCATGTCAAGGGTGCATCATGCCAAATTTTATGCAATTCCCTCAGATTGTTTTGGACCCTATAATTGTTCATTTGTTTTAATATTACAAGTAGTAGTAGTAGTAGTAGTAGTAGTAGTATCATTTTGACCCCCCCCCCCTCATAGCACATCTGGCATGTCAAAGGTGCATCATGCCAAATTTTATGCAATCTTCTCAGATTGTTTTGGACCCTATAATTGTTCATGTGTTTTAATATTACAAGTAGTAGTAGTAGTAGTAGTAGTAGTAGTAGTAGTAGTAGTAGTAGTAGTGAGAGGAGTATGGAGAAGAGGAGTATCATTTAGACGCCCATGACATATTATAGTTATAAACTCTAACCTGTCCAAATCATGTAGAAAAATCAGCTCTCATCGGATTGTCAAAGGTAAGCAATATTTATCCGAGTTAGTTCTCAGGTGGGTGACCGCTTGGGAATACTAAGTGGTATCACCAACGAAAACGGGGTGTATACATACGATACGAGCCTAACTGTTGATAACCGGCGAGAGACGAGCGTCCTGTCGTCACAAAGAAGTGTACAAGACAACTGTCTAGCTTAGCACCTGTA
>OY744533.1:15636472-15681472 GCA_963556195.1 Sepiola atlantica
TATTACTTAATATAACTAAAAAATGTATTGCTTAATATAACAAAAAAATGTATTACTTAATATAACTAAAAAATGTATTGCTTAATATAACTAAAAAATGTATTGCTTAATATAACTAAAAAATGTATTACTTAATATAACTAAAAAATTTATTACTTAATATAACTAAAAAATGTATTGCTTAATATAACTAAAAAATGTATTACTTAATATAACTAAAAAATGTATTGCGTAATATAACTAAAAAATGTATTACTTAATATAACTAAAAAATGTATTGCTTAATATAACTAAAAAATGTATTGCTTAATATAACTAAAAAATGTATTGTAACTTGGCGGGGCGAGTTGAGGATGGGTCTCAGCCTTTAAATGTTAACGTTTACAGGAGCTAATGTGCCCATGTTACTCACTGTGTGGCCGAAAATATATATTTCAAAATTCATAATGTTCAGTCCACCATCCCAGGCCTTACCTCCCCTTATAAGTTTCATTCTTACTGCTTAAGGCGCCTAGACCGGGAAAAACCGACAGACTGCCCAGCCAATTTTTAAAAGAACAAAGTCTCGTTGTTTAAGGGCGCTGGCTTGACCTTCCTCACCTCCCGACCTTGTGTCACCTATTCCGTCGGTGGGAAGGAAGTAAATACTGATTTCAACTTCGCGGAGGTTATGTTTTCGTTCGAGTTTCTTTGTCATAGTATTTGTGTACAACCTAGTATCAACATCGCTTGACCAATCGTCACCAAACTTGGTCAAAATATCGGTCATGATCTAACTTGGATCTGATATATAATTTGGGGATATCTAGGCCAAAGGTCAATGTCAAATTCATGGAAAAGTCCCACATTTGGAGATGTTCTGTTCATCGTCGAGATTCGTTACTTGGCCCATCTTGTAACCAATGAAGTCTCACATCAGATCATGTGAACTTGACATTGAAAGTGCGATCAGAGTCGAAATTTGAAATGTCAACCTCCGACATTTTTGATATTTGATGTATGAATTTGATGCTCTTTGATAACAGTAACCACCATGCACAATTTCAGTATGATCAGATAAATACTTTTTAGTTATACACGTTTCTATGGCATAACTTCGGGAATACTTCAAACAATATGCATAAAGATTTTCCCATCCTTACGTTGCCAGCTATGCAGTCTCACAATTGACTTGCTTTTTTGTTTTATCATGTATTATTATTCAGTTAATGCAATTCAGTTATTAATTTGCGTCAAAATATTAATAAATAATAAAGATCTAAAATGTCAAAATATAATGAAATAAATATAGAGAGAAGGTGATGGGGGTGAATAAGATGTAGGAGGGAGATGGGAGAGAAGGGAGAGGAGGAGGAGAGAGTAAAAGTTAAGAATAAGATGTAGGAGGGAGATGGGAGAGAAGGGAGAGGAGGAGGAGAGAGTAAAAGTTAAGAATAAGATGTAGGAGGGAGTTGGGAGAGAAGGGAGAGGAAGGGGAGAGAGTAAAAGCTAAGAATAAGATGTAGGAGGGAGATGGGAGAGAAGAGAGAGGAAGGGGAGAGAGTAAAAGCTAAGAATAAGATGTAGGAGGGAGTTGGGAGAGAAGGGAGAGGAAGAGGAGAGAGTAAAAGTTAAGAATAAGATGTAGGAGGGAGTTGGGAGAGAAGGGAGAGGAAGGGGAGAGAGTAAGAGTTAAGAATAAGATGTAGGAGGGAGTTGGGAGAGAAGAGAGAGGAAGGGGAGAGAGTAAAAGTTAAGAATAAGATGTAGGAGGGATATGGGAGAGAAGGGAGAGGAAGAGGAGAGAGTAAAAGCTAAGAATAAGATGTAGGAGGGAGATGGGAGAGAAGGGAGAGGAAGAGGAGAGAGTAAAAGCTAAGAATAAGATGTAGGAGGGATATGGGAGAGAAGGGAGAGGAAGGGGAGAGAGTAAAAGTTAAGAATAAGATGTAGGAGGGAGATGGGAGAGAAGGGAGAGGAAGGGGAGAGAGTAAAAGTTAAGAATAAGATGTAGGAGGGAGATGGGAGAGAAGGGAGAGGAAGGGGAGAGAGTAAAAGTTAAGAATAAGATGTAGGAGGGAGATGGGAGAGAAGGGAGAGGAAGGGGAGAGAGTAAAAGTTAAGAATAAGATGTAGGAGGGAGATGGGAGAGAAGGGAGAGGAAGGGGAGAGAGTAAAAGTTAAGAATAAGATGTAGGAGGGAGATGGGAGAGAAGGGAGAGGAAGGGGAGAGAGTAAAAGTTAAGAATAAGATGTAGGAGGGAGATGGGAGAGAAGGGAGAGGAAGGGGAGAGAGTAAAAGCTAAGAATAAGATGTAGGAGGGATATGGGAGAGAAGGGAGAGGAAGGGGAGAGAGTAAAAGTTAAGAATAAGATGTAGGAGGGAGATGGGAGAGAAGGGAGAGGAAGGGGAGAGAGTAAAAGTTAAGAATAAGATGTAGGAGGGAGATGGGAGAGAAGGGAGAGGAAGGGGAGAGAGTAAAAGTTAAGAATAAGATGTAGGAGGGAGATGGGAGAGAAGGGAGAGGAAGGGGAGAGAGTAAAAGTTAAGAATAAGATGTAGGAGGGAGATGGGAGAGAAGGGAGAGGAAGGGGAGAGAGTAAAAGTTAAGAATAAGATGTAGGAGGGAGATGGGAGAGAAGGGAGAGGAAGGGGAGAGAGTAAAAGTTAAGAATAAGATGTAGGAGGGAGATGGGAGAGAAGGGAGAGGAAGGGGAGAGAGTAAAAGTTAAGAATAAGATGTAGGAGGGAGATGGGAGAGAAGGGAGAGGAAGGGGAGAGAGTAAAAGTTAAGAATAAGATGTAGGAGGGAGATGGGAGAGAAGGGAGAGGAAGGGGAGAGAGTAAAAGTTAAGAATAAGATGTAGGGGGGAGATGGGAGAGAAGGGAGAGGAAGGGGAGAGAGTAAAATTTAAGAATAAGATGTAGGAGGGATATGGGAGAGAAGAGAGAGGAAGGGGAGAGAGTAAAAGTTAAGAATAAGATGTAGGGGGGAGATGGGAGAGAAGGGAGAGGAAGAGGAGAGACTAAAAGCTAAGAATAAGATGTAGAGGGGATATAGGAGAGAAGGGAGAGGAAGGGGAGAGAGTAAAAGTTAAAATAAGATGTAGGAGGGAGTTGGGAGAGAAGAGAGAGGAAGGGGAGAGAGTAAAAGTTAAGAATAAGATGTAGGAGGGATATGGGAGAGAAGGGAGAGGAAGGGGAGAGAGTAAAAGCTAAGAATAAGATGTGGGAGGGAGATGGGAGAGAAGGGAGAGGAAGAGGAGAGAGTAAAAGCTAAGAATAAGATGTAGGAGGGAGTTGGGAGAGAAGGGAGAGGAAGGGGGGAGAGTAAAAGTTAAGAATAAGATGTAGGAGGGAGATGGGAGAGAAGGGAGAGGAAGGGGAGAGAGTAAAAGTTAAGAATAAGATGTAGGAGGGAGATGGGAGAGAAGGGAGAGGAAGGGGAGAGAGTAAAAGTTAAGAATAAGATGTAGGAGGGAGATGGGAGAGAAGGGAGAGGAAGGGGAGAGAGTAAAAGCTAAGATTAAGATGTAGGAGGGAGATGGGAGAGAAGGGAGAGGAAGGGGAGAGAGTAAAAGCTAAGAATAAGATGTAGGAGGGAGATGGGAGAGAAGGGAGAGGAAGGGGAGAGAGTAAAAGCTAAGAATAAGATGTAGGAGGGAGATGGGAGAGAAGAGAGAGGAAGGGGAGAGAGTAAAAGCTAAGAATAAGATGTAGGAGGGAGATGGGAGAGAAGGGAGAGGAAGGGGAGAGAGTAAAAGCTAAGATTAAGATGTAGGAGGGAGATGGGAGAGAAGGGAGAGGAAGGGGAGAGAGTAAAAGTTAAGAATAAGATGTAGGAGGGAGATGGGAGAGAAGAGAGAGGAAGGGGAGAGAGTAAAAGTTAAGAATAAGATGTAGGAGGGAGATGGGAGAGAAGGGAGAGGAAGGGGAGAGAGTAAAAGCTAAGATTAAGATGTAGGAGGGAGATGGGAGAGAAGGGAGAGGAAGGGGAGAGAGTAAAAGTTAAGAATAAGATGTAGGAGGGAGATGGGAGAGAAGGGAGAGGAAGGGGAGAGAGTAAAAGCTAAGAATAAGATGTAGGAGGGAGATGGGAGAGAAGAGAGAGGAAGGGGAGAGAGTAAAAGTTAAGAATAAGATGTAGGAGGGAGTTGGGAGAGAAGAGAGAGGAAGGGGAGAGAGTAAAAGTTAAGAATAAGATGTAGGAGGGAGATGGGAGAGAAGGGAGAGGAAGGGGAGAGAGTAAAAGCTAAGATTAAGATGTAGGAGGGAGATGGGAGAGAAGGGAGAGGAAGGGGAGAGAGTAAAAGCTAAGAATAAGATGTAGGAGGGAGTTGGGAGAGAAGAGAGAGGAAGGGGAGAGAGTAAAAGTTAAGAATAAGATGTAGGAGGGAGTTGGGAGAGAAGAGAGAGGAAGGGGAGAGAGTAAAAGTTAAGAATAAGATGTAGGAGGGAGATGGGAGAGAAGGGAGAGGAAGGGGAGAGAGTAAAAGCTAAGATTAAGATGTAGGAGGGAGATGGGAGAGAAGGGAGAGGAAGGGGAGAGAGTAAAAGCTAAGAATAAGATGTAGGAGGGAGTTGGGAGAGAAGAGAGAGGAAGGGGAGAGAGTAAAAGTTAAGAATAAGATGTAGGAGGGAGATGGGAGAGAAGGGAGAGGAAGGGGAGAGAGTAAAAGCTAAGATTAAGATGTAGGAGGGAGATGGGAGAGAAGGGAGAGGAAGGGGAGAGAGTAAAAGCTAAGATTAAGATGTAGGAGGGAGATGAGGTAGAAGAGATAGGAAGAGGAGAGAGTAAAAGCTAAGAATAAGATGTGGGAGGGAAATGGGAGAGAAGGGAGAGGAAGGGGAGAGAGTAAAAGCTATATAGAGAAAAGTTTTAATTTCAACCTGGTCAGATAAATAGTCTTTCAGTTATCAACGTCGTTTCCATGGGATAATCTGTTCTCATCTGAGGAGAGGGTTAGGGTTCGGGGAGACTTGATTATGACGTACAACATCATCAACGGGAATTTTAATCTACTTTTCGATGAGTTTTTCACCACGACGCCAGGTCACAATTTCCAATGTACTATTGTCGCTTTTGTCTCAATAGAAAAAAAAAGGCAGAATTCTCTGTCCGTGTTTCTGCTCCGTGGAACAGCCTACCAGAGGAGGTCATGCCGATGACTACCATATCCATGTTTTAAGCGGTATTCAGACTGTATGTGGATATAAATATTTTGTACCTGTCTCTTTATAGAGCTTGTTGCATTCTGTTATATTTTTTGCCAAATAAATTTAATTTGATTTAGACTTCAGGAATACTTCATAGAATATGGAGAAGTAAGACCCAGCTAAAACTTTGGCCCATACTGACGTTGTCAGGCAGATGTATGCAGTCTCACGTCTGACGTATGTTGTTGTTCTTCTTCTTGGTTGTCCGTCGTATCTAGCAATGAGAGTCCTAACCCCGTCGTCAATAAGCCTTCGTCCGTATGCACAGTCCAATACGTGACCCACATCCTCTGTCACAAGTAGGACAGGTGAAAGTATCGACATAGGATGTAGATTTGAGCGTGAATTATTAATACGATTAATAGTCATAAGAATCTGAATCGAAGTGAGTAGTTTCACGTTTAAGTGGTGGCGCATTCACACTGTTTCAGATTGACAGATTAAAGAGAAACCTCATTTACTTCCGCATTCGCTTGTCAGCCTGACCTGGTTTTGTCGCAGCACAAGTTAATAGGCTCAAATGAGAAGGAAGGCGTTTTAAAGGTTATCCTATAAACACTTGAACACTACAGAATATTGATGCAATTCTTAAACACTTCATAATCACATGCGGCAGTTAATCGATATAATTGATTTATATATATATATATATATATATATATATATATATATATATATATATATATATATATATATATATGAGGATAAAATGCACGATATATCATGAAAGTGAAATGCAATGAAAGACAAGATGTATGAAAAAAGCGACAAACGGAAAAAAACAAATTTAAATACATGAAAAAAAATCATCAAGAAACGTCAGATTTTACCGGTTTCGTTCGGAAATAGCTAAGATTTTTTAAAGTTAAAAAATATTCATCTTTTTCTGAAGACGTTCGTTGATCCAAACGAAACCGGTAAAATGTCTCGTTTTTTTATATTTTTTCCTGTATTTAAATTTGTTTTTCCGTTTGTCTCTTTTTTACACACACACACACACACACACACACACACACATATATATATATATATATATATATATATATATATATATATATATATATATATATATATATATATATATATATAGTAAGCTATGAAAATATATTTATGGCAATTAAGCTATACAGAGGCTCCCGTGTTTCATCCCCGGAGGGAATCTTCAGGCATTTTAGCCTGAAGATTCCCCCAGGGATGAAACACAGGAGCTTCTGTGTAGCTTAATTGCCATAAATATATTTATTTCATATTTAAAAGAAACTTATAAACTTAACCATTTTAATACTTCATACATTTCTCACTGAATTTTCTACTATGAAAACAAATGATGATTGACTCTATTTAATAACTTTCAATGAAATGTAATTTATGTAGTTGAGTGAGGAAGTTTTGATTACGATTTTTCAGACCCGTGAATAATTCACAGCCCTTAAATTATCGACTCAGGCTTCCTCGATATCTCAACTAATGAATCCCCCTTGTTTTGCAAGGACACTCAAATATGAACAATTATTCTATGTTTTCTTATCTTTGTAGACTTCCATTTTAAACATATATAAAATATCTCTTGTGTGAAATTATGCTTTTCAATTCATTATTTTGTTTGTTGATCATATAACATTTCTCTCGCTCTTTCACACATTTGAATATTACTTAAAACTGTTTTCCTTAAAAAATCTTCTATAAAAATCGGCTTCGCCCAAAAAACTTGAACGCTAAAAAGAAACCTCCAAAAACTGGAGGAACCCCCTAAAAAGGGTCCCTCCAAAATTACGATATGGCTCCTGACATATTACTCTTCCTTAAAATCAAGCCACACATTTCTCAACGCACTTGACTTCCATTAAGACACCCAACATTCAGGCGTTCAATATTTTATAATGGAAAGGTTTCGTTTCGTCTATCTTTTTACGGCATATCAACCCTTTTAAGGCATGCCAGCCCTAAGTTATTTAAAGTCGAAATACAATAGCTATCGTGCACAATTTAACACAAGTAATTGGATACGGTTTGCTATTTTTCTTGTCATCACATGAATGGTACTTTTAAAAAGATTGAAAGAATTATTTAAAAAAAAAAAAGATTAAAAAAAACCGACGTCAGCATAAGTGGGCTTATGTCGTCGTCGGCTTAATTGATGACGTCAGTGGCGAACTAGGAAGGAACGCCGCCATATTGTCTTATGTAAATCAATCGTTTTTTCTCGCTTTTACATCAGTCGTCGAGGGGAGATAACCCAAAACAATTTTAATGAATGAAAAAAAAAACTGAATTCATGCATATTTTACACATTTTTCTTCAAGTATATTAGACGAGGATGTCATTGATTGATGGCTGTTAGGGCAAATGAGAATTATAAATTCCCTCCTCTCGGTCGCATATGTTTGCCAGTATATATATTGTGTTTAGTTTGCTAATGAACAGCCGACTGTTACAATTTGTCGTTGGCGTACTCTACTTCCTCCAAAGGAGGGGGTAATAATAACGAAGATTGTTTCATAACAACAGAATATATACCACACCACCTAACCCTTAAAAGAGGGTAATGCCAAGGAGGGGGGTCTCATGACAACAGAACAGATACTACTCTAGCTCCCCCCCCCCCCAAGAAAAGGAGGAGGTAATGACTGGGAGGATGGTCTCATGACAACAGAAAAAATACTGTTCTATCTTCCTCCAAAGAAAGAGGTAATGCCTGGGAGGGTGGTCTCATGAGAAAAGAACAGGTATTACACCACTTCACTCAAAGGAGAACTTAATGCCTGGGAGGATGGAATCATGAAAACAGAACAGATACTGCAGTACCTGCTACCCGTCAGAAGAGAGTAATCCTTTTGAGGATGGTTTCATAGCAACAGAACAGATACTACACTACCTGCCCCCCAAAGAAGGAGGTAATGCCTGGGAAGATGGTCTCATGACAAAATAACCGACATTACATTACCTCAGTCAAAGGACAACAGAACAGATACTACACTACCTGCCACCTATCAGAAGGAGGTAATGCCTGGGAAGATGGTCTCATGACAAAATAACCGACATTACCTCACTCAAAGAACAACAGAACAGATACTACACTACCTGCCACCCATCAGAAGGGGGTAAATCTACACTACCTCTTAATTGAGCATTGAAAGATAGTACCATAGTACATTAGTAGAAGCAATAGTATAGTTTCCGCTTCAGACAGATACAAATCGCCATTAGTAATATAATATTTTTATAAATAAATATTAAATATTTAAAATACCTAGAGACATCGATGTTTCATGCTAACGCAATCTTCAGTCTAGAAACTAATTCCCAACGAACACAAATCGCCATTGATTCGTAGTCGGAGATCTTACCCGCAGGCCATTGTCAACCAGTTAGTAAATAGAGAAGAACTTTAACTGTAAATAGCGGAATTCGGCGACTACTTACCAAGCAGATAAGAGTGATCTACGAAACGTCGGACCATGCATATAGCTATTTGTACTGCTTGCTATTAAAGCTCCTCGAAAAGTGCCCAGCCTCCGTGGGAGGGGGCTGATAAACAATAATATTTTTATAAATAAATATTAAATATTTAAATACCTAGAGACATCGATGTTTCATGCTAACGCAATCTTCAGTCTAGGAACTAATTCCCAACGGTATATATATAAATTGCCGAAACAGTTTTTCATGGTAAACAACTGATGATTCCTTTAAATAATGTTAAGACTAGCGTAAATTCTTGGAAGCAAACTAATATAGTGATTGTAAAAAGTAAATTGACTTACAAGCAAAGTAATTTTCCACCGAAGGACTTGGGACTAAAAGTGTTTGTTTTTTCTTTTCATACAGTTTTAATGGTTGAAAAACTTCCGAGACTATATATATATATATATATATATATATATATATATATATATATATATATATATATATATATGCTATTTTTTGTCATCATTTTAATTATACTTTCTTTTAATTGAAAGAACTATGTAAAAAAAGTGAAAAACAAAAGATATCAGCTTAAGTGTGCTTATTGTCATCGGTTTAGTTGGGGACGTCAGTGGCGAGCTCGAAAGAAACGACGCCATATTGTCGTCTGTAAATTCATCGCCTTATTCGCTTTTGCAGCAATCGTCGAAGTGGGATAACAAAAAAAAGAATTTTAATGAATGCTAACGACTGAAGCAATCCATATTTTACAAATTTTTCTTCAAGCTTATTTTACGAAGATACAATTGATTGATGGCTCTTAGAGCAAAAGAGAATTATGAATATTTTGATTGATTGATTCTATAACATAAGTATTGTAGGAGAACAAACTTAGAATGGCACCGGTTTCTAAGGACACCGGGTGGTTATTTCCCTTGTTTAGATACAATGAAGGGAGAGAAGGAGAAAGAGAGAGAGAGAGAAAGAGAGAGAGAGAGAGAGATTTTACAGACTGACCAAAATATGGTCAAGATGGTATACTCTTATTCAGGAAAAAAAAATATGCTACATCTCCTCGCGGAGAGCAGTTCCTGTTAGATGATTCGATCGCACGACGATCAATCAGTGTCCAGGGCGTATTAATTTCAACCCTTTTGAAGAACTACTTCAACATCTTGGTGGATACACGTAGCAGTCACCAGAGCGATTCCTAATACCGTCAAAGTAAGACATCTCATCTTTCCTGCACACTGAACAGCCGAGCGAAGTTATCTTCACCGAAGATATATTTCTCGAAGAAGACTTTTGGCAGCCGAACTTTCTTACTTTGTTATTCCTTTCTTCACTCGGAAGCTGTTTAACTTTCTCCAATCTACATCCAACGATGTAGATAATTTAAATAAATACTTATCTTTGCTTCTTCATAAAATACGTTTTGTTTTCCTTTCGTGTGACAACTGTTTTAGATTTTACAAAAAAACTAGTATAGGAGTTGGTCTTAACAGTCTATGTAAAGATTAGCACTTATAAAATTGCCGCGTACTCCCTAAATAGTAAGTTTGTTTGTTTCTTTGTTTTTTTAATTATGTGCCCATGTTACTCACGGGGTTTACGATAATATGCTCCAAAATTTATGACGATCGGTTCATAAAAAAACTAAATATATATTTTTTTTAAATATAAATGATAATATTTACAAAAGATGATGTGCAGATGTCACTAACTATATTTTAGAATATATATTCCAAAATTCAAAATAATCTGTATGAGGTTACCTTGTATA
Organism: Sepiola atlantica; assembly: GCA_963556195.1. Classification (NCBI taxonomy): domain Eukaryota; kingdom Metazoa; phylum Mollusca; class Cephalopoda; order Sepiida; family Sepiolidae; genus Sepiola; species Sepiola atlantica. Next base: position 15,646,861 of record OY744533.1, read on the forward strand.
TATATATATATATATATATATATATATATATATATATATATATATATATATATATATATATATGTATATATATATGTATACATGCATATATATATGTATATATATATGTATACATGCATATATATATATATATATGTATATATGTATATATGTATATATATGTATATATATGTATATATATATATATGTATATATATATGTATATATATATATGTATGTATATATATATATATATATATATATATATATATATATATATATATATGTATTTATATATTTATTTATTTAAATATTTATATATTTAAATAGATATAAAATTATGTTTACTTACATACGCCGGTGTTCTAAGCTTCCGCTATCATCAGTGTAAGGGATAATAATTTCAGACAGTCGCAAGATTCAAACCCAGTTACAGAATCACCCTAGACTCCGCAAGCAAGCAAATGGCCACGAGAAATTACCACGTAAATAAAGAGATTCAAATTATATTTATGCCAAGCAGGCACACACACACATACACCCCCCACACACACACATATATATATATATATATATATATATATATATATATATATATGTGTGTGTGTGTGTGTGTGTGTGTGTGTGTGTATAACAAATCAATGTGAAAGGTATATATTTTAATATATCTTTTATTTATTTTCTGTTTTTTGACGTCTAGGAATATCGATTGTCCCTTATGTATAAATTTTTTAAAAAGTTTTTCTTGAAAGGAGAACAAAATTTTCGGGCGACTGTGTAGTGTAGGTTTTTTTCAAAGCACTTTAATCAAAAAATTTTTCACTTTTTCGTGATTTTTTCTGATGATTTTGTAATGTTGCAGAGACGATATTGGCATAAAAATGTTGTTTGGCTCGCGGCAAATGAAACGGGCCGTCAACAATACATCTCACAGAAATGTTATGTATTTTGGAAATGTGAAACAAATAAAATAAAAAATAAAAAATAAAAACATGCTTATTGGAATATAAAATGAACCTGATTTATATATATATATATATATATATATATATATATATATATATATATATACACATATTATATTATAAGGTGATATATTGTGTATAGATTTTCAGTATTTACTTCAACAGTGCTCAAGACGTGAGTAGAGCTTAGTAATCGTAGTATGAAAATATATTTATGGCATTTAAGCTACACAGAGGCGTCCATATTTAATCTCCGGCAAGTGCACGCATTTTTTGTTATTGATTGTTTTTATATTAGAGCCTAATTTCCGATTTCAAAAACGATTCTTTAACAAAAAAACAACTTAATTTACCATTGCTGGTATTGTTTTTAACCTACCAGTAAAGGTAAAATCTATCTAACATAATAACGAATTTAGATTTTTTTTTTAAATGGCACCAGAAGAAATGTTACGTTAAAATGTCACGAGTGGATGAATAGAAGAAAAAAAATAGCGCTAGTGAAAAATATACATGAAAATCTTACAATGAGTTTATCGACTCACTATGTTCAATCAGTTCTGAGGAAAAGATTATAGAAAAAATCGAAAGATCGATTCGTGAAATGTACCCCCCACCATCACCACCACCACCACACAAATGTTTTTTTTTACTTTTGCAGAAATATATGTACACATTACACGTTTTGTTACGGAAATCCGACAATTACAAAAACAACAACTTTATAACTAAATATTTAGACATTTGAAAAGAGTCGGAATCTGTAATTGTATCGGAATCGGGAATAATGGAATGGGGTCATAAATGGTTGGTAACTTTTGATGCCGCAAAGACAAAGCTCCTTTCCTTCAACAACTACAAGAACCCACTTCAACCACCGATTGTCATGGCAAATAACACCCAACCTGAGGATCCAACGTTCAGACTCCTCGGCCTTACATTCACAGGTAACATAAATTCGAAAAAATACATAGAAGACATTGCCAAGACTGCTGCAAAGAAAGTGGGCACTCTCTACCGAGCTAGAAAACTTCTCACACCTGAGATCATCCTATATCTCTACAAAGCCACCATCCGTCCATGTATGGCGTATTGTTGTCACATCTGGGCTGGTGCGCTATCCACGAGTCTCTCCCTCTTAGACAAGGTCCCAAAAAGAGTCTAATCTAATAGGTCCCTTACTATCCACCAAGCTCCAGCCCCTGTCCCATCGCTGCAATGTTGCATCCTTGTGCTTGTTTTACAAGTACTTCAATGGAATGTGCTCCGAGGAACTTGCTGCTCTAGTTCCCCTTCGACGTAAATACACTAGACAAACCCTGACAATCAGCTAAATCCCATCTATTCACTGTGGAGGTCCCCAGATGCCGGAGATCCTTCTACTCCAATAGCTTATTTCCTCGAGCTGCCGGCCTTTAGAACTCCCTCCATGCTCCCTGTTTCCCCGACTGTACCGACATGCAAAAATTTTAAACTAATGTGAACAAGCATCTCGCTGCACAGCTCCAAATTTAGGATGACTCCCCCCCCCCCCCGCTGCCCCCAAAAAATTTCACCCTTTTTCTCAGTAGCCCCTTACGTCTAGAGTGGCGGCCTGCCTTGTTTGGGGTGAACTATGATAACAAAAATTAAATTGAGGATTCAAAGTTAGCCACATTGCTAGGTTCTCTCACTTTTACGAGATCGGAACTCTGTTAGAATATCATTACTTGTGTTTACATTTAAAATACAAGGTGTATTTTTCTCGCATTTCAAAGCGTGATCATCACGACGGCCTGATGGTAAGAAGCCAGGGTTAATTATACTTATATCTGGGGTTCGAATCGTTTGACCGGCAATACGGTTACGTAATTCTATACTGACGAGCATAGAAACACGAAACAGCTCCCAATTTAGGATGACCCCAAAAACTTTCGCCCTAATTATCAGTAGACCCTTACGTTTACAGTGGCAACTTGCCTTGTTTGGGGTGAACTAAGTTTTTTAAAATTTAATATTTAGAACAGAATCTGTAATTGTATTGGAATCGGCTAAAATATTGGAATCGTCCCATCGTTAGTCAATACTCGGAAATGGCTGCATAAGAACTGGAATACTCTGGGTGGCCATTCCTTACAAGTACCAAGTACTAACTCGATAATGATCCGAAGATTAAAAAAGGGGTAAAATAACAAATATTTTAGAATATTCCCGCCTTCTATTCTAATAAAGATGATATATTATTTATTTATTCGCTGCAGACGTATACTTAAACAAGAAAAAGAAAACAAGAAATATCTTAATAAAAACAAAAACAATTTGATTATTTTTAGGATATTGTCTTGTACGGAAACAAAAAGGAACACGATAATTATTTCTATGCCTTGTTGCTAGTTTTCAGATGTTTCATTCTGATTAGATTGTTGTTCAAAATCTTTTTTCCCCGCGGCGCGCCATTTTGTAGCGGCCATTCCAATTTTCACGAATTTCTATCCTTAACGATTGTTCAAACGAGATTTGTTTTGTTTTTTTATTACACATTTTTGTTTTTTTTTTGTATTTTTACGCCTTATTTATTCATAATTTTGTATTTTTATGCCTTATTTATTTATATTTTTACTTCATGTTTTTTTTTAATTAATAAACTCGCCCACAGAGGTTTTATGTCCAATTCTTTATATTATTTCCTGCGCGTTTACGTTTTCATTGTATAAGTGGAACTCGCGTCGGGACGTGGTCCCTTGAATTATTATAAACATCTTAGAAACAAAGTAAAAGCATGAATGAAAGTAGAAAGAATAAACATTGTTTAAAAAACACAAGATATATATATATATATATATACAAAATTACAAGACATTAATTGTTCATTTGAAATATTCAGTTATAAAAATAATAAAATGTTTATGCCTACAATTTATAAGTGTGTGTATGCATTTGTTTGATGCTTTTGCGTTAGAACGCGTAGGTGTATAGAAGTGTGTGTCGCCTTTTGTCAGGGTGCGGATTTGTACGAATCTGTGTGTTTGTGGGCATGAGTTGAAAATTGATTAGGACAGTTTTAGGCATTTGTGTATGTGCCGTTTTTTGTCATGGTGTGTAAGCATGTGTGTGTGAGTTGAATAGTTTCAGCCTCTTACAAGCCCAAGAGGGCGAGGGAAGTGGAAACGTTGTCCTCTTGTACAGTAAAATCTGACCTTAAATTACGTTTCAAGGAGCTCCGGGAAGCACCTTGAGTTTGGACGCGAAAATGGTTTTAATCGCAGAAGGTCGGCGGACGTAAGTGAATGCATATCACGAGACAGTCAATTTTGTTGTTGTTTTTTTTTTCGCTAAATAATGCCTCTGGGAGCCAGCTTTTAGAAGAAAAATGTAATTTCGTTTTTAGCTGGAATTTTGGGCATGGCTTGTGTTTTTTCGCCCATGCCGTTGGTCACTATAGGATTTGGATACATACTCGTATCTTTCTACTTCATTGTTATTTTGACTGAGCTCTAATCTCTAGTTCTTTCTCTGAAAACATTCACAGCAAGAACTCGTCCATCTACCACAACAGAAAAGGGGTTTCCCTTCTTCCAGCATATGCCTATCGCAAGGAGGAAATTTCATGGTCACATGGTCACATGGTCAGAGCTTCTTTGGAAAGGAAATCCCGTCTGTGGAACACATTATTGCGTGACTGTTTCCCTGCAGACTACAACATAGGCGTTTTCAAATCCAATGTCAACAAGTACGTGTCGCAAACCGTCGCATAATCAATTTCGGCTGACAATAGTTCCATTCCTGTAATCCTTATCCTCGAGCTGCTTTTGGCCCTGATAAATTGTAACCAAAAAGGAAAAACTTAAAAAAAGAAGTAGTATGCTCTCATCGTACCACTGAAGTAGTAGGGTAGACTGGACTCTGAAATAATATCTTACACACCGTTAATTGTACAGTCATAACTTGTCGCTTAAAACAAAATCATGTGTGGAGTCTGTTCTGTCCGAAGGTTCAGACTGTCATCTCCGTAATCAACAGAGTACTGACCACTTTGATTGTAATTCACTGTATTAGAAAATTATAGGACATTATCAAATAAAATAATGGCAAAGTCTATCCATACAAATGTAATTATTCTTTTATTATTGACAACTTTTTAAGACAATGAATGATAAAGAGTTTCTAGAACGTGAAAGTTCAAAGAGTCTCAAGAACGTTCTGGTGAAAGAAGAATTGTTTTGTCTGTAAGGAGAAATTGAGTGCACATGTTTGTTTCGGCTGGAGCTGTGCGCATTCACGTGTAATTCGGGTAAGCATGAAAATGTGTGTGTGTGTGTGTGTGTGTGTGTGTGTTAGTATGGTGGTTTTGATTTTTATTTACAATATTATGATGGTTTAATTATCTATATTTATATAAATGTTAATGCATGGGTGTATGTGTGTATGTCTGATGATTTTGTGTTCATTATAGAAATCTAAAACTGTATTCTCATGTAAAATTTTCTGTGGAAGACAATAGAAGTTGTCCCGAATCTCTGGGTGCTATCCTAACCTAAGGGAGATATATGGGAGCCGAACCGCCTTTAAAACTATAAATATCAGGTTGGATAGAAAGTCATGTCATTTTTCCCAACACATTTATTTCATCTGAAACATTCACATTAGGGCATTTTTAATCTTTACAATAATTTCCCTTATTTTCTATGACTTCTGTCCAACGATCAACTAGCTTCTTGATCCCTTCTTCAAAAAATGTCTCTGATTTTTTAGAGAAAAACAAATTTAGGTCATTTTCCAGTTGGTCGTTATTTTCATAAATGTTATTGTTTAAGTGATGCTGCAACGATCGGAAAAGATGGTTGTCAGATGGAGCAATGTCAGGTGAATAAGGCGAATGAGGCAAAACTTCCCAATTGAAACTCATGACCTTTTCCTGAGTGAGTTTTGCTGTGTGAGGTTTCGCGTTATCATGCTGAAGCACTACACCTTTCCTATTGGGTAATACTGGTTGTTATTTTGATAGAGCAATTCTTAGATCATCCAGCTGCGAACAATATTTTAATGCTGTGATTGTTTGATTAGGCTCTAGTAACCCATAATGAATCAGTCCTGTCATGTCCAACCATAAAGAGAGCATAACCTTCTTTGGGTGTAGTCTTTGTTTTGGAACAGGCTGTGGACTTTGGTTTCGGTCTAACCATTGTCTTTTGCGTTGGGTATTCTTGTAAAGAACCCATTTTTCATTTCCAGTCACAATTCTTTGCAAAAATGGTTCTCGATGATTCCTGGAAAGCAAAGATGTGCTAACAGTCAATCTTTGATTTCGTTGAGCGTCGGTCAAATCGTGGGGAACCTAGAGTCCAAGTTTTGAAACTTTTCCTAACTCGCGAAGGCATGAAATGATTTTGGTATGGGTTGTATTAAATTGTTGAGCTAATTCTCTGCTGGTTAACTTTGGATTAGCTTCCACGGTGTCTTTAATCGCGTCTTTCTCAATTGATTTTCGCCTTCCCGAACGTCGCCGGTCTGACAGGTTAAAGTCTCCAGAATAAACTTTTGCAAACCACCGTTGACATTTTCGATCATTCAGAACATTTATTCCATAGACAGTTCCAATATTTCGTGTAGCTTCTTCAGCTGAGTTTCCTTTTTTGAATTCATAGAGCATGCAATGTGTCAGATGCTTCTCAATAATATCCATTTTTGACGGCTGAGACCGTTAAACTTAATATTTTCTAACTAATTACTATATCTGAAAGGCAAAGCAAGATATTAAGACACCAATTCACCAACAAATCTAGAACTGTCTACAACTTAGGAGGCTGCAAAGTGATGAAGTAAAAAAAATACGACATTACTTTCTTTCCAACCTGATATATCCTATTTAGGTGAAGTTTATATCATATGTATAAAATTCTCCAGGGACGACAATGGAAGTGGTCTCGAATCTTTTTGTTCCCATTCCATGTGTCGAATCACTACGTGCCTCAACTGATAAGTGACCGATGGGGACAGAATTCCCTTAAAACTTCAAATAGGTATAGCCGATTCTAATAAAAGTTTAAAACCATATGTCCAAGACGCTAATTCAGAGAGTTCTCCAAAATTAATCTCATTCCGACTATATTAAGAGGCGAAACATGGGTGGGGGGGCAGTAAAAAAATAAAGTATTCCAATGTTAAAGACATAGTAGTTTATCTCATTCAATCCCGAGCAACGTCGGGGCTCCCTGCTAGCAATAAATGAAAAACTAATGTCACGTAGATACGAGAAACACACACACAAATAGCAAAAGAAAACGTTATTTTAACATTTAACCCTAACTTTACCCTAACCTAACCTTAAAGTAAGTACTAATTGACTGTTTGTCGACGACCGAGACCCTTTCAAACAACAACAACAAAATAAAGGACGTGTGTTTTTTTTATTAAATGGCTGAGGAGAAGGAAAGAGAGAAAGGGGAGAGAGTGAGAGAGAGGGAGAGAGAGGAGAGAGTGAGAGAGAGGGGAGAGAGAGGGGAGAGAGTAAGAGAGAGGGAGATAGAAGAAGTGTAGAGAGAGAGAGAGAGAGATAATCAACGGTGAAATGTTCACGAAACGTGGTTATAAATATTGAGGGCTATCGGAGAAGACATTTAAAAAAGGGATTAAACATAGTTATACAATTGTGTTTTATGTAAGAAGAATTTCATGCTGAAATAATTTTTTAAATGTTTTTGTGAAAAATGTTGAAAAAAAGGGACTTTTTATTATTTATTGGGGAGTGTAACATACTTTTATTCTTTAATCTTATTGCTTAAAATATTTTTTTTGTTTCATTGTATGCATTGAGATGTCATTATTTTGAAACTTTCAAAATGATGATTGTGGATGCAAAAATACAGCACCTAGTCGACCTCGTGATAGCAATATTGAAGAAATTAATCAGGAAGCTGTTGAGTCTTTACATTATAGATGCTTTCCCGTCTTTGTGAAAATAATGAAGGATGTCCCGATAAAAAAAAAAATGCGTTATTTGAAGACATAAAAAATACATGTAGAAATCTGAGAAATTGTATCTGAATTGATTGTAAAAGAAATTCGCAGAAAGTTGGAAAAAAATGAAGAATGCACTGACACGCATAGTGATCGTTTGTATGGCATCTGCCTATAAAATCGAACTTATTCGAAAAAATGGCAGCCATAACCTTAGACAAAGAATGTTATTAAATAGTGTGTATAAATTATGAGTTTTCAGCATTTGGTTGGATCCATATGATATTGCTTTTTTGGACGAAAGCTGATCTGTGTTTAAGAAAATGGTGGACAAAGACACAATTAATTATACAGTTCTGAAATTATGGGAGATTTTCTTGAAAGAGAAAATGAATTTGACCATTCTGAATCCGTATTAAGAATTTTAATTAAAAAATTGGAAAAAGAAAGTCAATGTCTGTAACATTATTGGAGGTTTTCTTGAAAGAGAAAATGGAGTTCATCATTCTTATCAAAAAAAATAATTTAAAAAAATGAAAAATGGAAATTTAAGTCAGTGACATTTGCAAACAAACATAATATGACAGTGATTTGAAAACAATTGTTGAATTTGATGAAAATGTTTCTGAAGGAATGGAAGAAACTTTTCCTTTTGCCATATATGTTTTCATAATATGAAAATTGGAAAAACGTATTTATGGTACTGAAGCTGAGAAATTCCTAAGGAATTTGCCAAATTTTATATTTATGTGCAATTTTTAATACAAAGAGACAAATGCTTTATAAATGTGATAAAACTTGTGCCTCAAAAATTTAAAGGACCATCTTCGCAAATGTTGCCTGCTATAAAAGGAGTAGCGATTTATTTTCCAATTCTTATGAAAAATATTAAGCCTTGTGTCTTTGAGACTTTTCCATCAAAAGAATATAAATATTTGGAAGTTGTTGTTGATACAATGCCAATTAACAATCAAAGCAATTTGGAAATCATTGGTAAATATGAACAACTGTTGTGGATGCATTTTGTTAGATCGATAAATAATCCATAAATAATTATTATATATCTAAAGGGAGACAGCTTTTCTGTACCCTAAAAGTATATTTCGTTGCCAAGATACATTTTGAAGTCATTTTGAAGCAGGAATTATCTGCGCTTGTGAAATTGTTAATAAATCATTGAATCATTTTCATCCATTTTATTTCTTCATATTTGTATCTTACCACTCACAACATATTATTTTCATTTTTCATCTTTTTGTTTCATGCTGAAGCTAGGCATTTCATGAATGACTTCCAACTTCTACTGTCTGTTGCCATACATATATAAAACGTATACATATAAAACGTATACATATAAAACTTGTACGTATAAAAAATTATACATATAAAAAATTCTACATATTTAAAACACTTACATCGAAGATGACCTTATTCAACTATGTTTAGTTTAAAAATCTATTTTACTTCTCCTTGTTTGCGTGTATATGTGGTCAGGATTTGAGTGTTTCGTAAAATTAATTTTAAATATTTTTCTATACCCAAAAGTTATCTCTCTTGCCAAGAACCATTTCGAAGCATTGAATTGGCCATGGTTATCTGCCCTTAATTTGACCAGACAGGAAAATTCAATTAGCGACGATTTTAACCGCTTAGTTGGAAAGTAGTTCAATAAATCATTTATATTGTTGATCTTCATAGAATCGTTTTCATCCATTTTATTTCTTCATATTTCTGTCTTGACACTAAATTGACTTAAAGAAAACAATAACATTTACAAATACATAACAATTGACAAAACAAATGATCATTATCTTGTGTACTGCACACAACTACACAAATAATTCGCTAACCTATTTGCCCAATGCTGAAACATTTTATGAGCAGTTTAATAATGTATCCATATTTACCAAATAAAAAAAACATTGAATTTATTTTTAATTTGAAAGAACATTTGTTGAAAGATAACAATCCAAAATTTGATAAGATGTGCTTTACCGTTTTGATTCCTTAGGGGAACATAGAATTTTTCAAGATAGACGATTTGGAAATGTCAAGCGTCACATGTTTATCAGAAAGAGACGCATGAATTCTGACACAAGTCGTAATTCGTAATTTACACACCAAGTTATCCATTTTTTTCTAAGTGGCTGTTTTTTCTATCACCTTCTTTCACACTATATTATTTTAACCGTGCCACACTTATTTTAAACGGACTCAAATAACCTTTGCGCCTGTCAATCTCTCTCTTTTCTATCTATATTTGTCTCTGGTAATAAACATTCATGTCTAATGAAAGAAACTATAACACAGAAGATTGCGATATAAACAATAGGAAATATCACTACATTAGACATCATATTTAATCTACAGCTTCAAAGAAAGAGAGATATATAGAACAAGAGAGAGAACGAGTAAGCTATATCAAACATAAAGAGTAATTTTAGATTTTGGGGATTTTATTTTTGAAATGTTTCATTGTATAGCTAACTACAATATTTTTGTGATAGCTGATGTTTATGAAGAATAAAATATGATTACTTATTGTGTACGTATACATTGGCAGATATTCGAAAAGGAATCAGTAAATGTTCAAATGATACGTATTCTAAGTTGAACAACGTTATGCTTAGCTTTCAATTTAAAGAAAATGACCGAAAATTTTCGTCCGAGATGTCATATAGGAAAAAAAATAAACACAGTGCTTTCGAATGGCAAGACGCTGCTAAAACGTCCAATATCTATTGCTATTTTTTACCACTACAACTGAAAAACATCTAATATCTATTTCTATTTTTTACCAAGTACTACAAAGAAACATCCAATATCTATTTCTATTTTTTACCAGTGTTACAAAGAAAAATCCAATATATATTGCTATTTTTTACTACTACTACAAAGTAACATCCAATATCTATTTCTATTTTTTACTACTACTACTAAGAAACATCCAATATCTATTGCTATTTTTTTATCAGTACAACAAAGAAACATCCAATATCTATTGCTATATTTTACCAGTACTGCAAAAAAACATCCAATATGTATTGCTATTTTTTACCACTACTACTAAGAAACATTCAATATCTATTGATATTTTTTACCAGTATTACAAAGAAACATCCAATATCTATTGCTATTTTTTACCACTACAACAAAGAAACATCCAATATATATTGCTATTTTTTACCAGTACTACAAAGAAACATCCAATATATATTGCTATTTTTTACTAGTACTACTACAAAGTAACATCCAATATATATTGCTATTTTTTACTACTACTACTACTAAGAAACATCCAATATATATTGCTATTTTTTACCACTACAACTGAAAAACATCTAATATATATAGCTATTTTTTACCACTACAACTGAAAAACATCCAATATCTATTGCTATTTTTAACACTACTACTAAGAAACATCCAATATCTATTGCTATTTTTACCACTACTACTATGAAACATCCAATATATATTGCTATTTTTTACTACTACTACTACTAAGAAACATCCAATATATATTGCTATTTTTTACCACTACAACTGAAAAACATCTAATATATATAGCTATTTTTTACCACTACAACTGAAAAACATCCAATATCTATTGCTATTTTTAACACTACTACTAAGAAACATCCAATATCTATTGCTATTTTTACCACTACTACTAAGAAACATCACATATCTATTGCTATTTTACCACTACTACTATGAAACATCCAATATATATTTTTTACCACTACTACTAGAAACATCCAATATCTATTGCTATTTTTTACCAGTACTACAAAGAAACATCCAATATCTATTGCTATATTTTACCAGTACTACAAAGAAACATCCAATATCTATTGCTATTTTTTATCAGTACTACAAAGAAACATCAAATATCTATTGCTATTTTTTTATCAGTACAACAAAGAAACATCCAATATCTATTGCTATATTTTACCAGTACTACAAAAAAACATCCAATATGTATTGCTATTTTTTACCACTACTACTAAGAAACATTCAATATCTATTGATATTTTTTACCAAGTACTACAAAGAAACATCCAATATCTATTGCTATTTTTTACCAAGTACTACAAAGAAACATCCAATATCTATTGCTATATTTTACCAGTACAACAAAGAAACATCCAATATCTATTGCTATTTCTTACCAGTACAACAAAGAAACATCCAATATCTATTGCTATTTTTTATCAAGTACTACAAAGAAACGTCCAATATCTATTGCTATATTTTACCAGTACAACAAAGAAACATCCAATATATATTGCTATTTTTTACCACTACTACTATGAAACATCCAATATATATTGCTATTTTTTACCACTACTACTAAGAAACATCCAATATATATTGCTATTTTTTACCACTACTACTATGAAACATCCAATATATATTGCTATTTTTTACCACTACTACTATGAAACATCCAATATATATTGCTATTTTTTACACTAACTACTAAGAAACATCCAATATATATTGCTATTTTGTACCACTACTACTATGAAAGATCCAATATATATTGCTATTTTTTACCACTACTACTATGAAACATCCAATATATATTGCTATTTTTTACCACTACTACTATGAAACATCCAATATATATTTCTATTTTTACCACTACTACTATGAAACATCCAATATATATTGCTATTTTTTACCACTACTACTATGAAACATCCAATATATATTGCTATTTTTTACCACCACTACTATTAAACATCTAATATATATTGCTATTTTTTACCATAACTACTATGAAACATCCAATATATATTGCTATTTTTTATCACTACTACTATGAAACATCCATTATATATTGCTATTTTGTACCACTACTACTATGAAAGATCCAATATATATTGCTATTTTTTACCACTACTATTTTTTTACCAGTACAACAAAGAAACATCCAATATCTATTGCTATTTTTTACCAGTACTACAAAAAAACATCCAATATGTATTGCTACTTTTTACCACTACTACTAAGAAACATTCAATATCTATTGATATTTTTTACCAGTATTACAAAGAAACATCCAATATCTATTGATATTTTTTACCAAGTACTACAAAGAAACATCCAATATCTATTGCTATATTTTACCAGTACAACAAAGAAACATCCAATATCTATTGCTATTTCTTACCAGTACAACAAAGAAACATCCAATATCTATTGCTATTTTTTATCAAGTACTACAAAGAAACGTCCAATATCTATTGCTATATTTTACCAGTACAACAAAGAAACATCCAATATCTATTGCTATTTTTTTACCAGTACAACAAAGAAACATCCAATATCTATTGTTATTTTTTTCTACTACTACTACAAAGTAACATCCAATATATATGTCTATTTTTTACCAGTACTACTAAGAAATATCCAATATCTATCGCTATTTTTCACTACTACTACTAAGAAACATCCAATATATATTGCTATTTTTTACCACTACAACAAAAAAACATCCAATATATATTGCTATTTTTTACCACTACTACAAAAAAACATCCAATATATATTGCTATTTTTTATCACTACTACTATGAAACATCCAATATATATTGCTCTTTTTTACCACTACTACTAAGAAACATCCAATATATATTGCTCTTTTTTACCACTACTACTATGAAACATCCAATATATATTGCTATTTTTTACCACTACTACTATGAAACATCCAATATATATTGCTATTTTTTACCATTACTACTATGAAACATCCATTATATATTGCTATTTTTACCACTACTACTATGAAACATCCAATATATATTGCTATTTTTTACCACTACTACTATGAAACATCCAATATATATTGCTATTTTTTACCACTACTACTATGAAACATCCAATATATATTGCTATTTTTTACCATTACTACTATGAAACATCCATTATATATTGCTATTTTTACCACTACTACTATGAAACATCCAATATATATTGCTATTTTTTACCACTACTACTATGAAACATCCAATATATATTGCTATTTTTTACCACTACTACTAAGAAACATCCAATATATATTGCTATTTTTTACCACTACTACTAAGAAACATCCAATATATATTGCTATTTTTTACCACTACTACTATGAAACATGCAATATATATTGCTATTTATTACCACTACTACTATGAAACATCCAATATATATTGCTATTTTTTTCCACTACTACTATGAAACATCCAATATATATTGCTATTTTTTACCACTACTACTATGAAACATCCAATATATATTGCTATTTATTACCACTACTACTATGAAACATCCAATATATATTGCTATTTTTTACCACTACTACTATGAAACATCCAATATATATTGCTATTTTTTACCACTACTACTATGAAACATCCAATATATATTGCTATTTTTTACACTAACTACTATGAAACATCCAATATATATTGCTATTTTGTACCACTACTACTATGAAAGATCCAATATATATTGCTATTTTTTACCACTACTACTATGAAACATCCAATATATATTGCTATTTTTTACCACTACTACTATGAAACATCCAATATATATTTCTATTTTTACCACTACTACTATGAAACATCCAATATATATTGCTATTTTTTACCACTACTACTATGAAACATCCAATATATATTGCTATTTTTTACCACCACTACTATTAAACATCTAATATATATTGCTATTTTTTACCATAACTACTATGAAACATCCAATATATATTGCTATTTTTTATCACTACTACTATGAAACATCCATTATATATTGCTATTTTTACCACTACTACTATGAAACATCCAATATATATTGCTATTTTTTACCACTACTATTTTTTTACCAGTACAACAAAGAAACATCCAATATCTATTGCTATTTTTTACCACTACTACTATGAAACATCCAATATATATTGCTATTTTTTACCACCACTACTATTAAACATCTAATATATATTGCTATTTTTTACCATAACTACTAAGAAACATCCAATATATATTGCTATTTTTACCACTACTACTATGAAACATCCAATATATATTGCTATTTTTTACAACTACTACTATGAAACATCCAATATATATTGCTATTTTTTACCATTACTTCTATGAAACATCCATTATATATTGCTATTTTTACCACTACTACTATGAAACATCCAATATATATTGCTATTTTTTACCACTACTACTATGAAACATCCGATATATATTGCTATTTTTTACCACTACTACTATGAAACATCCAATATATATTGCTATTTTTTACCACTACTACTATGAAACATCCAATATATATTGCTCTTTTTTACCACTACTACTATGAAACATCCAATAAATATTGCTATTTTTTACCACTACTACTAAGAAACATCCAATATATATTGCTATTTTTTACCACTACTACTATGAAACATCCAATATATATTGCTATTTTTTTCCACTACTACAATGAAACATCCAATATACATTGCTATTTAGTACCACTACTACTATGATACATCCAATATATATTGCTATTTTTTACCACTACTACTAAGAAACATCCAATATATATTGCTATTTTTTACCACTACTACTAAGAAACATCCAATATATATTGCTATTTTTACCACTACTACTATGAAACATCCAAGATATATTGCTATTTTTTACCACTACTACTATGAAACATCCAATATATATTGCTATTTTTTAGCATAACTACTATGAAACATCCAATATCTATTGCTATTTTTTACAACTACTACTAAGAAACATCCAATAAATATTGCTCTTTTTTACCACTACTACTATGAAACATCCAATATATATTGCTATTTTTTACCACTACTACTATGAAACATCCAATATATATTGCTATTTTTTACCACTACTTCTGTGAAACATCCAATTTATATTGCTATTTTTTACCACTACTACTAAGAAACATCCAATATATATTGCTCTTTTTTACCACTACTACTATGAAACATCCAATATATATTGCTATTTTTTACCACTACTACTATGAAACATCCAATATATATTGCTATTTTTACCACTACTACTATGAAACATCCAATATATATTGCTATTTTTTACCACTACTACTATGAAACATCCAATATATATTGCTCTTTTTTACCACTACTACTATGAAACATCCAATATATATTGCTATTTTTTACTACTACTACTATGAAACATCCAATATATATTGCTATTTTTACCACTACTACTATGAAACATCCAATATATATTGCTATTTTTTACCACTACTATTATGAAACATCCAATATATATTGCTATTTTTTAGCATAACTACTAAGAAACATCCAATATCTATTGCTATTTTTTCCACTACTACTAAGAAACATCCAATATATATTGCTCTTTTTTACCACTACTACTATGAAACATCCAATATATATTGCTATTTTTTACCACTACTACTATGAAACATCCAATATATATTGCTATTTTTTACCACTACTTCTGTGAAACATCCAATATATATTGCTATTTTTTACCACTACTACTATGAAACATCCAATATATATTGCTATTTTTTACCACTACTACTAAGAAACATTGAATTTCTATTTCACAACGTTTATAAAGCTTACAAAAGCGGTGTTGGATGTTATCATTGTTTCTATTATGAAGTCAATGAAATCAGGAATTCAACGAAAAAATATGAAATAATAACAAAGCTCTTGAAGGCAATCTTTCAATGATGCTGGCAATGTCAGGGGTTCAGAATAATTTTCGAATAGAAACGCATCGGACTTCCTTGCTATGCCAACTTGGTTTTTTGTACCGTAGGGTTGATGGACTGGCTCATTTCTAAATTTATATTTTCATTAGCCAGTGCAAGTGAACTTTTGCTACAATTTCATTTTGATTTCCAGTTATTAAAGATTTTATAGAAATATAAAAAAATTGAAAAATTGATTTTTATTAATGAAAATAAGGATTGCAATTGTCTTTGCAAATGGTCAAGACAATTTCAATGAAACAATCCGTTGCATTGTCTGTGAAAAAAGTTAACAAGATCAAAATATGGGGATTCATGTGTATTAATATTCTTAAATGATAATGAATACGAAGAATGGGAAAAAGGACAAGTAAAAAGAAATTAAAGTTTAAAATTATAGAATTCGTATTTCAACAATTTAATGTACAGTAAAATTAGCAGTAACAAGGATGCAATTCTGTTCTGTTTAGGAAATTAATTTTACTGGCCCCTGGGTATTCTTCTAGTATATATATATATATATATATATATATATATATATATATATATATATATATATATATATATATGTGTGTGATTTTATGAAGGCTTACCAAAGCATTCCTTTCAAGACACCAATGATCACCATTAAAGATATTTTTTCTTACAAATACTATTTATTCAAATTAAATGTTTTTTCCTACACGTGTTTCACTACCAAGCAGTTACTTGCTTGGCAGATCATCAGGGAAATTTAATGTCTGGAATACTGGTTTCAACTGCCGACAAAACACAATGTGGCGTTGTAATAGTTGAGGTCACTTAAGAAGAGAAGAGGAAAAAAATAAAAATAAAAATAAAAGTCAAACTTAAAAAGCAAGGAAGAACAACGCTAAAAAAAGAAAGTCCTAGAAAAGTCTTAGAAAAGTAGCTTGTGCATTATTTCTTCCACCAAGCCAACAAGCAAATAATCGGTCCCAAATACATTCAATAAAACCACAAAACCGGAACAATGTGCGATAATACACTTTCACGTCGGCCGGTACAATGATGAATAAATCCCCCCCCCAGTATTCCAGACATTAAATTTCCCTGATGATCTGCCAAGCAAGTAACTGCTTGGTAGTGAAACACGTGTAGGAAAAAACATTTAATTTGAATAAATAGTATTTGTAAGAAAAAATATCTTTAATGGTGATCATTGGTGTCTTGAAAGGAATGCTTTGGTAAGCCTTCATAAAATCACATATAAATGCTCTGTACTCTGTAATCGAGTATCATCGAGCTTGTTTTTTATTGGAACAACCCCGGTCTTCACTGAATGATCTATTTTATAAGTGAAAAATCTAAATCTATATATATATATATATATATATATATATATATATATATATATATATATGTATTTAGATTCTTCACTTATAAAATAGATTATTCAGTGAAGACCGGGGTTATGCCAATAAAAAACAAGCTCGATGATACTCGATTACAGAGTACAGGGCATTTATATGCGATTTTATGAAGGCCTACCAAAGCATTCCGTTCAGGAGACCGATGATCACCATTAAAGACTTTTTCTTACAAATATTATTTATGCAAATTATATGTTTTTTTCCTACACGTGTTTCACTACCAAGCAGGTACTTGTTTGGCAGATCATCAGGGAAATTAAATGTCTGGAATAAGGGTTTCAACAACCGACAATACACAATGTCTTTGGTAAGTCTTCATAAAATCGCATATATATATATATATATATATATATATATATATATATATATTATTATTATTATAAATTATTATTTTTTATATGAATTACTTTTTACGTACATAAAAGAAATCCATGGACACGTGTTTCTGGCTATAAGCCGTCATCAGCATAGCTACCCTGGGCACAGATCGAACCCTCGATTTAAGTTTCTATAGTCTGGTCTCTTACCACTATCTATGTAGCGGTTAAAAATATGCGGAGTACTGCATTAAATCGGACATGTCATCAATTTATATATATTGTTTTTATTAATTAATTAATTATATATATATATATGTATATATATATATGTCATCAATGTATATATATTGTTTTTATTAATTAATTAATTATATATATAATCCAACAAAAAGTATAAGACGCAACTAATATCTTTTAATTAGTGAAACATCCGGATGAGATACTTTGCCTGAATTTTGAATTCTAATAAAATTTGATTCGCACCTTATTTTATTATTTCATTTCATATATATATTTTTATTATATATATATATATATATATATATATATATATATATATATATACTAGAAGAATACCCAGTTTTAATTATCCACGAATACGTGTTTCATCGTTTACCACTCATCAGCATGGGTGAACCTAGCGAGATACGAGACCAGGACCTCAGAGTCTGAAGTCTGATGCTCTACCATTGAGCCAATTCCCGCTAGTGCTAATTCGTTGAAAAGTATCGCAAACATAATAAACAAATAAATAGCATCGACAAAAAAAAAAGCAATGGAGACCAGCACTAGTGGGAATTGGCTCAGTGGTAAAGCTTCAGACTCTCGGTTCCTGGTTTCGAATCCCGCTAGGTTCAGCCACGCTGATTATAAACGACGAAACAAGTGTCCGTGGATAATTGTATAACGGGAATGGTTGATGTTTGGTTTATTAATACGTATAAACATTGCTTCCATTATGGGGAGGCGAACACTGCAACCCGAAACCGCCAGAATGGATGTGTTATTTGTTAAAATGTTCCCAAATTCGTTCTTTGGGATGCCATGCTTTATAAGATGTTGGTATATGGAGCTTTGAGGGGGAGGTGAGGTGGCAAGTAAGTCGGCGTGATATCGTAGTCCTAGTCATGCCAATATACGTGCTGTTTGCAGAGACACATTCTCCGATAAGGCATTTAAACACGTATATGGCATTACTAGTTTTAAGTAAGCCACTATCAGCCGGGCTATTTTACATCCATTCTGGCGGTTTCGGGTTGCAGTGTTCGCCTCCCCATAATGGAAGCATTGTTTATACGCATTAATAAACCAAACATCAACCATTCCCGTTATGGGGGGGGAGGTGTATTGAAGTGCTGTTGAAATAATTTAAAAGAGCGCCCTCTTGATAGAATCGCCAATTTATTTCATTTTGCAACCGCCTGACGACGACCGATGTCGGTCGAAAACGCTCGCACAAAATACGGAGATTTTTGACACTCCTTGGATTATAACATCAAATTCGTCGTACGAAGACTAGAAAAAACGGATCAAAATCTGAATAAGCAGAACTTGGCACTCCTGTTTAATCAAACATACATAAAAGAAAGAATGCTGCCCAATTATATATATATATATATATATATATATATATATATATATATATATATATATAGAGAGAGAGAGAGAGAGAGAGAGAGAGAGAGAGAGATAGTAAGCTATGAAATATATATGTATGGCAATTAAGCTACACAGAGGCTCCCGCGTTTCATCCCCGGGGGGAACCTTCAGACTAAAATGCATGGAGTAATTTTTGCCGGGTGTTTTAATATACATGGCTAACTAGTCAACCAATCAGATTCTTTGTTGTTCTCTCAGCCAACCGTTCGGCTTCATACGAGCAAAGGTCCGGTTAGTGTTACTTCCTATATCCTGTTCTATTGTTCCCGCATTTCATGCCCGGGGAATCATCAGACTAAAATGCAAATTAGACAGATCTATGAATCTCTAGATGTATTTTAGCCTGAAGATTCCCCCGGGGATGAAACGCGAGAGCCTCTGTGTAGCTTAATTGCCATAAATATATTTTCATTAATTACTACCTAGCTCTACTCACGTATCGAGCACTGGTGAAGTAAATACTGAAAATTGATGCATAAAAAATTATATCTCCTTATAAAAGTTTATGTGGATACATGAAATACTAATATTATGTATATATATATATATATATATATATATATATATATATATATATATATATGTATGTATGTATGTATGTGTGTGTGTATTTAATATAGGCAACATATTTCCATTAACGCAAACGTTTTGCAGAACACGAAATAATTCCGCTTAATAAGTCTTTTTTCGGTTTTTCGAGTGGTCCATAAAGTATTTTTGTCAAATTGTTGTATATAGGATGCGTAGGTATTATTTTCCATTCTTCGCGAGTACTTTCAATTGATTCATTCAATCGTCTTCAGGCGGGGTCTTAGTCTGGCTTGTTCATATCTGCAATGTATGACTTTTTAAATGCACGCATGGGCGATAAGATGTCGTATGTAGGACGTGATCACGTGCAAAACGCGTGACTAATTAAAAATTACAATAACATTGAGAGAATATATATATATATATATATATATATTCTCTCAATGTTTCATTTTACTTCAGTCGATATATATATATATATATATATATATATATATATATATATATATATATATATATATATATTCTCTCAATGTTTCATTTTACTTCAGTCGAAGTTCTCAGAGGCTAACACTTGATCTCTATATGAGATACATAGATACCCGAATATTCTATTAAAATTCTCCTTTATGTCTCAAACAGTGAGTTAGTAAAACAGTTAAGAATAATAAATTTATTCTCTCCCCAACTGACCAGTCAAGTATGTCATAGTATATCTTTCTTGTAGTCTGTTGGTCTTATCGGATTCCAGGACAAGAATTCGTCTAGTCTGGTGGAGTATCCAGCTACGTGGTGTTACTTGAGGCAACATTACTTGGAGAAGATGCACTATTCCTCGTATGTATGTAGGACGTGATCACGTGCAAAACGCGTGACTAATTAAAAATTACAAATTATATATATATATATATATATATATATATATATGTGTGTGTGTGTGTGTGTGTGTGTGTAACAACATTCTTCACACAATATAAAATTGTCAATCTTAATTATTGGAAAGCTTTCTTTTGTGTTCTTTAATTTCTTTTATAGGTGATAACGGTTTCGATATTCACTCAAAAACTTGCTTTGATTCTTAATTTTTGCCCCCCTTTATTAAGGTAATGTTCTTCCTTTCCAGCGTCGTCATAGTTACCGTATTGACGACTGCAATCTGTATTATTTTATGGATATTTGTTTATTGACCGGATCAAATATCGGGTCAGCGGATCTATAGATTTGACTGGATTCATGTAGATGCCGAAATGTTCAGAGCGAAAGAAAGATTGAACCGTTTTTGACACAGGCCTCAAATGTCATCCGTTTCAAAATATTGATCCGGGCTTTTTTCGTTCGATGACAAGTTTCAAAAGAAAAAGAAACAGAAATAATTTCTTTCAGCTTATAAATATCATCCGTTAATTCGGTTAGAACAATTAGAATAGACAGATAGATATGGGTTCCGTCAATGATTTCCATTTTTAGATTCAAAACAACAGATTTTCAATTTTCAGACCGATACACACCCTGTAATATATATATATATTACAACGATAAATAAATCAAATCAAATAAAAAGTTCAGTAACCTCACTATGTGTAGAAATTATACTGTTCAAAATTTATATATATATATATATATATATATATATATATATATATATATATATATATATATATATATATATATATATATATTAAAAGATTACTAGTGTAAAAGAAATTAGAACAACTTCGCTATTTAAAATTGGCCGAGTGGTTAAGGCGTCGGATTTGAGTTGCAAAATACTCGTAATCCGGGGTTTCGAATCGTGAATAGTCGTATCTCTATGCTGATTAGTCTCGATTAAAAAAGGGCGAAACGTATACGTACATAGATAATAAACAATAACAAATATTTATTATTTGTCGCTCCTCGAAAAAGTAGAGCACTGTAAAAAAAAGAAAAAAGTAGCGCACAGCATGACGTCACTAGCTTTAAAATGCATCGTTCCTTCCCTTAAAAAAAAGTAGAACGCTCTAGACGTTAAGCCGGCGATAAAGTGTTAAAATTATCACCGTTTATTCGCTATTTAAAATTGGCCGAGTGGTTAAGGCGTCGGATTTGAGTTGAAAAATACTTGTAGTCCAGGGTTTCGAATCGCATGACCGGTAGTGAATAGTCATATCTCTATGCTGATGAGTCCCGATTAAAAAAGGACGAAACGTATACGTACATAGATAATAAACAATAAGAAATATTTATTATATATATATATAAAAAATGAAAAAGGAAAGCCAAAAACTATGTTAGTTATGTATTCATCAACGTTTCGTCTTTATTGAAAGACTTCTTCAGGATGAAGAAAACAATGTAGAAAAATCATACAGTATATTAATTTTGATTTGTCAGAAAGTGTTCAGACTTCGGTATGGTTGTTGACGTGAACAAGCAGAGAATGAAAATCATGATTTTGGTTACAGCGTTATAGGCAGTGGCCTGTCTCCTTCAAAGGACACGAAATGAATAAGATTGATGGCTTCGACTTATTAGTTTATGCCTATTTTAAGCTAGGAAGGTAGTTTGGGTCAAAGTATGTCACAGCCAAGCTTGGCTGGCAGTGGATGTGGAGGACGGATCTGCCGTTTATTCTAAACTGGGGGGAAACAGAAAAGAAGGGGAGAAAAACAAATATAATAAGAAAGTAAAAACGTAGAGATTTTAAAAAAAAAAAAAAACTATTTAAACTAATAAGTATGATATCTCCCCTTCTCTCTTTATGCCAACACTTTTTATTTTTAATCATGATTTACGTTTCAAAATTAGTTTGAAAAATCTCCACGTTTTTACATCTTATTATTTTTGCTTTTCTTGCCTTCTTTTCTTCATCAGTGATTTGTAATTATGGACTTTAAGTTGGATTCGATGAGAAACGAGTGAAAATAGACAGACAAGCATACAACGTTCGTGTTTTATATATAGAGAAATAAAATCATATGCGGTTATTTAATCATACAATATGCATGACTAAAATTCCCGAGTCGTCTTTCGTACTACATAATACTAATCTAAATGAGATGTTATCTATGTGTGCAGAGTTTAAAGATAGAATCATCTTCCTTGCTTTTGATAGGCCCTAAAATCAGGGTCCACTATTTAGACTGAAAATCAATCAATGGCACATAATTAAATAAATTGTTAACTGATTTTGTTTTACTTTATCTAAAGAAAAGAAAATATACCATTTAGTTTCTCTTTTGTGTAAAATTGTGTTTACTTTCGGTGTCAAACAAAATAGTGACCTTGTTATTTCTCTCCTAATTTGAGGTGCTTCATGGAAACATGATCCTTTATTTTTTATGTTAGGATAGATACACATAATGTTTGTTTGTTTTGGGTGGGGTTTTTTCTGCCGGTAACATAGTAAAAATAAGAGTGCTATTGAACTTTCTAGCCTGGAGCAATTTCTCCATTTTGTATTGTCTCCTCTTACTGATATTATGTCAATTTTGTATTGTGTCTTCTTACTGATATTATGTCAATTTTGTATTGTCTCCTCTTACTGATATTATGTCAATTTTGTATTGTCTCCTCTTACTGATATTATGTCAATTTTGTATTGTCTCCTCTTACTGATATTATGTCAATTTTGTATTGTTTCCTGTTACTGATATTATGTCAATTTTGTATTGTCTCCTCTTACTGATATTATGTCAATTTTGTATTGTGTCTTCCTCTGATATTATGCCAATTTTGTATTGTTTCCTCTTACTGATATTATGTCAATTTTGTATTGTCTCTTCTTACTGATATTATGTCAATTTTGTATTGTCTTCTCTTACTGATATTATGTCAATTTTGTATTGTCTACTCTTACCGATATTATGTCAATTTTGTATTGTCTCCTCTTACTGATATTATGTCAATTTTGTATTTTCTCTTCTTACTGATATTATGTCAATTTTGTATGGTTTCCTTTTACTGATATTATGTCAATTTTGTATTGTCTCCTCTTATTGATATTATGTTAATTTTGTATTGTCTCCTCTTACTGATACTATGTCAATTTTGCATTGTCTCTTCTTACTAATATTATGTACATTTTGTATTGTCTCCTCTTACTGATATTATGTCAATTTTGTATTGTCTCCTCTTACTGATATTATGTCAATTTTTTATTGTCTCTTCTTACTGATATTATGTCAATTTTTTATTGTCTCTTCTTACTGATATTATGTCAATTTTGTATTGTCTCTTCTTACTGATATTATGTCAATTTTGTATTGTCTCTTCTTACTGATATTATGTCAATTTTGTGTTGTTTCCTTTTACTGATATTATGTCAATTTTGTATTGTCTTCTCTTACTGATATTATGTCAATTTTGTATTGTCTCTTCTTACTAATATTATGTCAATTTTGTATTGTCTCCTCTTACTGATATTATGTCAATTTTGTGTTGTTTCCTCTTACTGATATTATGTCAATTTTTTATTGTCTCTTCTTACTGATATTATGTCAATTTTGTATTGTCTCTTCTTACTGATATTATGTCAATTTTGTATTGTCTCTTCTTACTGATATTATGTCAATTTTGTGTTGTTTCCTTTTACTGATATTATGTCAATTTGGTATTGCCTTCTCTTACTGATATTATGTCAATTTTGTATTGTCTCTTCTTACTGATATTAAGTCAATTTTGTGCTGTCTCCTCTTACTGATATTATGTCAATTTTGTATTGTCTCTTCTTACTGATATTATGTCAATTTTGTATTGTCTCCTCTGACTGATATTATGTTAATTTTGTATTGTCTCTTCTTACTGATATTAAGTAAACTTTGTATTGTCTCCTCTTACTGATATTATGTCAATTTTGTATGGTCTCCTCTTACTGATATTATGTCAATTTTGTATTGTCTCCTCTTACTGATATTATGTCAATTTTGTATTGTCTCCTCTTACTGATATTATGTCAATTTTGTATTGTCTCCTCTTACTGATATTATGTCAATTGTGTAGTGTTTCCTCTTACTGATATTATGTCAATTTTGTATTGTCTCTTCTTACTAATATTATGTCAGTTTTGTATGGTCTCCTCTTACTGATATTATGTCAATTTTGTATTGTCTCCTCTTACTGATATTATGCCAATTTTGTATTGTCTCCTCTTACTGATATTATGTCAATTTTGCATTGTCTCCTCTTACTGATATTATGTCAATTTTGTGCTGTCTCCTCTTACTGATATTATGTCAATTTTGCATTGTCTCCTCTTACTGATATTATGTCAATTTTGTATTGTCTCCTCTTACTGATATTATGTCAATTTTGCATTGTCTCCTCTTACTGATATTATGTCAATTTTGCATTGTCTCCTCTTACTGATATTATGTCAATTTTGTATTGTCTCCTCTTACTAATATTATGTCAATTTTGTATTGTCTCTTCTTACTGATACTATGTCAATTTTGTATTGTCTCCTCTCACTGATATTATGTCAATTTTGTATTGTCTCCTCTCACTGATATTATGTCAATTTTGTATTGTCTCCTCTTACTGATATTATGTCAATTGTGTAGTGTTTCCTCTTACTGATACTATGCTAATTTTGTATTGTCTCTTCTTACTAATATTATGTCAGTTTTGTATGGTCTCCTCTTACTGATATTATGTCAATTTTGCATTGTCTTCTCTTACTGATATTATGTCAATTTTGTGCTGTCTCCTCTTACTGATATTATGTCAATTTTGCATTGTCTCCTCTTACTGATATTATGTCAATTTTGTATTGTCTCCTCTTACTGATATTATGTCAATTTTGCATTGTCTCCTCTTACTGATATTATGTCAATTTTGTATTGTCTCTTCTTACTGATATTATGTCAATTTTGTATTGTCTCTTCTTACTGATATTATGTCAATTTTGTGTTGTTTCCTTTTACTGATATTATGTCAATTTTGTATTGTCTTCTCTTACTGATATTATGCCAATTTTGTATTGTCTCTTCTTACTGATATTATGTCAATTTTGTGTTGTCTCTTTTTACTGATATTATGTCAATTTTGTATTGTCTTCTCTTACTGATATTATGTCAATTTTGTATTGTCTCCTCTTACTGATATTATGTCAATTTTGCATTGTCTCCTCTTACTGATATTATGTCAATTTTGTATTGTCTCCTCTTACTGATATTATGTCAATTTTGCATTGTCTCCTCTTACTGATATTATGTCAATTTTGCATTGTCTCTTCTTACTGATATTATGTCAATTTTGTATTGTCTCCTCTTACTAATATTATGTCAATTTTGTATTGTCTCTTCTTACTGATACTATGTCAATTTTGTATTGTCTCCTCTCACTGATATTATGTCAATTTTGTATTGTCTCCTCTCACTGATATTATGTCAATTTTGTATTGTCTCCTCTTACTGATATTATGTCAATTGTGTAGTGTTTCCTCTTACTGATACTATGTCAATTTTGTATTGTCTCTTCTTACTAATATTATGTCAGTTTTGTATGGTCTCCTCTTACTGATATTATGTCAATTTTGTATTGTCTCCTCTTACTAATATTATGTCAATTTTGTATTGTCTCTTCTTACTGATACTATGTCAATTTTGTATTGTCTCCTCTCACTGATATTATGTCAATTTTGTATTGTCTCCTCTCACTGATATTATGTCAATTTTGTATTGTCTCCTCTTACTGATATTATGTCAATTGTGTAGTGTTTCCTCTTACTGATACTATGTCAATTTTGTATTGTCTCTTCTTACTAATATTATGTCAGTTTTGTATGGTCTCCTCTTACTGATATTATGTCAATTTTGTATTGTCTCCTCTTACTGATATTATGTCAATTTTGTATTGTCTCCTCTTACTGATATTATGTCAATTTTGCATTGTCTCCTCTTACTGATATTATGTCAATTTTGTGCTGTCTCCTCTTACTGATATTATGTCAATTTTGCATTGTCTCCTCTTACTGATATTATGTCAATTTTGCATTGTCTCCTCTTACTGATATTATGTCAATTTTGTATTGTCTCCTCTTACTGATATTATGTCAATTTTGCATTGTCTCCTCTTACTGATATTATGTCAATTTTGTATTGTCTCCTCTTACTAATATTATGTCAATTTTGCATTGTCTCTTCTTACTGATACTATGTCAATTTTGTATTGTCTCCTCTCACTGATATTATGTCAATTTTGTATTGTCTCCTCTTACTGATATTATGTCAATTTTGTATTGTCTCCTCTTACTGATACTATGTCAGTTTTGTATTGTCTCCTCTTACTAATATTATGTCAATTTTGTATTGTCTCCTCTTACAGATATTAAGTCAATTTTGTATTGTCTCTTCTAACTGATATTATGTCAATTTTGTACAGGATATTAACTCGTTCAGAGCACCCATTTGTACCAGATATGTTAAATTCTTTTATAGCCTATATCATTTTAAATTCTATTTATTTATTGTAATCATTTTCACATTGAATGATTGTGTCAGAAACAAAGCAGGAGCTATTGGATTCTAGCAAGAAATTATTATTTTTCACAAAACTCCATTTTATAACATTGGTCATTCCAATTAATTATATTTTTAATTATTTCTTCAATAAATTGTTTATGCAAAACATTTTTTACGATCTTCTAACCTCATCCTAAACCTAACTGGCAGCCACTCGGACTTAGGTTCAGTGATAAGAAATTGTTATCTGCCCTAAAAACTAGAACAGCCCGGAAATAGAGGATCATTTTACGTTAAATTTAAATACGAAACTAATCCCTCACTCTAAATTTTCAAATAATAAAATTAAATAATAGTTTTAAAAGAAGTAGAATCTCATATTTCATTTAATTCTTGATTTAGCGGAGAATATTAATCTACAAATGTGTCAAACACACATATTGGTCTTATTTTGTTGTTGTTTAAGGTCAATAAACTAAGATAACACCGCAGTAATAATGTATATAAAACCCCTAATTAACCGAAACGAATTGCTTCAGTCAAAAAAGTGAAAACCTAAAGTAACAACATTAGTTATTGCATAGGTGAACAATCATGATATTTTTGACGGGTAATATGCTAGTTGCGCAATCATATTCATAGTGTTATAGGTCGATCGAGGTCAGCCACCATGAAACGGGAACCGGGATGTTAGAGCCCATATCCTGTCACAGGAATAAACCCTGACTCATTTGGGTCAGAATCCATTACTGTGTCTTTATTCTAACCAGTAGCGACAAACCCTCTGGGACCGACAAATGTCACTTGCCTCCCAAAGGTCATGTAAAAAATGGCGCCAGAGAAGGTGATGAGGGAATAGAAACAGAAATTATAGCATCTGCATATGTACTTACAGTAGACTTAAAGTCATTATAGCTGTTTCATTTCTGTTGTTTATTCCTTAATTACATAACGTATATTGAAACAGATTTGTCAGTATTAAGTTTGTGATTCCTTGCAACGTAAACTTGAACACTATGGCTTCCATGTTGCATCTGGTATTATTTTAGAAATTACTATTAAAAAATAAGGTTCAGAACCAACACTACCCCTAACCCTATGAATTTTCTCTGACAGCAAACATAAACAAATGATATGTTTTACTTGCTGTGGTTGACGTGATAAGCCAGAGCTTGGATCGAGTGGGTGAAATAGTCAGGACTAACCTTATTTCCGTCATAAAAGAGACCGTCTTTGTAGTGTAGAACCTCGATGTGAGAAAGAACAAGTACGCGCTGGATCTAGAGTATTCGTACGTATCGACCACGTGTGGCTGGCATGCTTTACTATCCATAAAAGACGGACGGACTGAATGGAAATCAACAGAGGGCGTTTTAGAACTCAAAGAATTAAGGTCATTGAGCAATAAAGATCAGTATTGAAAACGGTGTTGTTGGAGAAAAGGCAACTACGCAATTAAGGTCCAGTGGCAGATACGTTGTTACATCGAATACGGTGTTGTCGGAAAAGTTTATTACATGATTTTTTTTATTTGCCTTTTTTTTATTTGCCTTTAAATTTTACAAAAAAGTTCACAATATAGTAAATTTTCTTTATAAAATAAGATGTTGCACAAGGCCAAAATTGAATGGGGTGGGATGGGGGTTGATTGCTCTCATCTAGGTTTATTCTCTAAACTAGTTTCAGTCACCAAAAATACCACATTCACTCTATGGGTAAAACCTACTTAACATTAAATGTGTATTTCATGATAAAGATCCAGTGACAAACATGCTGTTGTGTGGAATACGGTGTCACTGGAGAAAAGTATACCACGTAACAAAGTTCCAGTGACGAGCACGTTGTTTGCATCAATGGAGATCATCTTTCCCTACTTTATCTTTCTTTTATTTACTCAGACCGCTTGTGAATTTAATATTCTTCTTCCTCCGGAGGAAGCCAGCACCAACCTCACAGGGTGAATGCCGTGCATCAATCTCAAACAATGACTGAATGATGGTACGATATCTAATGGTTGAATATGGTTTCACCGGAGAAAAGAATACTACGTAGCAAAGCTCCAGTGGTGAGCACGTGGTTTCCTTCAACCGAGACCATCATTCTTTTTTTTTTTTAATTTCTTCACTCTGTCATGATAACACAGCTTGAACACGAAATATGTTATTTGTCCGAGGGGCAATTTTCCTTTACCTGTTGTCTTTTGCTCTCAATCAAATCCATCATTCGTTTTAGATCACAATTAATCTATTTAGTCCACGCGCTTTGCACAAGACTCGCCTAGATGTTTATCAATAAATATGAAACCCTCCCAAAGTGTAAACATGCACCTGAAGACAACAATCAGTCTATCCTCTAGAATGAGGACAAATAGAACTCCAACAATTCAAGATGTTTTGCCGCCTCGCCGCTTTCAAAAATAAAAAGTTTATTGTTAAAGGTCCAAAAGTCAAGACGAAGAAAAGGGTATTGTGACCGTACTGTAACGGGGCGAGCGATCGTAACATTAAACAGACAGGAGGGAGAACTGAAAGAAAGTAAAGTAATACAACGCCTCGCGGCAAAAATTTAGTTCTGCTTCTTTATTTATTTATTTATTTATTTATTTATTTTTAGCGAGGCACGAACAGGCGAGCAAGAGAAAGTAGGAAAGGGAGACCATATAGCGCTTCGCCGAAAGCGACTGTCTACTTTCTTCTTTGTTTTTCTTTCTTTTTCTTATGTGCTCAACACACCAAAACACGATGGTGCTAGGAGAAGCGGCTAGTAGCCGTGTGTAACAAAGGGAACAACAAATACCTGCATGTGATTGGCAGATGATAAAATCATTTAGAAGAGGCGAAAAGTTTGGCGGTAGTGAATTGGTAGAAAATGACTGAGAGAGTCAAACAACATACCCTGTCCTGTAGGAGATAAGGATTACATGTCTTGGAGTATCTAAACATCTTATAATCAATTATTTATTAATAAGAAAATATAACAATGATTAATATTGAACACACCATTGTCTGGACATTTTTTCTATTAAAAGAATTATGTTGAACAATCAAACTTACGAAAAAAAAAAGATCGTTATGTGTCTGATTCGGTTTTTAAAGAAAAGTGATGGATATGAACACCTAAGGGCTATTCGAACTCTGAACTCTTGATCTACAAAAAAGAACTATGTGTGTTGCATACCTTTAATTTCTCGTACCTTCTCTTCTTCCTCGTCGTGTGGAGGGGGTGTCGTCTCGATGTCGTCTGCTGTGTCTGCAACAAAACCTTCATGACCTATTCAGGAGGCAAACAATCTTTTAAATTTTGATTTGTTTATTTCAGGAATGTTTCACTAACGTTGAGGGAGAGGCCAAATTACTACTTTATCGTAGTTAATTCCTAGCTTAAGTCCTTAGTCATTCGAGGAGGGGGGGAAGAAGGAATCTCAAGCCTGTATTCTCTTAGGGAATTTGATTCCCTTAATCATTTGAAGACTACATAGAGAAATCGTCTGTTCGGCTTGCTTCCAAAACCCAGACTCGCAAAACTCCGTTTCCCACACAAAAGCCCGTGACGTCACAGAACCCCTGTCTTGAAGTATCTAAACATTTTATAATTAATTATTTATTAATACGAAAATATAACAATGATTACTATTGAACACACCATTGTCTGGACATTTTTTCTATTAAAAGAATTATGTTGAACAATCAAACTTACGAAAAAAAAAGATCGTTATGTGTCTGATTCGGTTCTTAAAGAAAAGTGATGGATCTAAACAACTAAGTGCTATTCGAACTCTGAACTCTTGATCTACAAAAAAGAACCTCATGCCTGTATTCTCTTAGGGAATTTTATTCCCCTTTTCATTTGAAGACTACATAGAGAAATCGTCCGTTCGGCTTGCTTCCAAAACCCAGACTCACAAAACTCCGTTTCCCACACAAAAGCCCGTGACGTCACAGAACCCCTATGCGCAGGTGCATCTTGATCCTTGACCTGAGGTCTCGTCAACGTGGTGGCCCTGTCAACGTCTGTGAGCTCCGACTGTGAGAACCAGTTTATTTTGCACTCGACTGTACGGGTCCACTCGCACTAAATCGCGCAAGCCAAACCAAACGATTTCCCACACATACGCCCACTTCAACATGCGTCCGGCCTCACAGGGCCATTATCCAACATGTATATCAAATGCCGTTCACCCTCCACCCAAAGAAAACCCCTTCTTTTACTATATTTTTAGGTTTACTTTCTTTCTCTCCTTTTTGTGTTATTGTATTAAATTACTTATTATAACAAGATCCACGTGTTCGTCTTTCTTCTGCCAATGATCATATTCAACAAGATTCTTACCTGCGGACATCCTCACAGAATCTTGGGATCATGTTCCAAGACAACGATTTCCGGCAAAAATATAAATGCTAATTTGTGTCCGGTATTACCGGCCATCACAGTACGCATGCAAGTTGGAGTGTTCAGTGAGTTCGTAAGGAAGTAAGTAAATCCATGGTTTACAAGGTGTCGTTATAGTTAAAAGTTAAGTCTACGTGCCGATAATGCTAGTAGCCGGCGGCTACGGCGACGTTCGTTTGTGGCCAAGAAAAGGTGTGGTAGTGTTCTGAATGACAAAGATTTGTTCGCCAAGTTGGCCTTCTCGCTAAAATTCTGCCTGAGGTGGGCGTCTGTGCTCGCTTATATAGTTAATACGAACGGGTGCCCGGCTCCAAGATGCGACAGTTTCCGATTGGTTGATGTCCGGTATAGGCAAACAATTGAGATTGAGTATTTCGATCCAGTCAACATTAAGTATTTCAATCAAGCAAATATAAAATGATTCAGAGATCGAGTCTCGGCAGTGGTGGTATGGTTTGGTTTAAATTTTTTTTTACAGCATATCAACCCTTTTTGGGTTATTTAATGCCGAATCTGGTCATTATAGTAAAAGATTTATGCTTCAAGTTTTTTATATCTTCAAATGTTTAATCATCGTTTTTGGTTTGGTAGTTTTGTTTTACGGCATATCAACCCTTTTTGGGTTATTTAATGCCGAATCTGGTCATTATAGTAAAAGATTTATGCTTCAAGTTCTAAAAATAAAATAAAAAAGGGGAGGGAGAAAGGGAGAAGGGCTGTTGTTTTTGTTTTTGGTTTTGTAGAACATAATTAAGTTTTACAAAAAAAAAAAAAAAAAAAAAACGTCAATGTAGGTGAATTTCGTCTCAGGGAGCCACAGGGCAGCCTGATCTGGTATCACCAGCGGCAGTGGTGGTGCTGCTGCTTCTGTTGTTGTTTTTGTTTATTGTTGTTGTTGCTATTGTTATTGTTGTTGAGATACGGGTCCCATCAATATGTTGTTACTTTATTTAACACCAAACAGTTATCTGCCCTTTGATTTGATAAAAACAATTCTTTATCGCAGTATCGTTCAAACTGGTTCCTTTTATCTCCAACAGGTGGCTCTGGCTCAGGGAAAAGCACCTTTATTAAACAAATGCGACTAAAGTATGGGGACGGATTTCCTGAGGGAGACAGGTGTTACTTCAAGCCGTTCATTTTCGAAAACATAACGCATGCGCTTCACCGTGTACTTGATCACATGACTTCAATGAACATTGATTTTGTTGAAGGGAATATGAAGGTAAGATATTTATTTGTTATACAGCTTTCGGCATCTCTTATTTTACTTACTAATAACATTCTAAACTTTTAATGTGAAATGTCACTTTTGTAGAATTGTGCGAATTATTTATCGCACGGAAACTTTGATATTTGTTTTCCTTAATAACATTTTCAAATTCGAGCGAAAGTTTGATTTGTTTTTTGTAAAGCAAACACATCCCCACCTCCGAATTTTTTCTTAGGGGGTGCAGCTGTGTAGCTGACTTGCCATATTTTTATAATAGTCTAAATAGTCTCTATGTTACGATTGCCACATTCCCCTTTCTCTCTCTCTCTCTCTCTCTCTCGCCTACCTTCTTTTATCTTTTTATCTGGTTTAAACCTAGGTCAAAACGTCTGATTTCGCTGTTGTGTACAGCACATGTGTAGCTGACTTGCCATATTTTTATAATAGTCTCGCTGCTACGATTGTCACATCTCTCTCTCTCTCTCTCTCTCTCTCTCTCTCTCTCTCTCTCTCTCCCTCTCTCAACTCTTTCTGGATAATAGACTGCCCACTCTTTTCCGGTTTATTCAGAACCGAAAACAAGCAGGTCGATCTCATAATGGGAGTGGGATTTAAGTGGGAGAAAAAAGAAAACGGGAAATAAAGTTTGGAGAATGGGTGGTGTCCTTCCAAGATAAATACAATTTGGGAGTGGCCATCTTGGAGGATTTCTATTACCAGGCGGGGTAACTTATTCACTCGACTAGCTAAGAGGCTAAACTTACCCGGAGAGCTGGGGTTAAACAGGACCAGGGACCGCATCCACCATGCTACGGCAGGGAACACGCACACTTAGATCTTAGCAAAAGAGTCTGACTAAGCATAAAAAAGCATGAAAATGACTCAGATTCGTTGCTTGATACTCTAATGTTTACTTTTCTAAAGTTAAATAATTCTTTTCGATTTCACCCGAGAAACGCCGGGGCACGGGTCTTTCTAGTATGACATAAGTTTCATCAAAATATGATATATT
>OY744533.1:15686472-15703972 GCA_963556195.1 Sepiola atlantica
ATATATATATATATAAAGGTCTAAATCAGCGTATACAACATCGCCAGGACTAAATAAAAAAATAACGTCGTAAGATCGTGACGTGTTTTCGACCCCTCAGGAGTAATACCACCAATATGAGGAGGAAGAAAAGAAAAAAAAAACACTATAAGACAGTCTCGCTTAAGAAAGTTGTATTTTACAACGAAAATTCGCGAAAAAAAAATTAAATAAATGAATTTTTCATTTAAAATTTGCACGATTGTTGATTTTCAAAATATTTCACTTTAATACATTATAATCCGTGCTTCTAAGATGTTGACTTCCTTTCCATATATATATATATATATATATATATATATATATATATATATATATATATATATATATATATATATATGTTTGTGTGTGTGTGTTATGATAATTATGGAATTAACAATCCAGCGTAATGAAAAATAAAAATAAGAAAAAACGAAAATTGTTTATAAGTTCATCGACGTTTCGTCTTTATTCAAAGACTTTCTCAAGATGACTGATTTGAAGAAAAACAAATAATTTTTTTTGAATTGTTTAGATGAGGATGGATAATTGTTTAGATGAGGATGGATAATTTGTATAATTTGGGTTCTCATCTTGAGTGTAATTTTCACAACGTTTCGATTGCTGTAGCCTCCGGCCTTCTTCGAGTGTATATTTTCGAACTCGGGAATATTTCTGTCGAACTCGGGAATCTGCGTGGAATTTCGAACGGAACCCTTTATTTAATCAATAGCTGACGGAACGAGAGCATGTTATCCCCGTGGATTAAATAAAGGGTTTCGTTCGAAATTCCGTCCAGATTTCCGAGTTCTACAGAAATATCTCTGAGTTCGAAAAAATGCACCTGAAGAAGGCCGGAGGCTACAGCGGCCGAAACGTTGTGAGAATTACACTCAAGGTGATAAGAGTAGTCCGAATAGCCCAAATTATATTTTTTTAAAAAGTCAAAAATTGATAATACGTGGTACTCTATAACTTAGAAAGAATGTTTTTTATTCTTTTTTCAAAATGAAACAGACGTTAAAACTCAAACTATGTGGTGCGTTTGTGAAGTGGAATGAATGTATTTTCTTTTTGTTGTTTTTTCTTTTAATATTGATGTTATGTATAAAGTTTTGTTGTGAATGTGGGGTAAAAATATCTATCCTGGATCTACATTTAAATTTTGTTAGTATTTTATTTACTCCTCTCCAGGAGTTAGGCTCAAGGCCAATTATCTTACTCCCACAAGTAAGATGTGACCCAAGGTCGGGTCGGGAAAGTGGGGTTTGAAAAGCCAGCGCCCGAGAAAGTGAGCACTCTGGGCATTTAAAAATTGCCTGGGCAGCCCCGTCGGCATTCCCCGGTAGGTGCGCCTCAGGCAGTAAGCAATAAACTTACTCCTCCCCAAAGAGGGGAGGCGAAGCCTGGGAGGGTGGACCTCCTAGAACTGCACAGGACAGAACAACCGCACCACCGCACCTCCTAGAACTGCACAGGGCAGAACAACCGACAGACCGGTGTGATCAGGCCCCAAAGGGCAAGACGAGACCGACATAGGTTGAACCGACAGACCGGTGTGATCAGGCCCCAAAGGGCAAGACGAGACCGACATAGGTTGAACCGACAGACCGGTGTGATCAGGCCCCAAAGGGCAAGACGAGACCGACATAGGTTGAACCGACAGACCGGTGGAATCAAGTCGCAAAGGACAAGACGAGACCTGACATAGGTTACTTTCCTGTGCAAGAGGCTGTGCCAGTTAAATTTTGTTAGTATTAGTTTTGCTGATTAAAGGAGATAAATTGTAGAAACCGTTACGTTGTTTAATAGTATCAGAATTGATAATGAATTCCGATTCAAGAAGTTTTTAGCGAGATTTATTTGAAATGAATTTTACGAACTTAGTTTGTTGAAAGTGACGGCATGATCATTCCTTCAACTTTAAACAATCTAGACTAGTTGAATTCATTTGAAATGAATCTCGCTGAAGACTTCTTGAACACGTTTATTTCTTGTTGTTTTTTTTTTTGGCTGACAATACCAAATCGATTGTTACTTTTGGGTTTTAATTCACACAAATAGCACGACTGTTCGGCAAAGATGCATTGTAGTAAACAACAAAAAAGAAACGAAGAAATTACAAAAAATAACTTTTACCAAACGGAAGAAAAT
This sequence comes from Sepiola atlantica, assembly GCA_963556195.1. Lineage (NCBI taxonomy): Eukaryota > Metazoa > Mollusca > Cephalopoda > Sepiida > Sepiolidae > Sepiola > Sepiola atlantica. Next base: position 15,688,645 of record OY744533.1, read on the forward strand.
TTAATCTTTTATCGACTTGCATAGCTTTTCAGTTTAGACACTTTTTTAAGTGTTTTTTTTTTTCAGATTTTGTATTGTTTCATTGGAGGCTTATAAAATAGGGATTCAAGATGGTGCCGTATTTTACTTGATGTGAGGGTTCGATGTTGCATGTTTAAAAACCGAAAAATCGAAAAGTAAACAAAAATACAACTAATACCTATCACCAATCGGTTGAAAATTTAGTTTTCGACCGATGTGTATATTTTTTAACTTACGGAAACTATTTCTAAGTTCTTTATTATTTCAAAATACTTTGCACCATACCAAAGATTTTGATCTCACGTGCATGCGCCATCTTGAATCCGTTTTTACAAGCCTCCTAGGAAACGATACAAAATTTGAAAAAAAACAACGACTTACAAAAAGTGTAAAAACTGAAAAGCTATGCAAGGCTATTGAAGATAACATTTTCTTTCGTTTGGTAAAAGTTATTTGTTGTGAATTTGTTTTTGTTCGCCTCTTTTTGTTGTTAATTATAATGCTCCACTGCCGACTTTTTTTAAAAATTAAAACTTTGAACGCGTCCATTTGTTGTTTTATTTCTTTAAGTAATATTTTCCCCGTGATGATTATACTAACAAATCGATTGTTACTGTTGGATGAGGGATACAGAGATTGTCAGTTGGGCGATGAACAACGCCATGAGAGGATTGGAAATAATGAGTGAAACATTGGATTTGAAGACAACCATGTTGTAGCCGTATGAGAAGCAGCCTCGTGGTATTTTGTTCCACAGATACAATTTTCGAGGAAAGAAACTTTGTTTATGGAAGTTTCGTTTTGTTCTTTTGTTTTTGGTACAGAGAGGTAGAAGTGAAAATTCATTGCTGTGGTTGTAGCTAGACGAGTTCTTGCTGTGAATGTCTTACAGCGAAGGGGACCAGGGATTGGAGCTCAGTCGAGCACTTATCATGAACATAACGATATAGTAGAAAGTGGCTAGCCACATCTTCTGTGCGAAAGCGTCTGGAGGGAAAAGAAGAGATAATCCCCACTAGATTGCGAAGTCGGTTTTGTACTCTGTCTAGGCAAGAAAGGGTGCCCCGAGCAGTACCTCCCCAGTAGCATGACAGTAGCAAACCTTTGTTGCGTTTAAGTTATCATAGGTTGACATTATCCTAACCCTAACCCTAACCCATGAACTTCATTGTACATCCTTTCAGGCTATAAGAAACAACATATTTCTTCAGGATCTTCGTTATTTCCATGTAAGAAGGTGCTCGACTGAGCTCTAATCTCTGGTCCCTTCTTGTAAAACATTCACAGCAAGAACTCGTTTTATTACAACAATGAAAAAAAAACCTTTGCTTCTTCCCCCCCGTGTGCCTAGCCGCAGGCAAAATTTACACAAACAGAGTTTCTTCGCAAGGGTTTCCTGTCTGTGAAAAACATTACTACGGGACTGCTTCCCTGCGGATTTCAACATGGTCGTCTTCAAATCCAACGACAACAGATTCCTGCTATGAACCGTCCACACAAGTATTTTCACTTGATCCATCCCATCAATCATTCTCAATCCTCTCATAATGTTCTTCATCTCTCAACTGACAATCATTCCACCCTATTGACACTTATCCTCGAGTGGCTTTTGGCCTTGATAAGTGGTGATTCATTAGTAAAACAAAAACTCCTTCCAAATAGTAGATTCTGCTGTGTTAAACTGAAGGGGACAGAAAGTGTAAGCAAATATATGGAAGTTGCCAGAGAGCCGAAAAGGCTAGAGAACATGAAAATGATGGTAATACCAATGATTGTAGGATCACTAGGAACAGTTCCGAAAAAGGTTTCCCTTCTTCCCCTGTGTCTAGCATTAGGCAGAATTTACACAATAAGAGCTTCCCGTTTGTGGAACACAATACCATGGGACTGCTTCCCTGCGGATTACAACATGGTCGCCTTCAAATCCAATGTCAACAGATTGTTGTCTTCATAAGTAATCAAACTTAGTTCATACAATTAATCATTCTCAATCCTCTCATAATATTCTTCATCTCTCAACTGATAATTATTCTCAATCCTCTCATAATATTCTTCATCTCTCAACTGATAATTATTCTCAATCCTCTCATAATATTCTTCATCTCTCAACTGATAATTATTCCACCTCATAAACCGTTATCCTCGAGTTGCTTTTAGCCTTTGTGATCAATTGGTAAATAAATAAAACTCAGCCATGGAAATAACCCTAACCACAAACACGAATTAAGGTTCATTATCTGTCGCCTGATGCGCCCTCACTTGTGTGAAAATGCACGCCCACTGCCATTCGGAAATGCCTTTTAAATTTGGAGTAGTATCGCTGAAGGGTTTCATTAAATGTTATGTTGCCACCAACTCTTCTTTGTCTTCAAAGCACGAAAATGCCACATTGACGCCAGCGTTTTACGCTTCAAGAAATGTTTATGCCTCGTTGAAGGAGGCAATGTTGTTTTTTTTTAAATAAAAGGAAAATAGAAGCATAAATGAGATTATAGACAAACAAATATTGGCGCCAAAATCAGACTTAATAAAACGATTTATTGCCAATTTTCTAAATACAAAACAAGCCTTATACATATTCATATGTATATATATATATATATATATATATATATATATATATATATAGTCTTGGAAGTTTCTCAACAATTAAAACTACATTTAAAAAAAAAAAAAAACCTTAAGTCCCAAGTCGTTCAGTGGAAAATCACTCATGTAAGTCAATTTAACTTTTACAGTTATTATATTAGTTTGCTTCTAACATTATTTAAGGGATCATCAGTTGTTTACCATGAAAAACTGTTTCGGGCATATATATATATATATATATATATATATATATATATATATATATATATTAGTATTTCATGTATTCACATTAAATTTTATAAGGAGATATAATTTTTTATATATCAATTTTCAGTATTTACTTCAAGAGTGCTCGATACGTAAGTAGAGCTAGGTAGTAAGCTATGAAAATATATTTATGGCAATTAAGCTACACAGAGGCTCCTGCGTTTCATCCCCGGCATTTTAGCATCAAGATTCCCCCCGGGGATGAAAAGTGGGAGCCTCTGTGTAGCTTAATTGCCATAAATATATTTTCATAGGTTACTATATATATATATATGGGAAAATAAGGATGATGGTAATCCGACGTAATGAGAAATGAAAAAGGAAAAACCAAAAAGGAAGTTTTTATGTGTTCATCAACGTTTCGTCTTTATTTGTAAGACTGACTGTTTTTCCAGTAGTGGCTACTATTTCCTCCCTTCAACCCACCATGTCAACCCTATATGTCCACGTACTTGCATGACATTTTTCTTTATATTATCATCATGAAGAAGTCTTACCAATAAAGACGAAACGTTGATGAACACATAAAAACTTCATTTTTGGTTTTTCCTTTTTCATTTCCCATGTATATATATATATATATTCGTCCGAACACTATAAAATACAGCAAAGTTTTGTAAATAACGGATACATTTTCTTAGACACACACGAACAACACAGGTAAGGAGGACATTTTTAATAACAAAATAAGTTAGCAAAACATTAATCCAGAACAAAACTTAGATCTAATATACGGAATGTTTTTGTTCTTGCTTTTTAAGGGAAGTGGGGTCTGATCAACTCTGCTGGGAAGCCATGAGATAAAAGACTGTTTTGTGCTTAAATTCCTAAAACAGTTTTTCATAGTAAACAACTGATGATCCCTTAAATAATGTTAAGACTAGCGTAAATTCTTGGAAGCAAACTAATATAGTGACTGTAAAAAGTAAATTGACTTGACTTACAAGAAAGGTAATTTTCCACCGAAGGACTTGGGACAAAAGTGTTGGGTTTTTTTCCCCATATAGTTTTAATTGTTAGAAAGATTTGTTCGTGTATTGTACGCCCTCCGCCTTCCAAGTGTACTTTGACTTTTGCGAAAATATATGCAGACATTACACGGTTTTTTACGGTAATTCGAAAAATAATTTTTTTTTAAAAACTTTATAACTAAATATTTAGAAATTTTAAAAGAATCGGAATCGAGAATTGTATCGGAATCGGGAATTTATAATGGAATCGAGAATTGTATCGGAATCGGGAATTTAGAACAGAATCGGTAATTGTATTGGAATCGGGAGAAATTTTGGAATCGTCCCATCACTATCCTCTATAGAAGATAATGTTTAGAAGAGTCCATATAGTCACGAAATAGGGAAGATAACCATCCCAGCATAACACAATGCGAACATGATTGCAATAAATAAATAGGAATAAAAAATAATGTTGGCTGGAAGAATTTAAAATGTCTGCTACAAATGAGTGCTCTGACAGAGTTAACACTACAAAATTCACTTAACATCGGCAAGAGGAGACAATACAAAACGGAGAATAACCGAAACGAAATTGCTCCAAGCAAGAAAGTTCAATAACACCATTAATGTATTTTCCAGTGTTCGCACAGGGTTAAGTTTCGCTACATCATTAGTTCTTATTTAACCAGATGTCCTTCCTTTTTTTATTTTTTATCTCTAACTTTTATTCTATCTGTTTATTTTATTTTCAACAGGAAACGGTGGCTGAATTCGAAAAGAAATACCCCCGAATCCGCGCTCTCTTGCTGCACACGGTCGAAGAAGAAGAGAAGAAAAGTGAGAAAGAGGGGGGGCAAGGTTTGTGTCCGGCTCGACCTCGGCGACTCTCCAACTTCTACTGTCACTACGAAAAACCCGATATCGCCCTCATGCTAAAAGTGTGGCACGACCCGGGACTACAGGAATGTTACCGACGTCTAACCGACCCGGACATCGATCGTTGGCTATCCTACTCCGAGGAATAGTAAGCAGTTATTATTATTGGTCCCCCGATTTATAAAATTGTTTTGATGCATTTCCGTCCGTCCGTCCGTCTGTCCGTCCGTCCGTCCGGATTTTTCTTCGCAACCATCCATTGAATTTCTCTGAAATTTTGCATGAAGTTGTAACTTTGGTCAGGTTAGAAAGTGACATTCTCCGATTTTTAAAAAAAAATCTGGTTAGCCCCCCAGAGGTTCAAAAGGCCCCGAAATGGCAAAAAAATGACATTTTTTGCCCCATAACTTTTCATCCATCTATTGGCCAAAATGTGGAGGCAATTGTTGTTAATAGAAAATAAGTATCGCTGACATTGGAAAAATTCTGGTTCGCGCCCCCAAAATTGCAAAAATGACCCTTTTCTCTCATAACGTTTGATCCATCCATTCAATTTTTTTGAAACTTGGCCAAAATATAATGGCAATTGTTCTGGATATAAAATGAGCATCCTTGACCTCAGAAAAATTCCGGTTCGCGGCCCCAGGGGGTGAAAGGGGGGGTCAAAAATGCCCCAAATTGCCCAAATTTATTGCATTTTACACTCGCCACATCAAGTCACATACAGAGGGGGACCACGCATGCGCGGCTTGTTATTATTATTATTATTATTATTATTATTATTATTATTATTATTATTATTATTATTATTATTTGTACTCACTAGGAGTTCTCACGCAGGTCATCATCACTGATTGCTCACTGATAATCACCAGTGATGTTCCCTGGAGTCTGAGTGACAACAAGTCTTCCCAGATTTTCAGTACTCTTCACCTCTTTTTGATAACCATTGCAAATGACTTTGCGGTATCGTAACAGCCGCTTACCATTGATTCCTCGCTGGTAACGACCATTGGTCTCCTCTGGGATTTGGGTGGTAATAAGCCTCCCCAAGATCCCAGTACTCTTCGCACTCTTCTAGTAGAGGTCTGGTTAGTTCTCTCTCTCTCCTCGGTCTTCCCATCCTCCTTGACCCTTCACGACTATTTGGTGAGAAATCAGCCGAAGCTGGTGCCATCTCTTTTTTTTTTGGGGGGGGGGGAGGCAGTGCAGCTTCTGAAGTTTCTTGCAGTTTCTGTTCCTTGCGTTCATGTGGTGATATTCTTCTTGTGGTTTTGTTTTCTTCGTAGCTTATGCAGGTTGGTTTCCGCATTCGAGGATTTTCCTTAAGATTGCAGCTGTTGTAATCATTGCTGTGTTTTGCATGATCTCAGTGATCCCTTCGATTCCAATTTCTCAAAGTCTTTTTTCCAGATTTTTGGAACTGTTCCTAGTGCTCCTACGATTATTGGTATTATATTGACTTTCTTCATGCTCCATGTCCCTTTCAATTCTCTGGCAAGTTTCGTGTATTTGCTTCATTTTTCCGTCTCTTGATCTTCACTCTGTGATCTGCTGGAACGGCAAAATCTACGATTTGGCAGGATTTTTACTTCTTGTTGATTATTATGATATCCGGTCTCCTTGCTTGTATGAGTTTATCTGTTTGCACCTCCATGTCCCAGATGATTTTGTGTTTTTCATTGTCCAGTACTGTTTCTAATTTATGTTTGTATCATTTATCCGTGTGTTCGAAATGCAGTTGTTTGCATAGTTCCCGGTGTACTGCTTTTCCCACGTTGTCATGTCTGTTCTTGTATTCTTTTGGGGCTAGTCTTCTGCATTCACTTATTATGTGATTTGCTGTTTCGTCTTTTTGTCCACACAGTCTACATTTACTGTTTTCCTGGGTTTTATCTATTTTAGCTTTAATGTAGTTAGTCTTGGTTTTGTGCAGCTGTCAGTAGAGATTCAGTTTCTCTTTTCAAGTGTCCTTTTCTTAGCCATGCTCAGGAATGTTGGTGGGTCTCTTCTCTTGGCATTCTTATGAAACGTCCATGTAACTGTTTTTCTTCCCACTTATCTTTTCTTGTGTTTTCGTTTCTGGTTTCCGTGCTTCCCGAGTTGTCCATTGGGACAATGTTTCTTGCTGCAGTGATCAGCCTTTCTGTGTTCTGGTCTATGTATTTCTTCAGCTCTTTTTTGTGTCCTCCCTAATTCTTCTATACTTACCAGTCCTCTTCCCCCTTCGTTTCTTTTCACGTAGAGTCTATCCATATCGTCTTTTGGATGTAGTGCATTGTGCATAGTCATTAATTGTCTAGTTCTTCTTTAGTCCAGCTTATGAATGGTCCAGAATATCTTATTAGCGATACTGCCCAGGTATTTATTCCTTTGATTAGGTTTTTGCTATATAATTTTGTTTCTAAGAGCTTTCTTGTTCTTTTCAGATATTCTTTTGCGATGTTCTCTTTCATTTCTGTTGGTTTGATTGTGTCTGCTTCCAAAACTCTCAAATATTTATAGCTGTCTTGTTCACTTAGCGCCCTCATCTGCTCTTGGTTGGGTAGTTCCATGCTCTCAGTTGTCTCCAGCTTCCCTTTTTTAACATCTAGCAATGCACACTTTTCTATTTCGAATTCAATTTGAATGTCCTGACTGAAGATTCTGGTCGTATTTATCAGCTTTTCCAGTTCCTTTTTGCTTTTTGCAAATAGCTTCAGGTCGTCCATATACATGAGATGGTTTATTCGTTGTTCTCTGCCTGTGAACTTGTATCCGGCATCACATTTCCTGAGTATGTAGTTGAGTGGCATCGTGGCTATGATAAACAGTAGTGGTGATAGGGAGTTTCCTTGGAAAATGCCTCTCTGTATTTTTATCTCTGTCAAGTATTGTCCTCCAGCTGTCAATTTTAATCTCCATGTTTCCATTGCTTTCTTGATGAGATTAATAATCCTGTCGGGTATCTTGTACATTTTTAAACATTCAACTATCCATGCTTGAGGAATTCTGTCATACGCTTTCTTGTAGTCAATCCATGCCATAGATGTGTTCTTTTTCTTGCTTTTGATCTATGTATAACAAATCATGCGTCCCTCTTTTCCCTTTCTGGCATCCTTTTTGTTCCTCGGGAAGTAGTCCACGACTGTTCAGGAAATGGTAAATTTGCTCTCTAAGTTGTGCCGTTAGGATTTTCCACATTGTCTGTAATTCCAATAGGTCTGTAATTCCAATAGGTCTGTAATTACTTGGGGTCGTTCCCTTCTTGGCGTCTTTTTGTATGAGCGTTGTCCTTCCTTTGGTCATCCACTCTGGTACGTCTGTTTTATGGATACATCCTCTCAGTTTCTGTGCTAGCCTTTCATGTAAGGTCGTGAATTTTTTGAACCAGTACGCATGTATTCCATCGTGACCTGGTGCTTTCCAGTTTGCCATTTTCTTTAGTGTTGTCTTAATAGTTTCTTCCTTAATTTCTGTTTCCGTTCCTTCTTCAATTTCTAGAAGTTTATCTTTCATGTCTTTCAGCCATTTATCATTTTTGTTGTGATATTCAGCCTTTTCTCATATCTTGCTCCAGAAATGTTTTGTTTGTGTCGGGTCCGGTTGTTCTGTTGTTCTTTCTCCGTTTACGTTTTTGTAAAACTGGCTTTCATAGTTTTCAAAGGTCCTATTCTGTTTGTACTGTTCCGATCTGTATCTGTATCGTCTCAATCTTCCTTCTTTTGCTGCTATCTTTTGTTTTAGTTCTTCGTGTTTCTTATTTAGTCTTTCCTTGCGATTCGGATTTCTGCTCTTCCATCGTTTACTGTTCTCCTTCATCCTATTTACGGTTTTAGCTTCCGTTTGAAGTTTGGTGATCTGGGTTTTCAGTCTGATCTCCCATCCAGATTTCGTCTGTCCATTCTTTTGGTCAGTCTTCTTTTCCATTTTTAGTTTCATACTTATTGATTTTGCCCCCGCATACGTCAAGTTGTTTAGATCTGTGATAGTGTCTGTTGGGATGTACATGAGTACTCTGTTTACTTTCTCTGTTTCAACTTTTAAATTCTTCCAGTCTTCGTTCCTTAGGGATGGAAGTTTTGTTTTGTTCTCGGACATTAATCGTTTGATGTTTTCCACTTCTCTTGCTTCTTCCTCAGATAGTTCTATAGTTTCGTCGTCTTCGCCTTCTTCAATTTCTATGTTTATGTTTTTCCCGTCTTCTTCCTGGGAGTTTTCGTCAAGTGGTGTGTCTTGATCTGTCACGCCATTTATCTTTTGTTTAATTTCCGTTAATTCCATCTCCGAGAACCATCCTCTCTTGAGTACCCGTCTTGCTTGATCTGCTATCCTTTGTGCTGTTGTATGGTAGTCAGTAGAAATGTCCCATAGATCTTTCATTCGTTTCCGATATCCTCTTTCTGTTGGGTAGCGGCTTTTGTAGTAGCATTCCATTACCAGTCTGTTCTCTTTTGTGGTGCATTTCTTTCTATGGGTTTTTGGTCTGTTATTTTCATTCTTGCTTTCTTGTGTTTGGTCAGTGTCCTTATCATATTTGGAATTTGATGGGTTACCTACCTGTTTTTTTGTCCGTGGTCTTGTTCCTGAAATTAAAGGAGCCAACATTCGCAGGATACGGACCGGGTCCCCCATGTTGGCCATCGAGGGAGCACCTGTCCATCATGACACTCAGATCTTTCTTCTGAGTCCCACGCCGTTTATTTGTATTTATAGACATTTAGCATGTGATCAGGCTTAGTTTACCTGTGATCCTGTCACAGAGATAGTGTTTCTCTCATTTTCATGAGGTTCAAAGTGCACTACCACACATACATAATGAAACATTTACGAAAAATAAATAAATAAACAAATGAGTAAATAAATAGAAATAATAATAAATAAATAAAAGTTTTTAAAAAAATAAACAAATAAATAAAAAATAAATAAATAAATAAAACAAAAAGATAAATAAATAAAAAGATAATAATTATATATATATATATATATATATATATATATATATATATATATATATATATATATATATATGTGTGTTACCTAATTACATAGTGTAAGTTTTCTAGGATACTCTTACATAAAAGAAAAAGAAGAAAGATGATAGATTCCCCTCCTATGTTTGTCTAATAAATTGATGCAAAGTTATCAAACGTTCGGTCGAAATTAAAAAAGAAAAAAAAGTTAAATGTTGTTCTCTAACGTGACTAGCTACTTTTTGGGGAGGGGGGTTCAATTACGTTCAACTCAAACAAAAAGCAAAAATGTTATCTCCCAACCCTCGAATTGAAATCTCAGAAGCTTCTTATTAGTTAAAATTAAAATTCACAATAAATATAACATTTGTATATCTACCCAAAAGACGTCTTCAATTGATACGCTCGAGATTTCAAAATCTTTAAAAATTCAAAATTATTATTATTATTATTACTAAAATTCAAAATTATTATTATTATTATTATTATTATTATTATTATTATTATTATTATTATTATTATTATTATTATTATTATTATTATTATCTATATTTTTATCATTATTATTATTATTATCAATACTTATATTTTTATTATTATTAATAATAATAATAGTAGTAGTAGTACTAGTACTATTAGTAGCATTAGAAGTAGTAGTTGTCATTATCATTATTATTTTTATTATTATTTTCATTATCAATATTTTTATTTTATTTTTTTTCTATTATTTTTTTTATTTCTATTATTATTTTATCTTTATAATTATTTTACTATTATTATTTGTATTGTTAGTATTTATTATTTTTATCGTTGTTTTATTATTATTATTATTATAATAATTTTTATTATTTAATTATTATTATTTCATTATTGTTTTATAAGTATTTAATTATTATTGTTTTATTATTATTTTATAATTATTTTTATTATTATTTTATTATTATAATTATTATTTAATTATTATTATTTTATCATTATTTTATAATTATTTTTATTATTATTTTATTATTATAATTATTATTTAATTATTATTATTTTATTATTATTCTATAATAATTTTTATTATTATTTTATTATTATTATTTAATTATTATTATTTTATTATTATTTAATAATTATTTTTATTATTATTATTTTATTTTTATTTCATTATTTTATTATTATTATTTTATTATTATTTTATAATTATTTTTATTATTATTATTTTATTTTTTATTTTATTATTTTATTATTATTATTTTATTATTATTTTATAATTATTTTTTATTATTATTTTAGTTTTTATTTTATTATTATTTTATTATTATTTTATTATCATCATTTTATTTTTATAATTATTATTATTATTTAATTATTATCAATTTATTATTATTTTATAATTATTTTTATTATTATTTTATAGTTAGTATTAGTATTTCATTATTATTATTTTATTATTATTTTATAAGTATTTTTATAATTATTTTATTCTTATTATTTAATTATTTTAATTTTATTATTATTTTAATTATTATTATTATTTTATTATTATTTTAATTATTATTATTATATGCTACTATCATTTGCCGGGTGCGACCAGATCTGTATCTTGGTCGCGGAACTAATGTGATAAAATCGCTTTGGACGGGGTTAGTAACGGGACAAAATGTGCTACGACTGTTCGCCGGGTGAGTTGAACAGCGTCCAATTGTACTCGTTGTTATCGCTAGTGAGCAATAATCGTTTGAACGATAGTCACTACTGGGGAGTGTGACCTGATGATCTGTACCGTGGAGACGTCCTTGGAAGGACTCTTATAGTCCTCGCACGATACCAAACTACCCAAGTGGCAACGATTGGCACATCCCCAGAAGAGGTAATTCATACTCGGCTGGGTATTTCGTCGGCTACTACTACTACTAATATTAATACTACTAATACTACTACTACTACTACTACTAATAATAATAATAATAATATAATAATAATGCTACGACTACTACTACTAATAATAATAATGATACTACTACTACTACTAATAATAATAATTTATGCCTGTACCATTTGTTTATATGTTTAATCGTTTGCACAAATTAAATCGGACTATCTCCTTAACCTAGTCATGTCTATTTTTATACTCCTTTTGGGCTAGCATGTTGCATTAATTTATAATGCAGTTTCCTGTTTCGTCTCTTTATCCACACAGTCTACATTTCATGTTTGCTTGGGTCTTTACCCTCTAATCTGTTTTGTTTGTAGTCAAACGAGATTCCTTTCAAAACTTGTCCTGGTGCTCCTACAATTACTGCTATTACGGTCGTTATCTTCATGTTCCATATTCCTTTCAACACTTTGGAAAGTTCCATGTACGTGCTTAGTTTCTTTAATATACACCCTCTGAACTGCTGGGACGGCGAAATCTACTATTTAACATTTTGCCTTCTTGTTGACTATTACTACGTCCGATCTTCTCGCTTGGATGATGTTGTCTGTTTGTATTTTGATGCCCCATAAGATGTAATGCTTTTCATTTTCCGATACTAGCTCTGGTCTGCGCCTGTACCATTGGACTGCAGGTTCAAAATGCATTTGCTTATATGATTCCTAGTGGACTACTTTCTCGGCCCAATCATGTCTGTGTCTGTCTTCCTTTTGGGTTAATTTGCTGCATTCACTTATGATGTGGTTTACTGTTTCGTCTCTTTGTCCACAGAGTCTCCATTTACTGTTTTCCTGAGTCTTGTCTGTCTTAGGTTTTACGTAGTTCGTTCTGATCACGTGGTACGGCTGTTCATAGCAATTCCGTTTTCTATTCAAGTGTCCTTTCCGTAACCATTTCTGTGTGCTTTCGTGCACTACAGTCTTACAAATTGTCCATGTAGCTGCTTCTCTTCCCATTTGGCTTTTCTCGTCTATTTTGTTTCTAATATTGTTGCTTTACGTATTGGTCACTTTGGGCGGCGGTAATTAGCCTTTCTCAATTTCGTGTTTTGTATTTTTCTAGTCCTTTTACCGCATCGTCTAAGTATTTTTCAATATTTATCAGTTCTCTTCGCACTTATTTTACTTGTTATGGTTGAAGTGCCTTGTGCATGATCATTAGTTTCCCGGTTTTCTGATCCAGATACCTAAGTTCTTCTTTTGTCCAGTTTATGAATGGTCCAGAGTATCTAAGTAAGGATACTGCCCAGATATTTATTCCGTTTATTAAGTTGTTACTATATAATTTCGTTACGAGAAGCTTTTTTTTAAAACAGTACAAAAAACTTTTCTTTGTTTTTTTACTAATGGTTCACCGCTCATCAAGGCCCAGCGGCCACTCGACGGCAAGGGCTAAAGATATCAGTTGGATAATGAGCGCCACCACGCGAGAATTTCTTAAAGAGGGGTGGGGGATTGGAGCTCAGTCGAGCACCAACCATAAACATAACCATACAGTAGAGAGAGACTAGCAACATCTTTTCTATGTGAAATGGATTGCGATGTCGGTTTATATAAATTGTGTTGTTTTGTTTTTTTTGTTTTTTTTTTCTTTGTTTTTTTTTTCTTTTGCTTCCTTTGATTTTGCTTTGCGCGTTCTCAAATGTTAACTATTCTGCACTTTTACTCTTGTTGCATTTTTCAGTATATTTTCGTTCGCCTGACGCAAGGCGAAACCACCCGAATGTAATCAGTTGACCTTTAACCTTTTCACATCCATCTGGTTACCGTTCGTATATTCTGGGACGTGTTTATCCTGTTTTAGACGTCAGTCCCTATGGTGTTCAGTTTTTTTTCTTTTTCTTTTCATCTGCACTTGTCTGGCACAAGGCCGCTAGTCCCGAGTGCTCTCAATGATACATGGATTGTCGTCGATTCTTCATCATTTCCTGCTTTATTCTTTTTTAATTTCTTTTCATTTTTTTAGAGGCATCTAAATAGGCTCTGACCACGCGTCTCTATAAGAGGGTTTGTCTGTCCGCCCGTCTGTCTGTCACGCTTTTGATTAGTCTGTCACGCTAAAGTTTGAACGAGAATTGTCATCGTTAAACGCATACATTGAATGGACGCAGCTTAAGAATGGATCGGTGGTTGCTCTTCATATAACATATTGGTCTTCTATGATGTTTCTTTCTCTCCCCCCCCCCCGTCTGACCTTTTGCTCTACTCTCTCCCTTTCTCTCTCTCTTTCTCTCTCTTTCTCTTTCTCTTTCCCTTTATTTCTTTCTATCCTTCTTTTTGTTTCTTTCTTTCTATCTCTCTCTCTCTCCCTTTCTCTCAATTTCTTTCTTTCTCTCTTTCTTTCTTTTTTTTTAATTTCTTTATTTCTCTCTCCCTTTTCTCTCGATCTTTCGTTCTCTCTTTCTTTCTCTCTTTCTCTCTCTCTCTCTCTCTCTTCCTCTTTCTCTTTCTCTTTCTCTTTCTTTCTCTCATTTTTGTTTCTTTCTCTCTCTTTCTATCCCTTTGTTTTTTTTCTTTCTCTCTCTTTTTCTCTCTATTTCTATTTCTCCCACGGTCTTTCTCTCTCTCTCTCTCTCTCTCTCTCTCTCTCTCTCTCTCTCTCTCTCTCTCTCTCTTTGTTTCTCTCGCCATTTTATTATTAATGACAATATATGTATTAGCATATACTATCAGTGCCCTTTTACTTTGCAGTATCCTTAAAAGATTCAGCTCGATGATTGTCAATTAGTGACAACAGAGCAAATATTTTTCTGATGATTTTGTAATGTCGCAGAGACGATATTGACATAAAAATGTTGTTTGGCACAAGACAAATGAAACGGACCGTAAAAAATATATCTCACAGAAATGTTATGTTTTTTGGAAATCTGAAAAAATAAAAATAAAAATAATCAAAAAAACATGGTTATTGGAATATAATATGCACCTGGTGCTACCGACATTTGACAATGTTTACATTGAGATTTCACTTGCATTCAGTCTGTCAAATGATAGCGTAGGGATAGAAGCGCCGACTGTCAGCTATACGGTTGAGTTTCGATCCCGGCTTGAGGCCCTAGCTGGTATAGATGACTATATATATATATATATATATATATATATATATATATATATATATATATATATATATATATAAACAAAAAAATCCGTGCACTGAGCCTGACGATTCCTTGCGTAGATGAAACGCGGACGCCTCTGTGTAGCTTAATTGTGATAAATATATGTTCATACTTTACTGGTAAGCTAAACTCAAGTATTGAGAACTGTTGAAGTACATACTGAATATCTGAACACAATATATTAGATCATCTGCTGACATCATACGTGTATACATGAAAATATATACGCATATATATATATATATATATATATATATATGTGTGTGTGTGTGTGTGTGTGTGTGTGTGTGTGTGTGTGTGTGTGTTTATATATAATTATTTTTATTTATACAGACATATATAACTCTATTTCATAAGCCCAGTTGAAATTCTGTGGAGTTTTATCTTGTAGATGTCTACTTTACCTGGATTACTATATATATATATATATATATATATATATATATATATATATATATATATATATTTAGAGAGAGAGAGAGAGAGAGAGAGATTAAGATTGTTCACTTATAAGATAGATTATTCAGTGAAAGACCGGGATTAGGCCAATAAAAATAAGCTCGATGATAATCAATTACAGGGTACAATACATTTATATCACATATATATGTGTTTTTATCTGCATAAGTAT
>OY744533.1:15708972-15726472 GCA_963556195.1 Sepiola atlantica
TGGGTTCAGCCGGCTTCTTCCAGGCGAGGAAATTTCTAGGGAATATCAATGGAAATGGTTGTTGACAAATTCAGCAGAACTTACGTCGGATGAGCGATTGAAAGTGTGGAGTGAATAGGCTAGCAAGTGTTAAAATCAACTCAGTTATGCGCTTATAAATAAGTGTCTCTCTGTCTCTGACCCCTCAAGTATTTTTATTTTTATTTATGAAATTCAACTATGCATCCTAGTCCAGAGAAGTCTGCCATTATTAGATTTTTGTCTTAGTTAATGCCTCAAGACTCACTGATTGTCTCCCCTTGGCATCAATAGCGTAAAATCATAAAATTAATTTTATTTAAAAAAAATTCTACTTGATCATTTTCCGTGATTTTTGGTGTACGGTAATATTTTTCAATACCAAGTAAGTACTTTATAAAGTTTTGCTGTTGTTTTATTTTTAACTGCCATATTTCACAGGTGCCTTTTTATGCACAAGCGGCAGAAACTGGTCGAAGTATCCGCTTACACCTCGTTTCTTAAAGTTCCCTGAATTTTAAAATTATGAAAGTTCTCCAGTTATTAGAAGCACGTTTGAGAAAATCCCAAGACAAATAACTTCCGTATATCTGTAACAGAGGTGAGGGGTTTTAGTTTTGTTTTTTAATTGAAGGGTACTTTTGAACTTTCTTGACCTTTTTTTTTGCTGAAATGGTCACCACTTATCAAGAACGAAGGCCACTCGAGGATAAGAGTTTATGGGATGAAATGATAGATAGTTGAAATGTGAAGATCCTCATGAGAGGATTGAGGATAATTAATGGAATGAACAAAGTTTGGTTACTTGTGACAGGAATCTATTGACATTGGATTTAAAGATGACTATGTTGTAATCTGAAAGGAAGCAGTTCTGCAGCATTGTGTCCCACAGACTGGAAGCTTTTACAAAACAGCTCTGTTCATGTAAAAGAATTTAAATTTTACAATCTCCGTAAGTGATTGAATCTATCATGCTATTTCAGAATTTATAGGAAACTAACAGATCGCCTTGATGTAAAAAAATGCTGAAATATTGTTTAACTGTATGCACGTCTTTTTTTCCTTTTTTATTGAAGGATGACCACTTATCAAGACCAAAGGTCACTCGAGGATAAAGGGTTAACAAGATGTAATGATTACTAATTGAAAGGTGAAGAATCTCATTGGAGGATTGAGGATGATTAATGGAACAAACTAAGTTTGGTTATTTGTGACAGGAATCTGTTGACATCGGATTTGAAGATGACTATGTTGTAATCTGAAGGGAAGCCGTTCTGCGGTAAAGTGTTCCAAAGACGAGAAGCTCTTGAAATGCTTAGGAATTTAAGGTTTTTATTTCTAATCAATAGAAAAATGGAAATAATCTAAAGGATGTAGAAAGACATATTGTAACCATTTCACAGTAAAAATCAATTTTCGATGAATTATCAAAATAAAACTTGAATCATTTTCGATGAATTATCAAAATAAAACTCGATGCCGCCCAGAGACCCCTTTGCTGTCTTAACAAGAAGGCCACTCGAGAATAAAGGTTAATGAGAGGGAATGATAGCTAGTTGAAAGATGAAGAACAGCATGAGAGGATTGAGGATGATTGGTGGAATAAAGTAAGTTTGATTAGTTGTGGGGACAGTTTTTGACAAGAATTTGTTTACATTCGATTTGAAAACGACCATGTTTATTTATTTTTAACTGCCATATTTCACCTGTCTATTTCTATCTATAAGCACCAAGGAATATATTCTTTGAGTTTACTGGTTATTCCGGGATGTAGGGAAAATCCGAAAGTCTTTCTCATTCCAGGAGTCTTGGAACTGGCATTTTGATGCTTCAAAGCCTGAACGAAAACTGATTCTTTTCCTCACATTTAGAAGGGAGACGACGGAACCACCACGTGACCAAATGTTATTATTCCCTTATATGGATTTAGAAAAGGGGGCAACACTCTTGGAAGAGGGGAGATTTCCCCTGCACTGACCTGATCAGTAAATGGCTGTTTGCACTCATTGACCAAAAATTCTAGGGTCAATGGCGCTGGAACATTCCAAGTGCTTTTGTTTGACCAGACTTTATGGAACCTTAACAAGAAGGCCATTCTAATGCGATGAAATAAATAGCTAGTTGAAAGATGCAGAACATCATGAGAGGATTGAGGATGATTAATGGAATGGACTAAGTTTGATTAGTTGTGGGGACAGTTTTTGACAGGAATTTGTTTAAATTGGATTTGAAGATAAGAAGCTTTGTTCATAAAAATTTCGCTTGACGCCAGGTATACAGAGGAAAAACGGAAATTTATTTTTCGCTGTGGAAGCAAAGCGAGTTCTTGCTGTGAATGTATAGTCGGTTGATTTTTTTTAAATTTTACTTCTCTCTATTTATATATAAATTTATGTATATGTATGCGTTTAAATATTTATATGTACAGGATTCACTCTTAAACTAACTAACCGATCATTATGAATTTTTGAACAGAGCTGCTGGTGTGGGTAATGTGGACTATATTTACTTGCAATTCTCATGCAAAGGGAAAAAAGAGACGATGGAAGCCGTTCATAAAAATTCAGATTTTTTTGTGAAACTTTAATAAGTATTAGACATCGGTTAATAAATAGTCCCCTAATTTAAGTTTCTTTTGAGAATTTTAAAGATTTTAAGGGGCAGATTATGGGTACAACCTTAAATTTAAACATTCCAATATTTAAAATTTGCAGTAAATTTGATCCATAGTCATTAGGCACTAATTAAAGAAGATTCCCTGTATTTCAATTTCTGATTAAGACCACTTAAGCTTAAGCCTTTCTAGAATGAAAATCATGTTATAGATTTTGATCAAAATTGGAATAAAGATTCTAGACATAAGGTTTAGTATCATTATCTTGATTTTAATCTGTGTAAGGAGACATAAAATTGATGCAAATATATCCTGTTCAGAGCATCAATTTTACCCGTCCTGGAATGAGTATTCTAGTATGTTGTTTTTTTTCAATTTTAGTATCTTTTTGTTTTTTTCTGGGGATAGGAACATCCTACTGGAAGCCAGACATTTAGCCGCTATTTAAGAGTCAATTCGAGAAATCTTTTTAAGATAATAACCGTGCTGATGAGAGATTAATAAAAAAAAAATCTCTGAAACATATGTACACAATAATATTAGTTGATGTTCAATTTTGGGAGCATAATATTGATTATGTCATAAGTTTTGTATTCTACTATATTATATATATATATATTTAAATTCCCGAAACAGTTTTTCATGGTAAACAACTGATGATCCCTTAAAATAGTGTTAGAAACTAACTAATATAATAACTGTAAAAAATAAATTGACTTACATGAGTGATTTTCCACTGGAAGACTTGAGACTATAAGTTTTTATTTTTTTAATTAATTTTTTTTTTTTATATATATATTTTTTTTTATATAGTCTTAATGGTGGAGAAACTTCCGAGACTATATATATATATATATATATATATATATATATATATATATATATATATATATATATATATATATATATATATATAGTGAGGGTTAAGTTATATAGAAGATGAAGTGCTCGATCGAAGAAGAGTGAGAGCTAAATACAAATAATTTGTTTAAAACCTATACGTTACATATTTCAGAGTCGTACCGCGGTTTCATCCAGATGGGCTGACCTTTTACATTTAAAAAAAAGTTAATACCCTAAGGGGAATCGTCAGCGTACTGAAATGAGATTAAAAAAAAAAATAAGTCTGCCCATCTGGATGAAACTGCGGTACGATTCTGAAATATGTAACGTATAGATTTTAAATAAATTATATATATATATATATACACCTATCACCCTTAATAAGCAAGATCATCCTCACAGAACAAAGTCTTTTGCCTGATCATGGCTAACTTTTATTTTCATCTCTAACCTTATGACACTCTTCCATTCACCCACACCCTTCCTTCTTCTCCCTGAATCTTCTCTTTTTTTTTTTTTTTTTCCTCACTTTTTTCCCTCACATTTTTAATACTACAGTCCAAATAAACTTTCTCATGTTCCAAATATTTCAAATATTCCTCACCCACCCTTTCAATCACCCCCTCCCCCACCCACTCTAATCCCTCACTCATTGCTATCATTTTCCAAATATTTCAAATATTTCACACCCTATCACGACAAATCCTCCCTCTTCCCCCTCTCATCTATTTTCTCCCATACCTCTTCTTAAATTCCCTCATTTTCTCCAAACGCTCTCTAAGACCATAACTTTCGCCCATCCACCAAAATCACAGCCCCCCTCCCTCTCTACCCATCCCCATTTTCCCTGCATACACCCCCCACACACAAACATTCCAACTCACTCTTCCCCTTCAATCTCGACCACAGCCATCTGGTCAAACACCCCCTCCCCCTTTTCCTCCAATCTCTCTCTGCCATCCATTTTACCCCTGCTCATCCCCCACCTCTTTCTCTCATCGCCAGCCACAGTAGTCCTTGCTCCCTCCACCCTTCCCCTTTTTCTCCCACTCATTTTCATTCTCTAACAAGTACGGACGTCCAGCAAGACGCTGCCATTATTTTTCATTTTATTTTATTTTTCTTCCCAACATGTCTACCCTACATGTATCTGTGCTTGCATGATATCTTTTCCCTATATCATCATCCTGATGAAGTCTTATAAATAAAGACGAAACGTTGATGTATACATAAAAAACATCCAGTTTTTGGTTTTCCTTTTTCATTTTACCATCACGTCGGATTACCTTCATCCTTCTCTTCCCATACATATATATATATATATATATATATATATATATATATATATTAACATATATATATATATTATTAGTCCACCCACATCTCCACTCTAACTACCCCACCAATTACTACTATGTGCTCTCCAGAATGATTGAATTAAAAAAAATTTTTTAAAACCCAAAATTAATTTTTTTTTTTAAATATTCCCCCAAAAATATAACATGTTTTTCTATCCTACATGAGAGATAGTACTATCCGCACTTCATATATATATATATATATATATATATATATATATATATATATATATATATATATATATATATTAACTCTTACAATTCATCTACATAAAGGCAATTTCTAAATGTTATGCAATAAAAAAAATTCTATCTGTAAATATTTCTCGATTTTATAGCAACCCCAGATATTGGCTGCATTTCTTTTCAATGCTTCCATCTGCTGACCAACCAAATCAATATAAGATGTGACACTTTCCCTTTCAAAAACACGTAAAGCCGTGTATTATTGTAGTTTTAACCTACACTCACGACACGCTCCCCCATACACCTCCGCTCCTTTCCGCTTTCACACCACCACCACCACCACCACCAGACTCGATGTTCCTCCCTCCCCCCTTTTTTAAATGTCCCTGACACCACCACCCCACCACCCCGATCCCACCCGCCTCTCTCCTCCTTCCTTCCTTTCTTTCCTCCACCTCTTTTCCTCTTCCCGCCACCCACTCCCTTTCACGCGGCTCGATCGTGGCTTTTTGAAATCAAATCGTTTCGTTTTCAAATTCCACAGACACGCGCGTGGGGGCGGACATACGAACACACGCGAATAACACTTCGTGACGCGATGTTTTGCTGACGTCATACGAACGTCAGTGTTGCATTCATTATCGCCTTTCTCTTTTTTTAAGAATGCACTTTCGAAATTACACTCATTTATTTATTAGGTGTACTCTCTAGGAGTTCTCACACAAGTTAACGTCAGTGGTGTTCCCTGGAGTCTGAGTAACAAGAAGCCTCCCCAGATATCAAGTACTCTCCACCACTTTTCGATCACCATCGCTCGCAAATGACCTTGCGTTATTGCAACAGCCGCCTACCATTGATTTCTCGCTGGCAACGACCATTGGTCTCCCCTAGGATTTGGGTTGCTAACTTGATAGGTCCTTCACTATCCACCAAGCTCCAGCCACTGTCCCATCGCCGCAATGTTGCTTCCTTGTGCCTGTTTTACAAGTACTTCAATTGATTGTGCTCTGATGAGACAAAGCTACTTTCCTTCAATAACTACAAGAAACCTCTTCAATCACCGATTGTCATGGCAAATAGCACCCTGCCCGAGAGTTCACCATTCAAACTCCTCGGCCTAACTTTCACAGATAACATGAATTGGAATAAATACATTGAAGACATTGCCAGAGCTGCTGCAAGGAAGGTGGGCTCCCTCTACCGTGTCAGTAAACTTCTCACACCTGACATTATCCTATATCTCTACAAAGCCACCATCCGCCCATGCATGGAGTATTGTTGCCACATCTGGGCTGGGGCATCATCCACAAGTCTCTCCCTCTTAGACAAGGTCCAAAAAAGAGTTGTCAACTTGATAGGTCCTTCACTATCCACCAAGCTCCAGCCTCTGTCCCATCGCCGCAATGTTGCATCCTTGTGCCTGTTTTACAAGTACTTCAATGGGTTGTGCTCTGATGAGCTTGCTGCTCTGGTGCCCCACGACGTAAATTCACTCGACCAACCCGACAATCTGCCAAATCTCATCCATTCACTGTAGATGTCACCAGATGCCGTAGAGCTTTCTACTCCAAAAGCTTCTTTCCTCGTGCTGCTGGACTCTGGAACTCCCTTCCTGCTTCTTGCTTTCCTGACGTTACTGACATGCAGAATTTTAAAACTAATGTAAACAGACATCTCGCTGCGCAGCTCCTAATTTAGGTTGAATCCACCCTTTTTTCTCAGTATCCCCTTACATCTACAGTGGCGGCCTGCCTTGTTTGGGGTGAACTATGATAACAAAAATTTTTTAATAAGCTTCCTCAAGGTCCCAGCACTCTCCGCACTCTTCCAGTGAAAGTCGGGTTAGTGCCTCCCCTTCTCGATCTTCCCATCCTCCTTGACTCTCTACGACTATTTTGTGTGGTGTCAGCCGGGGCCAGTGCCATCATTTTTTTGGAGTTGGTGGGTGGGGCATCTTATGATGTTGTTGTTGTCGTTATTATTATTATTATTATTATTATTATTATTATTATTATTATTATTATTATTATTATTATTATTATCTTTCTGGGCGCCATTAGATTATGAAATGTTCACATACACATACACATACACGTATGTATCGATGCATGCATATACTCACATACACACACATTGTGTGTATATATATGTATGTTTATATATGTATATATATATATATTAAATATTAATACATCACCTTCCCCTCGCTGCATCTTGTTCCTGTCCTCTCCCCCTCCCACCTACTACACCATCCCGTTTTCTTGCTTCAATACAAACTTCATAATTTCAATAAACATGACTCATGTTTCTTCCTCCTCATTCATGGTTTAAATAACTCCGACCGCTACCAATTCTTGCCACCACAGTTATTTTAAAGTTGGTACGAGGCCTGAAGAAAAGTCCCCTCATCATCTTTGTAAATTTCAAAAAAGTTTTTGCCTTTTTTGTCTTAAATAATGAAGGTGAAAAACACAAAATAACAATTATAAATTAATTAGGAATATATAATTGTTTTTATTTGACGAATTGATGTTCCGCTTTTTGGTTTATTCCTTTCATTATATAACCAGATAACCAGTTTTTAATAGGGAATTCATTTTCATTGTTATGCTTATGCAAAACTAATATCTTGACTTTAAGTACAGAACAGACATAAAAATAACCTTTTGTTGTTTATTTCTTAATCAAGAAAAGGTGACTATGTGCAATGTTCATACACAGGAAATTTCCTCCACATCGGAATGTATAAAATAACACCATGACAATCATTTTTGTTGTTCTTATCAGATTACCAAAATGTGACATGAAAATGTTTTCTTTTCTGAAAAGAAGACTACTACAGCTAGATTAATTTATGCCAAGCGGTGGCTAGTTTATATATATATATATATATATATATATATATATATATATATATATATATATATATATATATACAGGGTGGGCCAAAATAAGGGTCCTATCTTTAAATTTGAATAACTTGAATTTGAATAACTTCCACAAAATAAAAGTTAAACTCACCAAACTTTATGTGTGTGTAGACTGACCCTTTCGAGATTTTTTGAAATAAACAAAACAAATTTTAGCCGTAAAAACACTTCTTAAAACTTACAAAAACTAAAGTATTGTTTTTTACACTGTTTTGAGTTTTTTAAGCAAAAATAATGTTTTCTAAATGAGGGTACGTTCCTTAGGGCTAATACGGCTCATGCTTGCTTCGGAAGGGGTCCTTTACTTATTCTAAAAAAATTTTTTTTTTAAATCAATAAATAAAAAAGTTATGAATTTTTTTAAAATAGGACCCTTATTTTTGCCCACCCTGTATATATATATATATATATATATATATATATATATATATATATATATATATATATATATGAGAAAGGTAGGATGAGAGTAATCCTCTTTCCCCAGTCCCTCACACGACAAAAACCTCAGCACTTCTCCCCTCTCCCACCCTAAGACAAATTCACTAACACACCCACCCCTCCCCCTTTTTCACTCACAGCCATCCACATTCATTTCCCTCTCTGCCACTGACTTCTCTCAGCCCGGACTTTGGTCCAGTGCTGTCAGCAGCCAGGCTACTACTTTTTCTCATCGACCTATCATGTCAACCCAATATTTCGATGTACTTACATGACAGTTTTCTTAAAATTATCCTCCTGAGGAAGTCTTACAAATAAAGACAAAACGTTGATGAATATATAAAAAAATATCTCTTGGTTTTTCCATTTCATTTCCCATATATATATATATATATATATATATATATATATATATATATATATATATATGTGTGTGTGTGTGTGTGTGTGTGTGTGTCTGTGTGTGGGTGGGTGGGTGTGTGTGTGTAATTTCTTATAAAAGATATATATTTCGGCATATACTCCTAAAAGTTTCCGAAATATTTCTAATTGTAAGCTCAATGAAGGTGTATTACAAAATTCAGAGCATATATACTTTATAGTTGCATTCTAATGACCACGGGAAAAATAAATCCCAAATCATAATTTTTCATATTCACTTCAATATCTTTTACTTTAATATTTCGGCAAATACCTGTAATTTTTCTTAATTCTTCCGACAAGCAAAACACTTTTATTTTTATTTTTCATTTTTCCTTTATTTTTTGTTGTTGTTTTTTTTTTCGAAAATTAAAACATTTTCTTACGCGCATTTCACAGCAAGATCTTTTCTATCAGTCCAGCATTAAAATCATTACCAGCAAGTATATGTTTTCTATATTAGTAAAATTCTATACTAGATGAAAGAAAATGGATTTAATGATACAATATTTAAATTTATTCAGAATTCCGAAGAATTGTTTCGAACGCAGAAATGTCGTTTTATCCCAAAGTGTAGGCGTTCTTTATGACATGCATTGACATTTGATACTTTGTGACTGAAAGAGAATTGTTTCAATGAAATTTGAATCAGTTCAAACGAAGTAGCCACATCTGTGGCGTTGTATTTACAATTAGTCATCGCATGATTTTCACGTCAAATAATCAATTTAATAGACACGTTTTTATTGGGAAGAATTGAAGATATCAGCGTTAAAAAATTATTTGACATTAAATGATCTCTTCTTTTTTTTTAGATAAGTCGCTCCTCCGAGAATCCTGTTTATCATTGTGTTGAGAGCACAAATGAACCATAATACTCGACTTTGACCTATGCACTTTAATTCTCAGCCAATGTAAAGGCTTCACAGGCACATTCTAATGTTGGACATCTATTTTACATCATTCCTCTATCTTATATAAATAGACATTTTGTCCGTCCGTATGTCCGTCACAATTTTTTTAAACGTAATAAGTACACTGCGGAATTTTGTTTTTAATGTTTAAAATGCATTGCTGAATTTGTCTAATTTTGAAATATCTTCACTACTTTTAGAAATGGAAAAATATTGTATTGATGGTAAATAATAAATTCCCAACAAATAAAGCGGAGGCCATGACCGGAGATCTTCGGTCTGAGGTTCTACCAACTTACCGATTTGGACTTAATAAGATACATTGCGGAATTTGTCTAATTTCGAAATATCAGAAATCTTAACTGCTTTTAGAAATGATAAATAATAAATTCCCAACAAATAAAGCAGATGCCATGAGCGAGAATCGAAACCGAAACCTTGAGGTATTCCGTCTGAGGTTCTACTAACTGACCTATTGGAACTTTCTTATAAATCGAGCTTAAAACATTACATTAACAAAATAATTATAGCTTTGATGTGACGTCATAGATTTATGATTTACTTCATGTTTTAAAACATGAATTCAAGCATAAGCGATAATAATAAAAATTAAATAAATGAATGGGTAAACATTATCAATAGCGTTGGAAATTATTCTTAGAGTCTAAAACAATTTATTTTGCTTTAAATACGTATTGTATGTAGTTCTTTCACAATTATAGAATCCTCTGTTTATTTCTATATGTTGTATTTCGGCTGTGGCTTTAAAGAATAACGATACATTGATGTATAAACAGATAAGGATATATCTTTATTGACGATGGCGGTGAACGAGTGGGGGTTAGCGAGGAAGGGGGATGCATGCATGCACAGGAATTTGACGAGGTGGTTTTCTCTGGCCTAATCGCCAGTCGACTGACTCTCTCAATTTCGGATTGATATTATGTATTAATTCATGGCACTCACGTATCCCCCTGCAAACTTCCATTGTGGGATTTCGCCTTCGCTGTCAATGTAGCCACTCCCCTAGGGCGTTTTTGTATCGACGGAGCATTTTCGTCTGCAGCTAACTTTTGCATGTGGTTTCAATCAACAATTGTTTTATTTCTGACAATCCACCGTGTTTATTTCTTCTGGCCAGGTGACTTCGACTCAAATCAACAATGGTTTTATTTTCGACAATCAATCATGTTGTTTTCTTCCGGTACAGATCTATGTCTGTGTCAAGTACGTTTATTCCCGCCAGATGACCTTTTCGGTACACCCTGCCTGTATATTCAACATATATTGCAGTTGCATATTTCTTTCATGTTTCATTTGTTATAATGGAGAATAGAAAGTGGACCGTAGGTTTATTTTTGGCAGTCTCGTAACTCTCGCTTCCCTTATTTTGTCATTTAGTCCTCACATTCCATGAGCGATGTTTCTGACAAAGGGGGAAGAATTGCTTTTTTTATACACCATCCACTATGACTATGCAATCCCTACAGCTGCATATCTAGAAACGGAGCTGTTAAACTTGACATCGTAATATGGGACAAAAGGGAGAAAATAGCAACCCTAGTTGAAGTCAGTGCCCCTAATGATGCAGGATTAAACAGAGCAGAAAGGGAAAAGATTACGAAATACCAAGGTCTTATGTACAGCCTGAAAAAAAAATGGAATCTTATGAAAATCTCCATAATACCAGTAATTATAGGAGCAACAGGACTAATGAAAAGGAATTTCAAAAGCTATCTGGCGAGTATACCCGGTGAACCAAGTGCAAGAGAAATACAAACAATTGCATTTAAAGGGACGGTTAGAATCTTTAAAAGATCTCTAGGCTGGAGTGCCTGAAATAGCCGGTGAATGTCTGGCATCCGGTAGGATGCCCCATCTCCAGCAAAAACGGAAAGATAAGAAAAAGAAAAAAAACATGGTCGCACACACGTGCTTACTACTATTCTCGGAACTGACTTCCAACGAACATTTCATCATGTAAGATTTGTAAGATTTGTACATATCATGGACGGCGGCACCGGGGGAGCAGGGGGGGGCTCAAGCCCTCCCCACACACTTTTTGACTTGCCCCCCACCCACTTTACGGTCATCAATAATGAAGTTATATATGCATGTGTTTAACCGCCCCCCACACACTTTTTAGGAGAGCCCCCCCCCCACTTTTATAACTGTCCCGCCGGTCCTGCATATATAAATATTTTGTGTTACTTTTGAACTACGTTTTATTCTTCGTTCAACTTATGCATGCTTTATCATACATTCAACTTTTATACATGTTTTTCCATGTTTTTCCATGTTTTTCCATGTTTTTCCATGTTTTTACTCTTTTAAACATTTCTTTACACAATCTTAATGTAAGCGTACATCTTAGCATTTTCTCTAAGACACAATATCTTAACAAGCAAAAGTCGGCGCTCCTACAGTTATATCATTTTAGGGGAATAATGTAATTAGATAGATTGGAACCAATGTCACGGTTATAATATGTGACCTAATGGAATAATAACTAGCAGTATATTGAATTGATAAAAACATATACATTATAATATTGTAACATAATTTAAAATTCGAAAAAGTTTATAAAATAAAAATCTGTATATCACATTATCTTAAATTAGAATTGAATATGATTACGACCTATAGGAAGTTAAACCCGAAATTTTTTTAAATAAGTAAACAATCGTAGTAAATGGAAAATGATACGTAAAAGTTCCCATTCTCCTTTTAAGATAAAAATATTGTGAATTTTTTATATATAAAATTAAATTAGTATTAAATAAAAATTAAAAAATATTTTTTTTTTAATTGCATAAATATAATACTTCAATACAATTTTAAAAAGCATTGAGTAATATTCAATTACCTACGGCGAAAATAAAAATATGTAATGAAAGGAGTCAGTGCTAAATATGATATATAATTTTATTAAAAATAGAAAAATATTGTGAATTTATTATATATAACATTAAATTAGTATTAAATAAAAAATTTTTTTAATGTTTTCTTAATTGCATAAATAATACTTCAATACAATTAAAAAATCATCGAGGAATATCCAAGTGATAGACACTTCAATTACCTACGGCGAAAATAAAAATATGTAATGAAAGGATTCAGTGCGAAATATGATACCTAATTTTATTAAAAATAGAAAAATATTTTCGAAAAATATTATAAATACTACCGATAATCTCCAAAATATTTTCGAAACATATTATAAATACTAATGATAATCTCCAAAATATTTTCGAAACATATTATAAATACTACCGATAATCTCCAAAATATTTTCGAAACATATTATAAATACTACCGATAATCTCCAAAATATTTTCGAAAAATATTATAAATACTACCGATAATCTCCAAAATATTTTCTAAAAATATTATAAATACTACCGACAATCTCCAAAATATTTTCTAAAAATATTATAAATACTACCGATAATCTCCAAAATATTTTCTAAAAATATTATAAATACTACCGACAATCTCCAAAATATTTTCTAAAAATATTATAAATACTACCGATAATCTCCAAAATATTTTCTAAAAATATTATAAATACTACCGATAATCTCCAAAATATTTTCTAAAAATATTATAAATACTACCGATAATCTCCAAAATATTTTCTAAAAATATTATAAATACTACCGATAATCTCCAAAATATTTTCTAAAAATATTATAAATACTACCGATAATCTCCAAAATATTTTCTAAAAATATTATAAATACTACCGATAATCTCCAAAATATTTTCTAAAAATATTATAAATACTACCGATAATCTCCAAAATATTTTCGAAAAATATTATAAATACTACCGATAATCTCCAAAATATTTTCGAAAAATATTATAAATACTACCGATAATCTCCAAAATATAGTTGCTGTACTTAGTTATTAATGGACTAGAAAATAGATAAGTCTGCGTACTTCCGGTGACCCGGGAAAGAGGGAAGTCACCTAAATTTATTATGTAACAAAGGAAAGAAAATAAAGAATAAGATAACTAAAAACCCGAAGAAAAATGAAATAACTGGGCGAAAAGAGCAAAGGACGCTCAGTGAAAATATATGTTTTGATTTGGGAATCTTTAGAATTATTACGTTCGACTTTTCTATCTGTGCAGAACTATGTTTTTTATTTAAAAAGCGAAGTAGAAGACCACTCCTCACATCATGTTGGTTTGCAGTTTCAACTTGTTAATTACTATCTTGCTTTCACTTGTTGCTGGATCTCAACAGTTTGAACCGAGAGAGGGATCTAGCTGTCGTACAAAGCTAGATCTCTATATTAACAATCTCGAGTACAGATACTCCTTCAGAAAATGACACTTTTCTAAATGAAGGAGTGGAACTCGTCTGACAAGACATTACAGTCATCATATATATATATATATATATATATATATATATATATATATACATATATATATATATATATATATATATATATATATATTATGGGGAAGTTTGAATTACCTACTGGGGAGTTTGAATTACCTACTAGACACTATCCTCGAGTGTCTTCGGTCTCTCTGTACAAGGGTTTGTCAGGACAACTTGACATGAGGATACTTACCCCTACATATAAACCCTGACCAAATATTCAAAATTACATAGTATCCGCAGCACAAATAAGATCCCCTCGGCACAGCTATACACTTGCTCATACGAGGAATAGTGCATTTTCTCCAAGTAATGTTGCCTCAAGTAACACCACGTAGCTGGATACTCTACCAGACTAGATGAATTCTTGTCCTGGAATCCGGTAAGACCAACAGACCACAAGAAAGATATACTATGACATACTTGACTGGTCAGTTGGGGGGAGAATAAATGTATTATACTTAACTTTTTTACTAACTCAATGTTTGAAAAATAAAGGAGAATTTTAATAGAATATTTGAATATCTATGTATCTCATATAGAGATCAAGTGTTAGCCCCAGGAAGGGGCCCCTTGATTTCTGAAAACTTCGACTGAAGTAAAATGAAACATTGAGAGAATATATATATATATATACAGTGGCGTAGCTAGACCTTTTGCCGCCCGGGGCGGTAGTAAAATTTGCCGCCCACCCCCCCCCCCCCCGGCATTTGGGTGCCCGGAAAATTCGTCCATGGATAATTCGCCCATGGATAATTCGGACTATTCTCTCCTTGATACATCCATGTTATTTGGCGAAAATTCGGACTTTAACAACAACGACAAAAAAGTAAATAAAAATGATTTTATCATTTCATAACATTTTCAGGTTTTCAAATGTTCTCATTTAAATTTATTATTATATAAAATTATAGTATAAAATTTCATATTTTTTGTTAACTTTTGTTTTTTTAAATTTTTTTCTCTACTTTCTATTTTTACCCTCTCAAAATGCCGCCCCCTCAGGTGTGCCGCCCGGGGCGGCCCGCCCCCCTCGCCCCCCCCCCCCCTAGCTACGCCAGTGTATATATATACTAGCATAACCTACCCCCTTCGGGCAGCAATTAATTATTTGAAAGAAGGGCGTATAGTTAAAAAAATGTTTTTACTCGGAGAATTCCAAAATTTTAACAACAAACGTTGGTAAATTTGTAGATTAACACCCTCAGCTAAATTACAACCCCTTCTTTAAAAAGTGGATTCTATTTTGGGGGGTGTTTCTAACTTATTAGGCCAGTTAAGTAATATATTTTTAACACTAACCCTAAGTTCGACTGGAAAGGTCGTAAAACCACACGTAATTGGCTATAAAAGTGCGCCCAACAAAAATAACACAGAATACATCTCAAATAGCAAAAATAAAAAAAAATGATTAACTGCCATAAAACGCTACAATGGCCTGAAAATGGAGAATCATTTGACGTTAAATTTATATGCGTAACTGATCCCCCAATTTAAATTCTGACTTAATTCTGTTGTTGTTTTCTGTTTTCACCATGTTTTTCAGGGTATTCATACGTGATGTTAATCTACAATAACACCAACACTTTTAACATTTTTATTTCTGCCTTGAAAATAAAGTATTTAATTTGTTCGATAATTCTAAAGTGATTTATTTAATTTTCACGGGAAAGCTTAACACACCAACATTTATATAAATAAAAAAAAAGAACGTATAGTTAAAAATTATAAGATTAAAAAAATAAAATATGTGTAATTTTGTAGATTAACACCTTCTGTTAATCCCGCCCCCACAAAAAAAATGTGATTCTGCTTTTTGGGACGATTACGTGTGAACACCGTGGAAAACGGAAAGAAGGACAAAAATAGTTTAGTTTTTGTATTGGGGGATCAGTTTCGTATTATATATTTAACGTAAAATGTTCCCCAATTCAATTTGTTTAGGGAAGTTAAGCAAATTGCAAATTTTGTTGTCACTAACCCTAAGTCCGAGTTGCAAGTTCAGAAAAACACACGTAATCGCCTAAAAAGTAGACCCCTTCCCCCCACCAACAAAAAAATACGCAACTGATTTAGTTCCCATAGCAAAACGGAGTCGTAAAAACTGTCGTAAAACTGGCCCGGAAATAGTGGATCAGTTTACATTGAATTTATATACGAAAAATTTCCCCTACTTTAAATTCTAAAATAATTGTTTTTCTTTTCTTCCTGTCAAGCTTTTCAGAGTGTTCAGACGTAATCACCTAGAAAAGGTAGAATCTAATTTTGAATGGGTGGGAGGCGGAGGTGATTCAGCGGAGAATTTTTTTTCGTAATCAGTGCTACTAAATTTTTTTTTCGATTTGTCGATGAGAATACTGAAAAGTTGTTTTTCAAATAACGCATTTAATTAGCTATTTAATAAAGTTATTTATTTATTGTTCACAAAAAAATGTACAAACTGCAAAAATAAGGAAAGAGAGAGGTGGAGAGAGGAAGCGAATAAGACATTTATTTACCTCCTCTCCAGGAGGTTAGGCACATGGCCAGATTTATCTTACTCCCACAAGGTAAGATGTGACCCAAGCTCGGGTCGGGAAAGTGGGACCTGAAAAGCCAGCGCCCGAGAAGGTGAGCACTCTGGCCATCAAATATTGCCTGGGCAGACCCGTCGGCATTCCCCGGTAGGGGCGCCTCAGGCAGTAAGCAATAAACTTACTCCTCCCCAAAGAGGGGAGGCAAAGCCTGGGAGGGTGAACCTCCTAGAACTGCACAGGACAGTACCTCAGACTGGCGGAATCAAGGCCCGAAGGCCAAGACAACACCGGTCTACAGAGTGAGCATCTATCGGAACAGATACTACACTTTGATCTTAGCCAAAAGGCCAAGGAGGAAATCACACTCTCCCACTCCCCCCTTTCTCTTTTCGCTTATGCCTCGCTCGTAGTCAGAGCTGATAGTATAAATTTAACGTGATTTATCCGATTCATTTGTTAAATAACTTTAATTGATTACTGTTAATATCGACGACACTATTGCATATAGATAGTAACAATAAGTTCGTGCAAATATAAATTAATACTATCAAATATTAATTAATTATTAACTGTTTAAAAAATAGTTATGCAAATTAGGCCTCCGAATGGTTCTCTTTTAATTGTTCATCTGTGATATATATTGAGAATCTGAAAACGTTTTAATGTATTATTGATTTAAATAACAGTAACCCGTTTTGATGGTAATACAGAAGTAACAAATGAACAAAACTTTCGCTGTTATTCAGTTAGATATATATATGTATATATATATGTATCTAAATGAATAAACGCGAAAGTTTTTTTCATTTGTCATGTATATATATATATATTTTTTTTTAATTTTATTTACATAGACATGTA
>OY744533.1:15728972-15731472 GCA_963556195.1 Sepiola atlantica
AAGCTGACTTACCGCTAGAAAATTCACAAAGAAAAAAAGGGGATTCAAGTATCTAACAGTGAAACAAAAACAGGGGACCTTAACTTAAGCGTGAAATATTAAAACAGGGATCATCAGCTGTTTACAATGTAACTGTTTCGGAGATTTAAAAACAGGACAGTTATAATATTCATGGCTCTCCAGTGGCACACAGGGTGGGCCAAAATAAGGGTCCTATCTTTAAATTTGAATAACTTGAATTTGAATAACTTCCACAAAATAAAAGTTAAACTCACCAAACTTTATGTGTGTGTAGACTGACCCTTCCGAGATTTTTTGAAATAAACAAAACAAATTTTAGCCGAAAAACACTTCTTAAAACTTACAAAAACTAAAGTATTGTTTTTTACACTGTTTTGAGTTTTTTAAGCAAAAATAATGTTTTCTAAATGAGGGTACGTTCCTTAGGGCTAATACGGCTCATGCTTGCTTCGGAAGGGGTCCTTTACTTATTCTAAAAAAAAAAAAATCAATAAATAAAAAAGTTATGAATTTTTAAAAATAGGACCCTTATTTTTGCCCACCCTGTATATATATATATATATATATATATATATATATATATATATATATATATAACAGAATTCGTCTGTTTAATTATACCTTTTTTTATTTTTTCAGTTTTTCTGATGGTCTTTTTTGCATTAAAATCAAAAAAAAATTAATAAATGTTCCATAGGTTTCACGAACGTTTTCGATTTTTCGTCGAATCATCCTCAGGTGTCAAAAAAGCAAATGAAGAAAAAAGCTGGAAAAAGGAAGAGAATTTTAAAACGAGAGCCGAGAAACGCGCAAAGAACCTTTTCGCATTGTTCAGATATTTTTAACGGTTAAATTATAGAAAACTGTACACCTGCGAGAACACGTAAACAACAACAAAAAAAACATAATTTATGTAAAACGCATTAGAATGAAATTCTCTACCGAACCCGGCTAATTTTAACGTGTGAAAAATAATGTTTTACTAATACACCTCAATAGAAACACCAAACTGTGTCTTCGCAAACATTTATTGAAAGAATAATCTGAAAACATCCTAATTCCATTAAAACTGAGTTTGTGTCTTCCAAAAAGAAATGGATTCTTTAACCCAAACTTACAATCCTATTAACCCTCATCCTCGAGTGGCTTTTGCCCTGAGAAGTGGTTACTCATTAGTATATATAAAAAAATTTTTAAAAAACATTGAGTTTTGTTTCATTCTTGTTTTCGTCTTTTTGTTTTCCGTAGTTTCCTGTCCAATGTCAATCGAATCGCTCAACAAAACTACATTCCAACGATTCCGGACATCCTTCATATCCGCCGAGCAACTCTGGGTGTCCAAGAGTCGATGTTTACAATCAACAAGCTTTCGTACAGGTCAGTTTTTTTGTTGTTTTTTGTTTTTTTTATACATTTTATCCCCTTCCCCTTCAACACACACACATTGAGTTTGAATTACCTACTAGACACCATCCTCGAGTGTCTTCGGTCTCTCTGTACAAGAGTTTGTATCACAGCTCTTCAGTGTGGCTAGACCAGCTAGTGCCTACAAATATATATATATATATATATATATATATATAGATATATAGATATATAGATATATATATATATATATGTGTGTGTGTGTGTGTGTATGTATGTATATATATATGTATATATATATGTGTGTATATATATATATATATGTATATATATGTATATATATGTATATATATATATGTATATGTATATGTATATATATGCATGTGTGTGTGTGTGTGTGTGTGGGTGTGTGTGTGTGTATGTGTGTGTGTATCTAGGCAACATCTTCTCTTGCAGGCAAGTATTGTTGAATATAAGTAACAACTCATGTCTAGATATCCTTTCAATAGTCCGAATCAGGATCTTAGTTTCGGAGGGGAATTGGCTGATGAATTTGCCATAATTTGGATTTGTCTCCCAAGTGAAAGGATCTACCAAAGGATATCTAGACATGAGTTTTGATTTACTCCTCTCCAGGAGTTAGGCACAAGGCCAGTTTTTATCTTACTCCCACAAGTAAGATGTGACTCAAGGTCGGGTCGGGAAAGTGGGGTTTAAAAATTGCCTGGGCAGCCCCGTCGGCATTCCCCAGTAAAGGCGCCTCAGGCAGTAAGCAATAAACTTACTCCTCCCAAAAGAGGGGAGGCAAAGCCTGGGAAGGTGGACCTCCCAGAACTGCACAGGACAGACCCATTGACCGGCGTAAATCAAGACCCGAAGGCCAAGACAACACCAGTGTATGGGGTGCAGTATCCATCGGAACAGATACTACACTTTGATCTTAGCCAAAAGGCAACAATAATATATATATATATATATATATATATATATATATATATATATATATATATATATATATATATATACAGGGTGATTCATAAGTCACTTCGCTATTTATTTTTGAAATTTTAAAGTAAAAAAATACGGTAATACAAAACAAAAAGTTTATTCAACA
>OY744533.1:15738972-15828972 GCA_963556195.1 Sepiola atlantica
TGTCAGAGATTGCTTCTGGATTGCTTTTGGATTGCTTCTGGATTGGTCATTAGGACCCGTTCGGTTGCCACCACTATTCATAGTGTCGGGACGAGTCCATGTAGTGACGCAATAGGGTAGATCAGCATAACAGCTTTTTATACAATTTATTAGTTGTGTAAGCGCAAGTTTCACACAGTTTTTATAATAGCAGTTTGCGTTTGATTGAATTATGTTGATAATATACACATTTAATAGGGAACATTAGATCTATAATAAGACACACATTTAATAAGGCCCATATCTATAATAAGACACACATTTAATAGAGCCTATTAGGTCTATATTAAGACACACATTTAATAGGGCCCATGTCTATAATAAGACACATATTTATAGGGCCAATTAGGTCTATAATAAGAAACACATTTAATAGGGCCCATTAGGTCAATAATAAGACACACATTTCATAGGGCACATTAGGTCTATGATAAGACACACATTTAATAGGGTCAATTAGGTCTATGATAAGACACACATTTAATAGGGTCCATTAGGTCTATTATAAGACACACATTTAATAGGGCCAATTAGGTCTATAAGAAACACATTTAATAGGGTCCATTAGGTTTATAATAAGACACACATATAATAAGACCAATTAGGTCTATAATAAGACACACATTTCATAGGGCCCATTAGGTCTATAATAAGACATACATTTCATAGGGCTCATTAGGTCTATAATAAGACACACATATAATAGGGCCAATTAAGTATTTCATAAGACACACATTAAATATGGCACATAAGATCTATAATAAGACACACATTAATAGGGAACATTCGATCTATATTAAAACACATTGGATCTATAGTAAAACACACATTTAATAGGGCCAATTAGGTCTATGATAAGACATAAGGCATATAATAGATTCAATTAGATCTATAATAACACACACATTTAATAGGGTCCATACAATCATATTCAAACTATTTCCTTTTCTCATATAATTTCTCAGTACTCGGACTTATACTTAAGTCTTTGGGCCATACCATCAAGTTGAACCGGGGCATCACCAGAGCATCACCAGACCTGTGCACGTCACTAGTTTTAACGATATCAGTATATTTTGATTACATTATGTCAGTAACATAGTCCCCTCGTTCTTTACTGGTCGTCAAATCGAAAATCTGTTACAACACAAATAAAAATGCTGAAAACGAGAAAGTTTTTTTCGTATTGCTTACAATTCTTTTTTGCACACTCCGCTTTATTGTTACAGCCAACTCCCCAAATTGGGGGAGCAAAAGCTTAACGTCTCCTCATTTAGATCGTCTAGTTTGTTCTTTGATGTTTTACCCAATCTTCTCGCGATCAATGACGCACATCAGCAATTTTTTTTTATATATTCCTCAGTCAGCAAACTTCAAAATGAAAACAAAAAAAATGTTTACAATTTAGATTTTAGTCTCAACCTTGCAATTATCAAAACAATCAGAGTCGTATTCCAAACTTAACGTCTGCCTACACCCCTGCCCTACATCACGGTTTCTATACTCATTTCTATTCGGCCTTTTTCGATTACCCTCGAATAATCTCATTACAAAAAATGCACAGGACAAATCCTTTTGTATTTCTCTTCATTTTTCTAATTACAGTGTTTGATTTTGTATTATTTGTATAATTCAGACTACTGTTCTCATCTGGGATGGTATTCTCACAACGTTTCGGCCGATGTAACCTTCAACTTCTTTCAGGTGCATCTCGTCAAACTCGGGATATCTGCACAGAATTTCGAATGCAACCATTCCGTCTTAAGTAATTCTTAATTATATTCTTAGTATCGCCCGTACTGAGGATTGAACATTCAACCTCCAGAAGACCATAACTTAGAACTGATTATATTTAGCACTTTATCCGTTGCGCCACGGATCCATGTGAGAAACACATCAAAGATGAGAACAGTAGTCCGAATAATCCAAATAATACAAATTATCAATCCTCATCTCAAAATTAAGAAACATAACAGTGAGAGAGTTTATAAGTTTTATTAGACTTATTGATAAATCAATTTCAATCTATGCCTGCCTTTCCCACCAAGTTTCAGTCATGAATATCCAACAGTCTTTGTTTTATTTCTGTTTAATAATAAGCACACCTTGTTACAATGTACAGAATTGTTAATAACTTTGACACGCTTCTCTCTTGGCCTTGGCCTTATTTGAGCTGTGATGCCCCTTTTCAGTTCAGTTGCGGATTGTTTCAATAGACATCATCTTTGAGGTAATCCCACAGATAAAAATCTGATGGTGGGGGCTTCAGGTCCGGTGAGTGTTAAGACCGTCCAGGATCACACATCTTTCTGATGAGATGATGATCACAGTGCCCTTCCTATTGAACAGCGATAAAACAGAGACTGTTGGACATTCATGGCTGAAACTTGGTGGACAAGTCAGGCATTTTAATATTTCAATATTTTAATATTTTTCATTTTAATATTTTTCATCAAAATTAACGAAATGCTATTTTTCATTTTAATATTTCAATATTTTAATATTTTTCATTTTAATATTTTTAATCAAAATTAACGAAATGCTATTTTTCATTTTAATATTTTAATAAATTTTAAATGTAAATTTTTCATTTTAATATTTTAAAATTTTTCATTTTGATATTTTAATAAATTTAAATGTAAATTTTTCATTTTAATATTTTAATATTTTAATTTTTTAATTGGTGGACAAGTCAGGCATAGGCTAAAGTTTATTTGTACAAAATATGGTTGGATTTCAAAAAAAGAATTATGAATTTTATTAACAATTCGATGGGCGCCATTTTTCTTTCTTTTTTTTTGGTGGTGGTGGGGTGGGGGGTCACCCTGTATGTTGTTTATGCCTACATTTCCGCCATGATATACTTTTGTTTATCAACATGCACACATAGTGCCCTAAATTACAGCGAGACATACTTTTATTTTTGTGAATTTCAACAAAGTTGTGTCTTATTGTTTGCAGATAAGTTTTTTTTTTTTAATGACTGTAAAACCTATCTTCCCATAAAAGGATGAGGATGGATCAAAATGTTTGCAGATAAAATTATCTGGGTGTTTACCTTGCTTTTAGTTACCTGCCATCTGTTTCGTGCCCGCCTCTGTATTGTTCAGACCCTCCAAAAGAGAAGCTAGTTTTTCGACCATGGAAAACAGATATTTTGAGATAAGGTCGATGTCAAATTTTTGTTGAAACTCGAATGGAAAGGAACACAGATCATAGAGGCTTTAGAAAAAGTTTATGGAACTCATGCTCTAAAAAAGACTGAATTCAACAAATGATCCTGCGATTCAAAGAAAGAGACGACTTTGAAGACGAGCCTCACTCAGGAAAACCAGGAACCTCACAAAATAGCGAAAACATCGAGAATTCTTCAAAGTCGGTCTTCGAATCAGGAAACATCGACTTAAGAAGTGCATCGAATCGTTACGTGGCCTTTTGGCCAAGATCAAAGTGTAGTATCTGTTCCGATGAATACTACACCCTATAGACCGGTATCATCTTGGCCTTCGGGTCTTGATTAAGCCGGTTTGTGGGTTTGAACTGTGCAGTTCTAGGAGGTTCACCCTCCCAGGCTTTGCCTCCCCTCTTTGGAGAGCAGTAAATTTATTGCTTACTGCCTGAGGCGCTCCTACCGGAGAATGCCGACGGAGCTACCCAGGCATTTTTCGTAGGCCAGAGTGCTCACCTTCTCGAGCGCTGGCTTTTCAAATCCCACTTTCCCGACCTTGTGTCACATCTTAGCGTTGTGGGAGGAAGATAGATAAAAAAGCTTATGTATATATATATCTTTTTTTTTGTAAAATAAACTAATTTCTTGAAAATTCTGCAAAGTTTCTGATCCACCCTCGTATACTTAGGGGTGAATTTGGGGACATGTGTGCCAAAAATCTACGATGTTTCTCAAGTTAACTCAGCTAAATCAGAGAAAGCCATAGAATGACTATGACTTTGTTTTGTTGTATATTGGGATTGTGCTTAAAGGAATGACAATGAACACTTTGAGAGTCCCTAAAAAATACCACAGCGGGTAAATGTATTATTTAAAATATATATATATATATATATATATATATATATATATATATATATAAATTGATTAAGCAAGTTCAAATATATTGATAAAATGAAGTTAAAAACCAATATTTTTTAAAAAGTGCTCCATACAAAATAGAACTGTATAAATAAACTTTGTATAAACATTAAAACAGCCTACAAATATTAAATCGCGTTTCTGTGCTAAGCGCACGTCATCGAGGGGTACAAAAATAATATGATGTGCAGTTAGCACTAACACACGCGAGTTACTTTGTGTAGGCTGTTTTAATGTTCATATAAAGTTTATATGTATATATATATATATATATTAATGTTCATATAAAGTTTATATGTATATATATATATATATATATATATATATATATATATATATATGTATATATATATATATATTGAACAAACGCAGTAATGTATAGTATTTAAATAATATAATTGCTATTAACTATCATAGAAACTACGATCAAACACTTGTGATACACGCTCTCTCTATATATACATATAATTCCCTTGCTTCCATATATATATATATATAAATATGTGTGTGTCTGTGTGTCTGTGTGTGTGTGTGTGTGTGTGTGTGTGTGTGTAGGCACTAGCTAGTCTAGCCACACATTAAGAAATATATATATATATATATATATATATATGTATATATATATGTGAGAGCAAGGAATTTGAATTGGCAGCTAGACATGAAAACAAATGAAGCCAGATTTTTAAAAAGAATTAAAGACGTTTGCAAAAGATAATAAAGAAGATATAAAAAAAGAAAAAAAAAGAAAAAACGTAAAAATCGGTATAGAAAGCAGAAAGAGAAAAAGAAAGAAAGAAAACGTCTCATGGAAATAGAGTGAGGATGGGGAGTATCTGACTTCCCTCCCCGTATTCGTCAGGCAGTTTTTTACTCACTAATTTTGGGTGACGAAACGGATATATATATATATATATATATATATATATATATATATATATATATATATATATATATATATATATATATATATATATAAATACAAATAAATACAAATTACTGTTTATTATAAAGTGAAGGATCAGGTCTTATTGGAGTTTTGTATTTTCTTACTATAACATTTGTATCTTCTGAAATAACATTCTAATTATCCAACGAATTATTTGATTTGACAGATTATTAGATTTAAATTTAAACCAATAAGATTATTAGATTTAAATTTAAATCAATAAGATTATTAGATTTTAATTTAAACCAATCAGATTATTAGGTTTTCATATAAACAAATCAGATTATTAAATTGTAATTTAAACCAATCAAATTATTAGATTTTAAGTTAAACCAATCAGATTATTTGATTTAAATTTAAACAAATAAGATTATTAGACTTAAATTTAAACCAATCGGAGTTTTAGATTTTTATTTAAACCAATCAGATTATTAGATTTAAATTTAAACAAATCAGATTATTGAATTTAAATTTAAACAAATCAGATTATTAGATTAAAATTTAAACCAATCAGATTATTAGATTTAAATTTAAACCAATCAGATTATTAGATTTAAATTTAAACCAATCAGATTATTAGATTTAAATTTAAACCAGTTGGTCTCGACAGAGAGGATGGCAAATGGGCCAATAGCTTCACCAGTGTTTCTGTTTGCAAACAGAAGTCGTTAATATGGGATGCAACTTGTTTTGACACCTTTGCGCCCTTATTAGTAATAAACCTTGGACATGTAACAGCGTCAGCAGAGGACCTCAAGCAATCAAAATACGCCAGTCTTCTCCACAGATTTTTGTTCCAACCAATCGCTGTTGAGACGAGTGGAGTGATAGCCTCGCCACGCCACACAGGATTCCCTCAACAGACTTAGTCTTTATTTATTTTTTTTTTTTTTGCAAGACTTTCAATAAATATATCATTTTCAAGCAAAACTTTTTCCCTTTTTTTTTTCTTCGTTTTGTTGGTATTAATCCCAGGGGTGGGGGCGGGGGATCAGTAAAGACAGAAAAAATGTACGGCAAGACGACAGTTTAAAGTAAGGTAAAGTCCAGGCGATATGTTGCACTGGTTGGAACGTGTTTGGTTAAGGAAATTGATCACATTATAAGAAATATCCATGTCTGTGAAAATGATATATTTATCGAAAGTCTTGCCTAAAATAAATAAAAAACGAAAATAAATGATTTTATTTATTCTATATTGCATCCT
This sequence comes from Sepiola atlantica, assembly GCA_963556195.1. NCBI lineage: Eukaryota > Metazoa > Mollusca > Cephalopoda > Sepiida > Sepiolidae > Sepiola > Sepiola atlantica. The sequence goes on from OY744533.1 coordinate 15,745,255, forward strand.
ATTATTTCAGAAAGAGAAAGTTGAGGAAATAAAAGAAAAATTAAGAACTTAGCTTTTTTTTCTTTTTTTTTTTAAATGACACCCATAAGCTTCAGTTGAAATTTTGGTCTCCATTCACGGTCGGTGGCAGATATAAATATGTCTTAACTACAGACTGATGTGGTTGGTTGGGACTATATTTTCTATTTAGTTAGAGAGATAGAAGTTTTAATATAAATATGTTACACACACTTTATAACCTCTTTTATTTTGCTTTTTATGGACCCGGGCAACACCGGTTAGCCCTGCTAGTCTATACATCAAAAATGACCCAAAATATTTGGGATGTGAAGACGAACGTGGGTTCACCTAAAAAACATTGTAACATATTTTCTTTTTCTTTTTTCATTCCCAGAATTCCATGCAGGACAGTTTGCAGACGTTTAGCGATGTCGTGAATAACCAGTTTTTGGAAAAGACTGATTTCATTATTTTATTCAACAAGGAAGATTTATTTATCCGAAAATTGAAATTCACTCAATTATCCAGATGTTTCACAGAATATAAAGGTAACAACTTTTGGGATTTTATATCTTCGCATATACCATATTTTTTTAAACATAAGACATGCCCCCCCCCCTCCAACTGATGATTGCGTCTTATGACATTATCTCGTGGAAGGAAGTTTCATGATAAAAAATAGTGCCTCTTTTATGAACTAGCTATTAAGATAGGTGGGCGTGAGTTGGAAAAGTGAGGAATTATGGGAAGAAGGAGAGAGGGTATATAAAACCCAGTAAGAGACCAGTAAATGAGAAAGGTTTATTTTATTTTGTGCTTTTGGCAAACTAAAAAAAAACAGGTGATAGTTGAGAGAAGAAGAAGAAGAAGAAGGACTGTTCAGAGAGAGAGAGAGAGAAAGAGAGAGAGGGAGAGGGAGAGAGAGAAAGAAAGAAAAGGGCAACCAAGAAAGACCTGAATAAACGAAACCTAAAAATATTATTTCTCTTTTCGGAGAGTAGATTCATGACAGACAACTGATGTCCGCAAGTTCGGCTCAATTTGGTGCCTATTTTGCATTTCATGTTTCTTCACTGAAGTCTAATCATCAACTAAAATCCAACTTCAAATCTTTCCTATGATCACATGATCACACTAACCAATCAATGTTCTATCCCTCCTAATTGGAGACACAGCTGACCTTAAACGTTATAACATGTTCCTAATTATCTTACCTCTCCATGAGGGCAGAGTTAGACACATGGTCGGTTTTTAATGTGGGAAAAATCCAGCTCCCCAAAAATGGGCACTCTGGATTGGAATAACAAATTTAAATTGCCTCAGTCTAGAAAGAGGACAGAAAAGATGAAGTGTAGTATCAGAACAGATACTACACTTTGCTCTTAGCTAAAAAGCCAAGGAGGTCGCTATTTACTTCCTTCCCCATGAGGGGGGGAGTTAGACACACGGTTGGTTTTTAATGTGGGGAAAATCCAGCTCCCCCGCACTCTGGTTTGGGACAAAAATAAAACTTGCCTCAGTCTAGAAGTATTTCTCCTTTATTAACCAAGGACAGAAAAAGATGAAGTATGGGATCAGAACAGATACTACATTTGAAATATTGATTTACAGAAAATATTAAAAAATTTACATTTCAAACAAATTAGGCACAAGGCCATCAAAGTGTAGGATTGGGTGTCGTTGGTCATCGTTGGTCTAAAATGATAAAAAATGTCTACCCTACTCTTAACTAGAATTTTGTTCTTGGCCTTTTGGCTAATGGCCTTGTGCTTAATTTGTTTTGAATATTAACATGTATTTTCTGCAAATAAATTTTTCAAAGTGTAGTATCTGTTCCGATGGATACTGCATCCCATACTGGTGTTGTCTTGGCCTTCGGGTCCTGATTTACGCTGGTCAATGGGTCTGTCCTGTGCAGTTCTAGGAGGTCCACCTTCCCAGGCTTTGCCTCCCCTCTTTGGGGAGGAGTAAGTTTATTGCTTACTGTCTGAGGCGCCTCTACCGGGGAATGCCGACGGGGCTGCCCAGGCAATTTTTAAACCCCACTTTCCTGACCCGACCTTGGGTCACATCTTACTTGTGGGAGTAAGATAAAAACTGGCCTTGTGCCTAACTCCTGGAGAGGAGTAAATCAATACCCTTAACTAGAATCATCACAGTCACCACAATACCACATTTACACTAGGTAGCCTTCCTACTTCAGATAAAACACAATTTGTTGGAAATTTTATTTTTTTATAAATGTATACTACGCTTTGCTCCTAGGCAAAAGGCCAAAGAACATATCAACCATAACAAATAGCTTGTAGCATCTGGGAAATCATATTAACACTTAAAGAAAGGTAACATTTAACGATAACAGTACTTAGCCCTGCAGATAAGAAGCCCTCGTCTAAATTAGCCAAAGTAGCATGTACAACACACACTGAATAAGGAACGGAACGCGTGACGATGTGAAGCTAACAGCAAAAATGATAACGAGGCTGCAAATAAATTAGATTATCAATTCGTAAACTGGAAATGCATGTAAGCGTCTAAGGGGAATAACTCTTGTCGACTTATGTCAATACGACAGGATTAGTACAGGTCCACCGTTGGCACACGCGACACTCTATTAATCAAAAGTTTATTATGTTTATATATTTGTATGTACAGGATTCACACCATGGATCTGTCTGTCTGAAGCCGAAGCTATACTATTACTTCTGCTAATGTACTATTCTACTAGTTTTTAATGCTCAATTCAGGGGAATTGTAGTATCTGTTTTGTTATCATGATACCATTCTCGCAAGCATTACCTCCTCCTTTTTTCTTTGAGGGGGGGGGGTGCGCAGTGTAATGTGTTCTATTGTCATAAGACCATCCTCTCAGACATTATATCCTCCTTGAGCGGTTAATGTACTATCTGTTCTGTGGTCATGATACTATCCTCCTAAGCATTACCTCCTCTTTTTTGGATGGGATACTGTGCTATCTGTTCTGTGGTCGTGACACCATTCGCTTAGGCATTGTGTTAGGGTGTGTTAATGCAGTATATGTTTGTTCGTCATGATACCATCTTCCCAGGCATTGCCTCCTCTGGTCGTATATATTTGCTAGTACAAATAAAAGACGAAAATCGTCTTTCTATCCGCTTTTCATACTCTCCCCATCCAATACAGACCGAAAAAACAATTATAAATTAGTTAACCTTAGAAAGTGTTTATAGTAAAAAAAAAAAAACGTTGAGATTAACATACTCCACATTGTGGCATTAATCGATTTTTAATTTGAACACTAAACTCTCACTTTATAACCAATCGATTTTTAATCTAAACACTACACTCTCACTTTATAACCAATACATTTTAAATTTAAACACTAAACTCTTACTTTATAAGCAATCGATTTTTAATTTGAACACTAAACTCTCACTTTATAACCAATCGATTTTTAATCTAAACACTACACTCTCACTTTATAACCAATACATTTTAAATTTAAACACTAAACTCTTACTTTATAAGCAATCGATTTTTAATTTAAACACTAAACTCTTACTTTATAAGCAATCGATTTTTAATTTGAACACTATACTCTCACTTTATAACCAATACATTTTCAATCTAAACACTAAACTCTCACTTTATAACCAATCGATTTTTCATCTAAACACTAAACTCTCACTTTATAACCAATCAATATTCAATTTAAACACTAAACTCTCACTTTATAACCAATCGATTTTTAGTTTAAACAGTAAACTCGGACTTTTAACCAATCAATTATGAACCAAATTATTTGAGGAGAGTAGAAAGTGACTAACCTGGGGTTACTTTCGGCAGCCTCGTAACTCTCGCTTCCCTTATTTTGTCCTTTAGTCCTTACATTCCATGAGTGATGTTTCTGACAAAGGGGGAAGAATTGCTGTTTTCTGGGTCGGAATCTATTTATCTAACACTTATCGTTGGTAGTTTTTGACCTTGAAGTAGTATTTTTTTAGCTCCTTACATCAAGTGGCTTTATGTCTTGTCTGGAGTGATTTCCATAAAAACACAAAACTGTGACTATAACCAATCGCTTTTTAATCTAAACACAAAACTCAAACGATTTTCCATCTAAACACTAAACTTTGATTTTATAACCAATCGATGTTCAACCCACCCCGGCTGAATGCTGTTACAGTTTACAGTCTGAGTTGAGGCAACTTTATCTGTGTTTCTAACCTAAGTTGTCTATTGTCTGAAAACCAGATTATATTATATTATTGACTAACTGCGTAAAATATGTTTGCGGTTAGTAAAGTCATTCGGGAACTTGGTTAAATAAGAGTTTGTGTACCAACAGCAAGATAATGACATACAGAGTGGTTGTCATTTCAAGTTTGTTGTAGGGCTAGGAGAGCTGAAGTGCGTCTAGATCAAACACATCTCCCGATCACCTAAATGACACTGCGGGTGTGCGCTTTTGTTCTAAGTGATGTGCCTAATGAGAGCTCCTCTAAAGAAAGGAGGAAACTGAGGCAGTCACCGTTCAGAAGAGCACCCGAAACAAAAGACTCCACCCTCGGTGTCATTTATGTGATCAAGAGATCAGGGTAAGGCTGGTGGACGTGATGATCCTGAACCTGGAATGAGTGATGGAAGTGGCATCGACTTGCCTCGGCATCAAACAGATTAAGCAGTTCCACATCTGCTTGCTGCATTCCATCGTGCGTATTCATTGGCAAAACAGATTGGCAAAACAGACTGGCAAATTTAGAGGTTCTGGAATTTGTCAGCCTGAAAAGCATTGAAGCGATGGAAATTTCCGCTCAGCTACACTGGAATGGCTACATTGTCCATCTGTGAGGAAATGTTCAGTAATTCTTCAAATGGCTACATTGTCCATCTGTGAAAAAATGTTCAATCATTCTTCAAATGTTTCAGGAGTGTGGATAAAGTGTGCCTATATACTATCATAAAAAGTACAATATAGTAAAGAGAGCTTATCAGACCATCAAGCGCATTGCCCCAAGAGTGCCATGCTGCATCATGTAACTCTGCAGTTTGACGCAACAGCCAAACTAAACTATGCACTAGGGAGGAGCACTAAACAAAAGCGATCTGCTCCGCAATTGGCATCTGTGTGATCCTAAGATCAGGGGGGAGTGTGGTTGTCACGAAGATGAGAAGGAAAGTGCAGTCAAGTGTCTGTGTTGTTGCCGATGTTTGATGAAGACGCATCACTCTATGTTTATACAAATGAGACTGCCTCACTCAGTCGGTGGTTTGCTCACCAAAGCACCTCATAATTTTACGTAAACAAATTCAATTCAATTCAATTAATTTAGCAAAAAATGAAACAAACATATTTCAGTTGCCATGTAGGTAAAGGGTGGTAGAAATTTACACAGAAGAGGATAGAGTAGTCCAACATCTGTCCAAATTCATCTTGAATTGATGAGTTGTTGGTGCATTTATTACCTCTCTTGGGAGACTATTCTAAGGTCCAGGGATCCTGATTAAGAAGGTCGCCCACCTCGGCGGTGAAATAGTTTCTTGTGGTGACCGTGTAGACCTCTTTCTGGTGCAGGAGTTAATAATAGGTCCTGAGGTATATCGTAATGACCATTGAGAAGATTGTAGACCAAAATGAGATCACTGTGTAATCGTCGGCGCTCAAGAGAGAAAAGGTTAAATTTATTGAGCCGACTTTCATAGGGCAGATCCCATAGATCCTGCACCATTCGAGTAGCCAGTCTTTGAACTCTTTCCAGATGCTGAATATCACATATTAGATATGGAGCAGAGGCCTGGACACCATGCTCTAACAGTGGTCTGACGAGGGATACATAAAGTGGTAAAAATATTTCAGGAGTGAGTTTGCAGAAAGAGCGTCGAATGAGAAATAGAGTGCTCTTTGCTTCTTTTCGTAAAAATGGGGAGTTGTTGCTTGCAGAGATCTGCCCTTATCGACCTCAGCAAGCTACATCTATTACTAATGGAGATTTGATATCTGTCTGTCTGAAGTCAGAACGAAACTATTATTTCTACTATCTTTTAATGTTCAATTCAGTGTAATATAGAGGATAGCACGGTGGATAACGATGCGGACTGATGACCTAGGTGTACCGGGTTCGAATCCAGTTCGTTCCACAGAAACACTTTTAATCAACCTCCCGGAGAGGAGGTCAATAAAATACTATTTCAAACTAATTTACTGGTTTTAAATGATAAATTCAGACGGACGGAGGAAGGGTAGTGTAGTATCTGTTCTGTTGTCATTATAACATCCTCCAAGGCATTACTTACCTCCTCCTTTTTTTGGTGGGAGGAGAATGGTGTAGTATCTGTTCGTTCATCATGATACCATCCTCCAAGGCATTACCTCTTCATTTGGGGTGGCAGTGTAAAAAATTATACCACACTCTGAAGCATTACCGGCTCTTTTTTTTGAGAGGGGCAGTGTAGTATCTGTTTTTTGGTCATGATACCATCTTCCCTGGGATAACCTTCTCCTTTTGGAGGTAGTGAGATGCTAGGAGAAATAAATGATCAGAGGTAGCCTATTTCTGCGAGTATTATATAATTGCAAATATGAAGAACAAAATCACCTTACATTCTCTGGTTCTTCTTCTTTTTAATAAAATTCAAACTCAATTGAAGATAAATATTTTGCTTCAAGAATTTTATACTTTAATATTAAAAGAAATATGTTATGCTCTCTCACTCTCTCTCTCTCTCTCTCTCTACTCTCCTCACTCTGTTGGCCTTTTGGCTAAGATCAAAGTGTAGTATCTGTTCCGATGGATACTGCATCCCATACTGGTATTGTCTTGTCCTTCGGGGCTTGACTTACGCCGGTCACTGGGTCTGTCCTGTGCAGTTCTAGGAGGTGCACCCTCCCAGGCTTTGCCTCCCCTCTTTGGGGGGGGGGGGGAGTAAGTTTATTGTTTACTGTCTGAGGCACCCCTACCGGGGAATACCAACGGGGCTGCCCAGGCAATTTTTAAATGGCTAGAGTGCTTACCTCTCGGGCGTTGTATTTCAAACCCCACTTTCCCGACCCGACCTTGGGTCACATCTTACTTGTGGGAGTAGGATAAAAACTGGCCTTGTGCCTAACTCCTGGAGAGGAGTAAATCAATACTCTCCTCACTCTCTCTCTCTCTCTTTCTTTCTACTCTCCTCTCCTCACTCTTTCTATCCATTGTTGATATCTATCTTCGTTTTCATCTTTCGCATTTGGAAGAGTGTTAGCTGAAAACAAATTCATCTAGAAAATAAAATATGGAAAACATTTTTTGTAAAATAAAGGGAAGTAACTCTTTCCCTTATCTTGCTTACCTAAAAGATATTTGAGAAGAGTTACGTCCCTTGCATTCATTTCAGATAGAGAGCAGATTTCAATGGACGTTGTCGCACAGCAGCTTCAATTAATGCACTCATTATTAAAGTAAATTCTTCTTTCAGTTGTAAATATATTAATAAATATTATTGTCGATCAATACCGAAGATTTTTCATCGAAACTCATTTTCATATATTCGTCCTATGTCTCACAACATCACTTCAATACGCGACACGGTCACATAAAAGATTTTTTTTTTTTTTTACTAATATGCGTTGGTAAGTTAGTAATGATGGTCTCTCTGTCCACCATCTTTGTTTAGAAAGGCCGTTGGTCATACAAGAAGAAACTGTTCTGAAAACAAAACATGAGACCACACAGATAAGGTTCACTCGTTTATTGAAGCTCTCCAGGAAAAAAATCTCACTGAACCATGGTTGTTTTAAGGACCCCAGAAAAGGCGATGGCTCAAGTAACCAAGACACAAGTCGCTGGTTGACACCTCCGACTCCAACAAAGTCCAGATCATGATCAATTAAGTTTTAAGGACCCCAGAAAAGGCGATGGCTCAAGTAACCTAGACACAAGTCGCTGGTTGACACCTCCGACTCCAACAAAGTTCAGATCATGATCAATTAAGTTTTAAGGACACCAGAAAAGGCGATGGCTCAAGTAACCTAGACACAAGTCGCTGGTTGACACCTCCGACTCCAACAAAGTTCAGATCATGATCAATTAAGTTTTAAGGACCCCAGAAAAGGCGATGGCTCAAGTAACCTAGACACTGGTTGACACCTCCGACTCCAACAAAGTTCAGATCATGATCAATTAAGTTTTAAGGACCCCAGAAAAGGCGATGGCTCAAGTAACCTAGACACTGGTTGACACCTCCGACTCCAACAAAGTCCAGATCATGATCAATTAAGTTTTAAGGACCCCAGAAAAGGCGATGGCTCAAGTAACCTAGACACTGGTTGACACCTCCGACTCGAACAAAGTCCAGATCATGATCAATTAAGTTTTAAGGACCCCAGAAAAGGCGATGGCTCAAGTAACCTAGACACTGGTTGACACCTCCGACTCCAACAAAGTCCAGATCATGATCAATTAAGTTTTAAGGACCCCAGAAAAGGCGATGGCTCAAGTAACCTAGACACTGGTTGACACCTCCGACTCGAACAAAGTCCAGATCATGATCAATTAAGTTTTAAGGACCCCAGAAAAGGCGATGGCTCAAGTAACCTAGACACTGGTTGACACCTCCGACTCCAACAAAGTCCAGATCATGATCAATTAAGTTTTAAGGACCCCAGAAAAGGCGATGGCTCAAGTAACCTAGACACTGGTTGACACCTCCGACTCCAGATCATGATCAATTAAGTTTTAAAGACCCCAGAAAAATGTAAAGACAAAAGGAACGCATTCGAGTCCACACTGGCTTCTTCGGGTTGACCTTCGCACACTGTAAACAATAGTTTTTCATCACAATGTCGATCTTTAATAAATAGAATCATATTTTAAGCAAAAAAGAGAGCGTGTCCGTATTTACTTGCCTCCCCACGAGGGCAGAATGCATAATAAAACAGTTTACAATGTGCAACGGTCAACCGGAAGAAGCCAGTGTAGACCCAAATGCGTTCATCTTTACATTTTTCTGGGGTCCTTAAAACCTAATTGATCCCCAGATCAAAAGGGAGTGTGTAAACCGGAAGTCACCTAACTCACTTCCTGCCATTACTTCACCCTTTTCGTTACCGCGTAAAAAGGTAGCCAACTCGCGCATCCCTCTCCCTTACATTATCCAACAATTGTTTAGGTTGAGATTGTTTTGAGTCATTCCTTGTTTTCTTTTAATTTCTTTTTCTTTTTTACGATGAGTCACCGCTTATCAAGGCCCATAAGCCACTCGAGGATAAGCGTTATTGAGTTTGTCAGGTGGATGGTGAGCCAACACCATGAGGATTGGTAACGATGGTTGCAACTGGTCAGAATTTGATTATTTAAGAGGGCGGATCAACAAGAATTTGTTAACATTGGACTTGAAAACGACCATGTTGTAGTCCCGTAGTATTATGTTCCACAGACGGGTAGGTCTAGGAAAGAAACTTTGCTCATAAAAGTTCTGTTTAGTTTTAGGTACACAGATGGAGAAAGGTAAATTATTGACAGTGGTTGTAGTTGGACGAGTTTTTGTTGCAAATGTTTTAGTTTGAAATATTCGGGTGACAACTAAGTTCCCATCATTTGGCCGGGGGGGGGGGGGTATTTTTTAATCTTATTTTTGTTTTTCGAGAATTTTATTTTTGAATCATTTTATAGTTTGTTTTTGGTTTTTTTTTAGTAATTCAAGTTAATTTCTGTTTATTTTCGGATCATTAAAATGGAATGTCAAGTTAAGAAAACTGAACATTTTCAACGCGTTTTATTTCATTTTTTGTTGCATTTTTGATTTTTACCAACGAGTGATTGAAAATATTGTTAAACGTTTTATTTCATTTTTTGTTGCTTTTTTTGATTTTTACCAACGAGTGATTGAAAATATTGTTAAACGTTGGAAAGAAGTTACAGACAACAGGGGGTAATATATTACTGACTAATTTGGGGTTATTTTTGTTTATTATTATTAGACCTTTTAAATTAAAAAAAAAAAAATTACTTGCCAACCCAATACATTGTTCAGGTTGAGATTGTTCTGAAACATTCCTTGTTTTTTTTTTTAAATTTCTTTTTCTTTTTTACTAACGAGTCCCCGTTTACTAAGGCCTAAAAGCTACTCGAAGATAAGCGTGCCAACGAAGGAACAATCACAATTATTATATGGCTGTTCGTGTTGCGTAGCAGTTAGACTCGGTGGCTAACGATGCAGAATGAGGATCTGGGTGTGACTGGTTCGAATCTAGTTCATTCCACAGAAACACTTCCATCAACACCAACACCTACACCTGACCTTGTGTCTGACCTCCTGAAGAGGAGGTAAATCAGGGGCGGGCAACCTCCGGCCCGTGGACCACATCGGGCCCGCGAAGGCTTAGCGTCCAGCCTGCCACCCTGCTATGCTTTATTATTGCAATCCGGCCCATGGACCTCCCAGTAAAACTCATCATTTTGTGACATAGACGTAAAAGTAGGTTTCAATTAAGATTTACAGTGGGATGAAAATGTATAAATATTAGCGAGCGATGATGCATGTATATTTCATTTTTCTTTAACTATTAATTTCAAATCCTTGGCCTGAGATAAAAATAGAAAAAGAGAAAGAGAGAGGCAAAGAGGAAACGAGAGACGAGGAAAGGGCATGAAACATAGAACTTATGTGAGGTGTGTGAAAACGAATGCTGGATCAACTTGCTACTTCCCCCGTCATTATTTTTTATGATTCCAAAATGGTTCTTCGTCGGCGCCTTTTATAAAATCACATACAGAAGTCTTGTTGAGAAAAAATATCAGATTTGTAGAGTGTTCAATGCAATTTTTGTACAACTTATTGATGTAAACAAAATATAGTAATTCTGAGATTTCGTTTTTCACTCCGGCCCGCGATCTCCTTCCAAAAGTCTCATCTGGCCCTGACACTGAAAAGGTTGCCCGCCGCCCCTGAGATAAATAAAATAGATTCACTAGACTTCTTTCTTTCATATTGTTTTCATAATTTTCTGTCTTTTCTCCGCAGGCAATAACACGCCGGATGAATGTCTGGAATTCATCCAGCATGAGTTCCTGAAAAAGAAGCCGAGCAACAAACACGTCTACATGCACGTATCGTGTGCTATCAACGTGGACCATATGAAGAAGGTACTTGACAATGTGTTCGAGATGATCGTAGAGATCAACCTCCGAAAATGCAGCAACTACTAACCCAACCGTCGTTTCTTCCAACCACTCACTAAACCCATTCCTTCGTAAAGGCACACACACTCACACATTTCACACACCTTAAAGTCTCTTCTCCACTGACGAATTGCACAGTTTTTATTCCACTCAAAACAGTAATTTATTTCTCAATCATCCATGGACGATTATTTGTCGAGTGAGTCAAAGAAAGCATATGTAATCATGTTTAGGAATTCTTTTAGATGACGATTGATAATTTGTATCATTTGGACTACCGTTCTCATCTTGGATGTAATTCTCACAACGTTTCAGCCAATGTGACCTCCGACCTTTTTTCAGGTGCATCTTCTCGAACTCAGGAATCTGTACGGAATTTCATAGAGAACCCTTTATTTAGCTGTGGCGTAACGGATATAATTGCTAAGTAATAATTAGTGCTAAGTGATAGTCTTCTAGAGGTTGAAGGTTCAATCCTCAGTGCGGGCAATACTAAGAAAACAATTACGAATTACTTAAGACTTCTACCCGATCATGGTTGACAAAATGAGAACAAGCTACCTCCGTGGATTAAATAAAGGGTTCTATTCAAAGTTCCATACAGATTCCCGAGTTCGACAAGATGCACCTGAAGAAGGTCGGAGGTTACATCGGCCGAAACGTTGTGAGAATAACATTCAAGATGAGAACAGTAGTCTGAATAATCCAAATGATATGCAATCCTTTGTTTGAAACAGGGTGTGACAATAAAAAATCCCATATTTTTACATGACAATTTTGTTGTGGTGTCCGCTACTTTATAATGGTGGCTTTACGTACGTGTTACGATTATTTTAGTATCCGTTATGATTTCAAAAGGATGGAGCCATTACGCTCACGGCGAGAATATCAATGGTAGTTTTGAGAGACCTGTTTCCGGAAGATTTGATCTCCTACTGTGGCGACTTTTGATGGCGTGCTCCTTCGCTGGATCTCTTCCTATGTTATTATTTTCTATGAGGATACCTGAAAGATGACGTCTAACAATGTAAGTCAACAATGGTTTCTTCAATTGAAGACTGACATTCTATCAGACATGGGTACGCAGTGTGATGATGTGCGGAAGTGAGAAAATAGGACAAAATGAGGACATGTGTTGCATAGATGGAAATGATATGAGAATGATAAGATGGATGCGTAAGCTTAGATCTGATGACCTCAGAGGAAGATTAAACCAGTATAAGGAGATGTGTGAAGAACAGGAGACTATGTTGGTTTGGTCACATTGAAAAGAATGGATGAAAGTTCTTGGGTTAATAGATGTGGAACAGTTGAGGTAGCAGGGTCAGTTGGCAGGGGAAGGCCAAGGAAAACATGGGAGGAAGTGATAAGGATGAATTTGAGAGGAAGAGGGATAGATAAAGACCTGGCCAGAGATAGGTTAGTTTGGAAATCAATTTCTGAAAGCCTTTCAACACACGCCAGCATGTAAAACAGATGTTAAACCGATGATGATGATGATGATGATGATGATGATGATGATGATGATGATGATGATGATGATGATATAATTTTTCAGGCAAATATTAAAATGTTTGGTGCTTGTGGATTGTAGGGCCGAAAAAAAAAATGTTTTGATCTTTAATTTGAGGAGAGTCAAATAAGGGGGAGATTACTCTAGTTTCAACCACGATGTATCTTAAAATGGATTTTACTATTGTAATTGTTCTAAAATAAAATTTAAAGAAATGTATACGTAAAAGGAACTATTTTCAAACAAATTGCTGAATTTTATCCAATGTAAAACTGTCATTTATTTCAAAAACTTTATTTCCAGTGTTTCATGTTTTTTTCCCTTCCATTTACATATTTTTCTATTTTTTCCTTCTTCTGTGATAATTTATTTTCAAAATCATTTTATTTTTCAAAATCATTTTATTTTTCATTAGTGTCGAATGCGGTGTGATTGTTTTATTCCTAAATTATCCTTTTACGTATACATTTTTAAAAACTTTATTTTAGAATACTTACAATAGCAAAATCCATTTTAAGATATATCGTGGTTGAAACTTGAAACTAGAGTTCTCTCCCCCTTATTTTTACTCTCCTCAAATTAAAGATAAAAATGTTTTTTTTTCGGACCTACAGTCCACAAGCACCAATTTTTTTTTTTTTAAATACCTTTACTTGAATGATATTAAAATATTTAGCGTTTTTAGTCAACCTCTAAAATGCGGGCGTTCTTATTGTCGCACCCTGTGTCGCTAGATTATTTTCTTTCTATTTTTGCGATGCGGACTTATCATTATTTGCGTTACTTTTCTTTCGGACTATTATCCTCATGGTTGCTATTTATTTTTCGAGTAAACTTTTCGGTACTGAAGGACCCGCAGAAAGCCGGAGAGCATATCGGCCGAAACATAGTCAAAACATAAATAGCAACGGCGAGGACAATAATCAAAAAGCAATGTTAGTAATCTATAGATTTTATTCTGGTCGCCGCCAATATATTTTTCTTGCTTCAATAAGGAATTGAGACATTTTAATCTCCGCCCTCGCTTCCCATTTCTTTTAAAGGGCTGTTCCGAAAGCTGCACAGACGCACATGTCACGATAGTTGTGTGTTCATAAAATAATCAACAGGATATATTCACTCAGCACTGGTGTGGTATTCGCCCTTCCACCGAAAGAGGAAGTTTCTAGGGAATATCAAATTCACATGCATTATTCAAAGTCCTAAAAATAGAAATGCACATTTTTAATGCGCAAGAGTTTTCGTTAAATATTCTTCCCAATAATTTCTGGAATTTATTCATAAATGTTTTTGTTTTTTTATGGAAAACAGATTATAGCTCAGCTGAAGATCGGGCCACGAACATATTTGTGGTGACGACGAAACGATGATAGTTTCACATTTGACTAAGAAAAGATAGTTTCCTTTGTTCATATTTTTTTTTTCATATATATATATAAATCATTCTAGTATAAAAATATATCTATGAGAGTAGGCTACACAGAGGCGTCCATGTTTCATCCCTGCGGGAAATCATCAGGCTAAATACACCTGATGATTTCCTGTGGGGATGAAACATGAACGCCTCTGTGTAGACTATTTGTCATAGCTATATTTTTATATTACTAGTACTAAGCTATATTCATGTATTGAGAACTGTTGAAGTAAATACTGAAAATATATACACAATATATTAAATCATCTTATATGTGTGTATATATATATATATATATATATATATATATATATATATATATATATATATATACATTAAATAAACTAATGAATATTAGCTCTTGTAAAAACTATGATCGAGTACTTTGATGTTTTTTCAACTAACTTGTGATACATGCTATATATATATATGCCTATTGTATACTATATATATATATATATATATATATATATATATATATATAGAAAGAAAGAGAGAGAGAGAGTAAGATAATACTTTAAATATATAAATAATATATATGCCTATTGTATACTATATATATATATATATATATATATATATATATATATATATATATATATATATATATATATAAGATAAATAAAAGAAGAGAGATAAATATGTACGAATGACAAATCTATTTCAACTTCGATTGTTCAATGCCAGGTGTACTCGATAAAAACATGTTTATTATTCTTTCCTTAAGCCATGGCTTTTCAAAGATTAAAATCTTATCATCAGAGGAATTACATAGATGGATAAGTTGGCAGTGGAAAAGCTAAAATTCAAAATTTGAAAAAATATTAAGACATCTTATCAACGGACATTTACCAACTGGACAGACGCCATATCTTTTTTTACACACACACATTCTCACTCTCCATTACTTAATATTAATAACCCACTATGATAAAAATAAAATATGACAAAAATAAATAAAAACAATTACCCGATGTTCCTTTCTATGTTGCACAAAATATCTAAAGGGATAGTAATCCGAGGGAGTCACATAATTTGAAGAACCCAAGGCAGAAATCTGCCAGTCACCATGCGCTGTTGACCCTTTCTCCAACCTTTGATGTGTATCACCAATATTAAACACTGTACACTTATAATAAAGCAACTAATACAACTGTATATATATATGTGTATATATAATAAAATACCCGCCTCATTAAATTAAAAGTTTTGCACCACTTTTATGTCCCCTTACGAAGATTTAAATAATTATATAATGATACTAAACCTTATGTCTAGAATCCTAATTCTATTTTTGATCAAAATCCATTACATGATTTTGATTAAAATGTAAGAATTAATTAAGAGAATTCGGCTTAATTGGTTTTTACTTACTATGGATCAAATCTAATTGGTTTTTAATTACTATGGATCAAATCTAATTGATTTTAATGACTATGGATCAAATCCAATTGGTTTTTAATGACTATGGATCGAATCCAATTGGTTTTAATGACTATGGATCAAATTTAATTGGTTTTTAATGACTATGGATCAAATCCAATTGGTTTTTAATGACTATGGATCAAATTTAATTGGTTTTTAATGACTATTGATCACATCCAATTGGTTTTTAATGACTATGGATCAAATTTAATTGCTTTTTAATGACTATGGATCAAATCCAATGCAAATCTGAAATATTTGAATTTTCAACTGGAAAGTTGTGCCCATATTAACCCCCCCTTAAAAAACCTTTAAAATACTCCAAATTAACTGAAATTTGGGGAATATTTATTAATTGATGTCTCATATTTATTGTTAAAATTTCGCAAAAATTGGAGGTATCCAAATTTTCATAAAAGGCTTCCACCTCTTTTCTATAAAACTCAGTATAGTCTACATTTAGACCCCTTATACCAAGCAGCTGTGTTCCAAAATTCATGATTGATTAATTAGTTTAGGAGTGAATCCTGTACATATAAATATTTTTCAATATTCACATACATATATGTTTCATCTTAACCAAGAATCATCAGTGTGAGTAGGTGTAACTGTACCACCGGTCACAGAATTCAACAGTTCTTTTCGGTGTGTGTCTGTAGTAGAGTGCTTAAAATTTATTTAAAATGTTCAAAATATTACAAAATTGCTTTATCAAAATTGATCAGATAGAACAAAATATCAAGCAATTATTTTTGTTCTATGTATTTTATGCTGTAGGTAATCTTCAAATGAGACTTAATTTGATTCTTTTTTTATTTTCATTATGATGTCTGCTAGTTTAATTATTGATGTCAAATTGTGTTTACACATGGGGAAAGAGTGGCACTTTCCATGGACTTCAATTTTTTTTTTAAAACAATCACTGTTAGATGGAAACACTTTTCCACCTGAGAATAATGATTAAACATTTTATATTTAGAAGGGAAGTAACCTTCTGCCCTTTGTTGTCTTGCTTGAAATGATGTGCATTTTGGAAAGCAGAGTTTGACCAGCGACATTTGGAAACAAGAAGATGCAATGGACGTGTTGCTCAGAGACTACAATTAATTACACCCTCATTACAAAGTAATTCTTTTTCAGTTGTAATTATAAAATAAATAATTATATTTGTTGATCGATACAGAAGCGTTTTCATCCAATTTAATTCTTCATATTTGTGTCTTATCACACATAAAGAGAACTTTATTTCAGTGTCAATCCCAGGTCCACGAGAGGCTGACAATATCCATCATTCCCCGTTGAATATTTTAAGCAAATTTTCCAAAGTAATTCCATATGTTGAATTAGAATCCATGAGACTGACTTTAATTTTAGCTCTACTTATCGGAATCGAGCCGAAGAGTTCTCTTTTGTTTTCTCTCCGAATCTTCTTTTGTGACAAAATCCTGAAATGTTAAGCTGATTCCAGGAAGGCTTTCTGCCAGCCAAATCTCTAGTGGATCTTTTTCCCGCCCTCCATTGTACCGTGACTAAATTAAGCAATTCTTCCATCTATTGAAAGGCCGACAGATAATGCATATTTTTAAAAGCAGTTATGTTATTATCCCAATATCTGCTGGCCGACTGCAAGAGACATTTCAATGGATGTGTCACTCAACGACTACAACTAATTACATCCTCATTACAAAGTAATTCTTTTTCAGTTGTAAATATATAATAAATAATTATATTTGTTGATCTACACAGAAGCGTTTTCATCCAAATTATTTCTTCATATTTGTGTCTTATCACTAACAAAGACCACGTTATTTCAATGGCAAAAAATACAAATAGTAGAGATAACAATTTAATTTCTTATGCCCCTCAAAACTAATTCTGACTTTGAATGTGCAACAGAGGACAGTAAGAATATAGACTTTTCATTAATAAAAACAAGTATCTTACACATGGCAATAGGTTATACAAAAGCATTGTTTTATGTAATGTATTATTATTACTATGAGTATAGTACTAACAGACACCCTGAGGAAATTCCACGGTTCTTTCTATAACCAATTACTGCTAAAAATTATATTCCGTTTCAACAATACTATTAAAAAGAAATGACTCTTCTTTCAGTAACAATAATTGTCATTGTCAGCTAAATATTCTTTAAAACGAATATGTCCCTTTTTATTTATTTAAAATTGTAGAAATTTAATTTTTTAAAACAATAAATATTCTAAAAAAAGAATTGTAAAAATAATTGTCAGCTAAATATTCTTTAAAACGAATATGTCCTTATTATTTATTTAAAATTGTAGAAATTTAATTTTTTAAAACAATAACAATTCTAAAAAAAAATTGTAAAAATAATTGTCAGCAAAATATTCTTTAAAACGAATATGTTCCTTTTCTATTTATTTATTTAAAATTGTAGAAAGTTAATTCTTTTTAAAACAATAAATATTCTTTAAAAAATTGTAAAAATAATTGTCAGCTAAATATTCTTTAAAACGAATGTCTCTTTTTTATTTATTTTAAATTGTAGAAATTTAATTCTTTTTAAAACAATTAATATTCTAAAAAAGAATTGTAAAAATAATTGTCAGCTAAATATTCTTTAAAACGAATGTCCCTTTTTTATTTATTTAAAATTGTAGAAATATAATTATTTTTGAAACAATAAATATTCTAAAAAAAAATTGTAAAAATAATTGTCAGCTAAATATTCTTTAAAACGAATGTCCCTTTTTTATTTATTTATTTAAAATTGTAGAAATTTAATTATTTTTTAAACAATCAATATTCTAAAAAAAAATTGTAAAAATAATTGTCAGCTAAATATTCTTTAAAACGAATGTCCCTTTTTTATTTATTTATTTAAAATTGTAGAAATTTAATTCTTTTTAAAACAATAAATATTCTAAAAAAGAATTGTAAAAATAATTGTCAGCTAAATATTCTTTAAAACGAATGTCCCTTTTTTATTTATTTATTTAAAATTGTAGTAATTTAATTATTTTTAAAACAATAAATATTCTAAAAAAAAATTGTAAAAATAATTGTCAGCTAAATATTCTTCAAAACGAATGTCCCTTTTTATTTAAAATTGTAGAAATTTAATTATTTTTAAAACAATAAATATTCTAAAAAAAAATTGTAAAAATAATTGTCAGCTAAATATTCTTCAAAACGAATGTCCCTTTTTTATTTATTTATTTTAAATTGTAGAAATTTAATTCTTTTTACAACAATAAATATTCTAAAAAAAAATTCTAAAAATAATTGTCAGCTAAATATTCTTTAAAACGAATATGTCCTTTTTTTATTTATTTAAAATTATAGAAATTTAATTCTTTTTAAAACAATAACTTTTTTTTTTTAAATTGTAAAAATAATTGTCAGCTAAATCTTCTTCAAATGAAAATAAATGCTACATTTTGAAATCTATTTAGAATTGTAATGTTTTACTCAACGGAATAATTTGATTTTGGAACAATTCATTTAAAAATGGCTAAAGTCGGAATTTACTTAGTAACATCAGATCAATTACCAATCACCATCTTTGCTGATCAGACGATCTCATTTTTTTTTAAATATGTGTGAAAGGTGATAACGTACGTACGAACATGAAGTGACGTAGCATATTATTATATAGATTGGTTAAAACAATTAAAGTTTTTCTCAGAGAACATTCGTTATGGAACTGTTTATATCATCATGCTGACATGTGTTGGACGGCTTTTAAAAATTGACTTCCAATCTAATGGAACAAATACATTGAAGATATTGCCATAGCTGCCGCAAAGAAGGTTGGCTCCCTCTACCGTGCTAGTAAACTCCTCACACATGACATTATCCTGTATCTCTACAAAGCCACCATCCGCCCATGCATGGAGTATTGTTGTCACATCTGGGCTGGTGCATCATCTACTAGTCTCTCCCTCCTTGACAAGGTCCAAAAAAAGAATCGCCAACCTAATAGGTCACTCACTGTCAACCAAGCTCCAGCCTCTGTCCCATCGTCGCAATGTAGCATCTTTGTGCTTGTTTTACAAATACTTCAATGGATTATGCTCTGATGAATTGGCTACTCTGGTGCCACCTTGACGTAAATTCACTAGACTAACTCGACAATCAACTAAATCTCATTCATTCACTGTGGAGGTCCCCAGATATCGGAGAGCCTTCTACTCAAATAGCTTCTTTCCTCGTACTGCTGGCCTCTGTAACTCCTTCCCTGCCACCTGTTTCCCCGACAGTACAGACATGCAGAAATTTAAAACTAATGTAGACAGACGTCTCGCTGCGCAGATCCCAATTTAGGTTGACCCCCCCCCTACCTTCTCCCCTTTTCTTTTTCTCAGTAGCCCCTTACGTCTACAGTGGTGGCCTGCCTTGTTTGGGGTGAACTATGTTAAAAAAAAAAAAAAAACCTATCTGATTTTGCTTTGGAAGTCATTTCCTTATTTGAGGCAAATAATTCTTATAGGCCGGATACCCTAAGCCTGACGTCAATGCATAGAGGTGATGGGGACCAGTGCCCATATCAAGACAGCATCTCTACATGATTGCCAACCAAGTCTAATCTAGCGATACCAACAGCAACATACGTTTTTCTTTCAAAGTCAGCGACGTGCCTGTTTAAAGTACAAATTCATCGTATTTTACAGATGTTAATAAAAAAAAAAATTTTTTTTTTGTTGCTTATATATCCATTTCAAAATGAAATTATATAACCGGAACGTGTCAAAGCACGTGCTATTAATTGTCAAGTGTAAAAATAAACTAGAGATATAAAAAAATATCTATGAATAAAAAATAAAAAGGTAGAAAAAACAAAAAAAAACACAAAAGACAATAAATTTGTATCTATTTTAATATGATAACAATCCGTCATCATTTGATGGCAGTTTTTAGCTGAATAACCAACCAAGTATTATGATAAAAGAATAATAAGCAAGTATGTGTATGTGTCTCCCTTTTAATATATATATATATATATATATATATATATATATATATATATATATATATATATATATATATATGCACACATGCATACATAGTTATATGTGTATGCATATAAACATATAAGTTGTATCTATATGTAAGTGTGGCTGGCTTGGACTATGCTGCTGCTGCTGCGGCTGCTGCAAACTCTGCCATTGACCTGAAAGCAGAGGCTGCAATCACTACAGGGACCGGATGAAGAAAAAACAAAGAGAAAGAGAAAGATGATGACGACAACGACAATGTGCTAGCTGCCATATCAAACAATAAAACTCAAGCCATCAACATTTTATTCACATGGAAATGGGTCTTCAATAGATTTGAATTTACTTATATTCAATAAAATTTACTTATATTCAATAAAATTTACTTATATTCAATAAAATCATAAAATGCATCAAATATGAATGGAATGATCTGAAAATATATCAAAGACCATCTCATACGATGGTTGACTTCTTACAATGTTTCCAAATTCTGCTGTTTTCGTACATTCCCCTGTATTTTCTCCTCCTTTTTTTTTTTTTGGTCTTTTCTTTTTACCAGGTTATATTGAGCAGATATCTCTTCAGAATGTCCGAGGCTATAAAAGTGGTGGACTGGCTTCTTATTTTTGGCCAACTCATGCAAAAAATCGAAGAAATAAATAGACTAAATTGTTCTGCGTATCCAAAATTCTTTGGATTTTGGCGCTAACCATTGTTTTATTAATGAATCGCAAGGTTTTAACAGTTAACCTTTGACATATATTTTTTTTTTTGTTTTTGTTTGTAAATGAAAAAAAATACTGCAGCAAGTAAAGAGTTGCTTTTCAGTTGATATCTTTTAAAGCGGCGGACAGCAATTGACCGCATCGCTGAAAGATCTAACTTTAGTAGGCGTAAGTGATTCGCAATTATACGAATCTGAGTTGGACACACAATCACTATGGAAACCTTATTCGTCTATTGACATTAAACAAATGAAACGGTGCAAAGTTTAAAGAGCCAAACATGTCAAAGTTATGCGAATCACTTGGAAGAAAGATTCCGGATTTTGCGGATTCCGTATCGGAACAATACTTATCATCTCTTCCTACCCTGTCTTCTTTATTCGTTCCTTACGAAAACGGAACCTTTATTCTGTTGCTAGTTGTGATGTTCTCATTCTTGAGGGTTGTATGTTTTATTGTAAGATAAGTGTGAGGGGGGGTGGAACAAACGGGAGGTGGTAGTAGATAAAACTATGTTGGCCTCTGGCAAGACTCAATTAGAAATGATAAAAGAGAGAGCAGCCACTAGCCTGACAGACACACACACACACACACACACACACACCTAATGGCAAAAGGAGCCAGTCTCTAAGTAAACAAAATGAAATACCAAAACGAAATGAAAAGAACCAAAAGTGAATCAACTAAATGCCAGGTTGGTTAAAAAAAAAGGCCAGTAATGAAGATTTCTTTATTTCTTTTTATTTATTGCCCCAAATAAAATATAAAAAATAAAACAATGTATAAAATGTCAATATTTGTATCTTGGGAGTGGAGGTAAGTGGGCATGTTTCTTTTGTTTTGGGTTAAAAGTAAAAATGAAATGGAAAGAAGGGTTAATGCATATATATATATATATATATATATATATATATATATAGATTTAGATTTTTCACTTATAAAATAGATCATTCAGTGAAGACCGGGGTTGTTCCAATAAAAAACAAGCTCGATGATACTCGATTACAGAGTACAGAGCATTTATATGTGATTTTATGAAGGCTTACCAAAGCATTCCTTTCAAGACACCAATGATCACCATTAAAAATATTTTTTCTTACAAATACTATTTATTCAAATTAAATGTTTTTTCCTACACGTGTTTCACTACCAAGCAGTTACTTGCTTGGCAGATCATCAGGGAAATTAAATGTCTGGAATACTGGTTTCAACTGCCGACAAAACACAATGTGGCGTTGTAATAGTTGAGGTCACTTTTCCTCTTCTTTTCTTAAGTGACCTCAACTATTACAACGCCACATTGTGTTTTGTCGGCAGTTGAAACCAGTATTCCAGACATTTAATTTCCCTGATGATCTGCCAAGCAAGTAACTGCTTGGTAGTGAAACACGTGTAGGAAAAAACATTTAATTTGAATAAATAGTATTTGTAAGAAAAAATATTTTTAATGGTGATCATTGGTGTCTTGAAAGGAATGCTTTGGTAAGCCTTCATAAAATCACATATATATATATATATATATATATATATATAGAATGGTAGTTTGCTTGAAGCATTGCTGGGAATTGTAGTAAATATATTAAGAAGGCTGGGGGCAATGCAGAGTGCCGGATTTTATGAGAAGCTGGAAAGAACAAAAATAATAAAT
Organism: Sepiola atlantica; assembly: GCA_963556195.1. Classification (NCBI taxonomy): domain Eukaryota; kingdom Metazoa; phylum Mollusca; class Cephalopoda; order Sepiida; family Sepiolidae; genus Sepiola; species Sepiola atlantica. The sequence continues at coordinate 15,768,100 of OY744533.1, forward strand.
CGGACTTTTCGTTTGGTGTCTATTTTTGACAAAGGGAAGATTTTCCCGAAATATTAAATGATTTTTTAATAATCATCCGGACAACACAGACAGCCGACACCACACTTGCTGTTATATAAGATTGTAAAGAAGAAAAATAAATAGTAAGTCCCTCTCTTTCGATTTATTATTTTTGTTCTTTCCAGCTTCTCATCAGTCCGGCACTCTGCATTACCCCCAGCCTTCTTAAAATATTTTATATATATATATGTATAACTTTGATAAAATAAGAGACATGCTGAGAAGGGATTATTTATTTATTTATTTTATGTCTTTTTTTTTCCCTCTCTTTTCCTGAATTTACTTGATTGAATTAATTTATTTTATTTCGTCTTTTTTTTTTACCCGATTTCTTTTTTCATCATTTTAACTAGCTTTCAACCAACATAACAAAAAAATAATAATTAGCCCTTCTCAGCATGTCTCTTATATTATTCAAAGTTATTATGAAATTCTTGACCACCAGAAAACTATCCTTATATATTTATATATATGTATGTAAGATTAATGAGAAAGAACCCCAGCAGAGTGCTCAATTATCAAGAAAAATTTAAAAAATAAGAGTGTAATAATTATTTATATATGTATTACAAAAGATCAGAATAACATTGGTACCGTCGGTTTCAAATCTAAACAAAGGGGACCTAGAATTGGTCTCCTTTACCGGACTCTCTTCAGAGATGGATAAAGAGAGGCTTATGAGAGTCCAGTAAAGGAGACCAACTATAGGCTTCTTTTGTTTGAATTTGAAACCGACGGTACCGATGTTGTTCTGATCTTCTGTAATACATACATATATATATATATATATATATATATATATATATATATATATATATATATATGTATGTTCCAATTGCGTCCTACATTAGGGACAGTAGCTTGAGAACGCATGGTACTAACTGCGATATTATACACTATAGCCATAAATTCCCCGACAAGTCATTGGACTTGGAAATAATTTTGCTTACATTATATTTGACTGGAGAATGAAATGAAATGGATAGCATTAAAAAGCTGACAAGAAGGCATAGTTAGAGGCAAGCAAACATGGCCACGGTATCAAGTCAATCCATATATGGAAGCAGAGATTGACGAGGAAAAGGAAAGAAAGTATCAAAACTTTGATAATGCTACTCTGATGTCTAGACTGTTTCAATCAGCTATATTCTTTCGTTTTTTTTTTTTTTTTTTTTTTTTTTTGAAGTGTCATCCTCCTGAAATTGTGTGGCTGTTTTTTGGCGTGACACAAATAGAGAAGAACAGAGAAAGAAACGAGTCGGAAGGATATGAATCCGAATTAGTAATCAACCTAGGACGACGATGAGCGAAGAAGGGAATAAAGGATGAGAGAGGGTCCAGTGAATTGCGCGTGTGTTTTCACCGATGACATACTGACATAAAAGGGTAGTGAAGAGTGCAGACAGGAATCGTGGGTAGACACTTCTTGACTAAATAAACTTCTGTGGGTGTTCAACGGGTGGTTAGGGTTAGGGTGCTCAACGGGTGGTTCTTTGATAGTTAGTTAAATTAATCATTTGGATAATTTAGTGGTTTTCGTTAAATTTAGTCGATAGATCGGAATTTAAATTTTTTTAGAATGTAGACTGCTTAATAAAAAATATTTTTTTCTTGTTATAGTTTTCCAAAAAGATTTTACGTTAAAAATATATTTCTGCTAATGGGAAGATGAGGAAATAATGCTACCGCTTTATAGAAAATGGTTGATGCTGACATTTGCGTGTCGTAAAGTGAATGGGCAACATTGTACGGTGCTGCGGTTACTAGCTGCTGCTGCTGCTTTGGTAGCGGGTCGCCTGGACAGGGAACACACATGGAAAGTTGTTGCTTAAACGCGGAACTAGAAAACCTGCACACCATATTTACAGAGATAAAAGAGGCACACTTGTTACGGCTAACAAATGATTCCAAATATAGTAACATAGTGTGGTGCACTTAAAAAAAACAAAACACTGTCTGGTTTGCCGCTGTGCTAAGAGCTGCGGAGCGTATGGCTACGTGGATCAGTCTATAGGCACAATCAACGAGCACTCGTGATGCGACAGTTTGACAGGACCTACACCAGTAACCGAGACATCATTAATCGATTCAACTGTATATAAAATCGCATATAAAACTGTACAAAATAAAAAGGCTGGCGATCTGGCAAATCCCAGTAGCATTATTGTGCTTGAAGCAGCTCGACCGTTATTAATAAAAAGATAAAAACAAATAGTTGTAAAGTTCTTTACCATGAGCAGTAGAGACACCAGCAGCTAGAGTGGCAAGGAAAAAGGAGACATTGACCGCAAGTTGCACTCCATAAAAGGGAGATATCGGTGCATTTATAAATGATACTAGAGAGAATGTAGAAAAAAAGCCTCGAATTGTCAGTGGCCAATACTAAAGTACTTAACTAGAAGCTAAAATTTTGTGAGGAAGAAAAGATTAATGTCATCTAAAACTGACCTGCAGAGAAAAAGGAATATTTCATTTATGATTTGTTGTAAAAATTCTTTCAAATTAGTTATAATAAATAAACTGGGAAAATATATGACCGTTTTTTTTTGTTGTTTTTTTTTAGCTCTCTTTTGGTCAATTTGTATATATTTGGCTATGAAAATATGACTATTTAGATAAATATTATCTTTGTTTTCGGATTATAAATGCATATCTGTTATTCGATATTTAAATTGTAATTCCAATGATAATAGTGCCATTTGTTAACCACCCAATAAACAAGAAACAAATTCGGGTGGCTGAAACCAGAGTAACCGCCAGTTGAAGACCCACAGAGTCGCAGTAGCAGTAGTAAGAGTATTGCTAATTGTTAGTAAATGTGGTGGTCGTTTTGATGTGGCGCGGTGGTGCAAATGTGTAATCTGATGACAAAGGTTGTCGTCCCTGTATATAATATCTGGCCTGCCTGACAGTAGCAACTGATTGTTCAGATGAAGCCAGTCAGACTCCCCTGGTTATCAGCTGCGTCTTTAAAATACTGAGTGCATCACTGACAGGGAGAAGTCAGTTTATCACGAGTTATTGATGGGTGGTCACCCGAGGGGGGCTGGTAGAGTAGATGCCACGAGGTTGATCAGCTTCTTCCATTGACATGCTACGTCCGCGAATAGGAATGGGTCCATCCTGGGAGGCTGAACGTTGGACACGGGGCATCGGAACAGCACCCACTGAAAAGGAAAAGAATGTTTATGAGAAGAAGACTTTCTGCAGAGATGAAACTACTACAAGTAACCTGTTCATATAATCTGACCCCAACCCCAACCCTATATACACTAGACAAATGGTGCACAGATAATGCTGCTTGCACAATTAGTATAAGTAATCATAAAACTTATAAATGCATCAATCATTTAAGAATTGATATATGTGCTTCTTTTATTCGGAAATATTTTCACTTGATTTCAATTATACATCAAAATATTTGCAGACAATGCTGCATCTTAAAAATCAGGAGATAATACCAAATATGGAACATTTTTTGTGCAAAACTATCAAACGGTTCCCTTCATGACTTGAGGTTTTAGATGCTAAAATTCTTCAGTCTTCTAATCACATCTACATTCGGAATATCCACACAATCCTTTAAGTTCATAAACTGCCAAAGTATATATTCGCATGTGCGTGTTTTCTTTTATGAAGACATTAACAGACTTCTGTCGAACTGTGATGACGTCTTGAATTCCTCGTGGAACTGCACTGACCACGCGATTAAAACAAGGAAAAGGACGTCTTTCTGTTGTTCGATTGTTTTTCCGTTATCGTCTGCCATTTCCGCCTTTAAAAGCGAATCTTTGACTTTGCTGTTTTAGTCTTTGATTTTTGTCTGATTCTAAATTCTTCGTTTTGGTTTGAGATTATTTTCAGTCTTTTGATTATTTTCAGTCTTTTGATTATTTTCAGTCTTTTGATTATTTTCGGTCTTTTGATTATTTTCAGTCTTTTGATTATTTTCAGTCTTTTGATTATTTTCAGTCTTTTGATTATTTTTGGTCTTTTGATTATTTTCAGTCTTTTGATTATTTTTGGTCTTTTGATTATTTTCAGTCTTTTGATTATTTTCAGTCTTTTGATTATTTTTGGTCTTTTGATTATTTTCAGTCTTTTGATTATTTTCGGTCTTTTGATTATTCTTAGTCTTTTGATTATTTTCAGTCTTTTGATTATTTTCAGTCTTTTGATTATTCTTAGTCTTTTGATTATTTTCGGTCTTTTGATTATTTTCAGTCTTTTGATTATTTTCAGTCTTTTGATTATTTTCGGTCTTTTGATTATTTTCAGTCTTTTGATTATTTTCAGTCTTTTGATTATTTTCGGTCTTTTGATTATTTTCAGTCTTTTGATTATTTTCAGTCTTTTGATTATTTTCAGTCTTTTGATTATTCTTAGTCTTTCAATGAAGCCTTTTTGAAAAGAATTATTCATTCTCTAATTACACCGTAAACAGAGATTTAGAAATGTTGTGTACTTAAACCAAAATGGAGAGTCAAAGGAATAATATGGAGCAAATGTGTTGCTCAGAGAAGGTTAAGACTCAATGTTAACAATAGAAGATAAGATTGTAAAAAGAGAAAACATTAAAAACCAAGAACAAAAGTCAATTATGAGACTACATACCTCCATCTGACAACATAACATAGTCAAAACAATGAAGAAGCAGAATATAAGTCAATATAAATCATGAGACTGTATACCTCCGGCTAACAACATAATCATGGGTCAAACTTTTATCTGGTATTTACTTCTCCATATTGTATGAAGTATTTCTGAAATTATGCCATTGAAAAAAACGTTTATAACTCAAAAACTATTTATCTGATCAGGATGAAATTTTGCATGGTGTTTATTGTTATCAAAGCGCACTAGAGACATACAGTAAATTTTAAAAAATCAGAAGTTTAAATTCCATAAAAATTTCGATTGTGACCAAACTTTTCAAGATCAAATAAGATGCGGGACTTCATTGGCTACACTATGGGCCAAATAGCAAGTCTCTTTGATGAACAAAACCACCAAAGTTATCACCAAAAGTGTGACTTTCACCTTTTCTGTTACTTTCATCTTTTCCGTGACCTTAACCTTTGACCTAGATATCCCCAAATTAAATCAATTCTAAGTTCGACCATGACCGATATTTTGACCAAGTTTGGTGACGATTAGATTCTAGGCTCTACACAAACAAACAAACAAACAACAAACATGGATACAAACTTGATTGAAAACATAACTTCCGTGTTGGAGGTTAAAATGAAAACGACTTTAATGATAAAAATCAAGAGAAAACATGACGTACTCATGCCAAGTCCTTGCATCATGTACAGAAAACTCTCTGCCAATTCTTCAGGCTAAAAAAGGAAATAGAAAGAGAAAGAAATTCGTCAATGGAAATGTCTTAAGAAATGCAGGAATTTGATTCAATATCAAGAGCGTGTTTGTTAGTTTTTACCTGCAGAGAAAATTCAAATCGAAATTCTTTATCGTTTTAAAACAACGCTTTAAAATGGTCTCAGAAAAAAGGGATTATGAATGGTGGCACTAGTGATGGGACGATTCCAATATTTTTCCCGATTCTGATTCTAAAATCGCCTCATCGTCGTAAAAGGTAGAATTTAGATTTTTTTTTGGGGGGGGGGGACTTCTTAATATTTTTTCTTTTATGTATTGTATCCAAGATTTTGATAAACTCATTGAGAGATTTTCATTTATAGTTTTGACTTGTGCCATTTTTTCCTATCTATCTACTCGTGCCATTTTTTCCTATCTATCTACTCGTGCCATTCTTTCCTATCTATCTACTCGTGCCATTTTTTCCTATCTATCTACTTGTGCCATTTTTTCCTATCTATCTACTTGTGTCATTTTTTCTTATCTATCTACTCGTGCCATTTTTTCTTATCTATCTACTCGTGCCATTTCTTCCTATCTATCTACTCGTGCCATTTTTTCCTATCTATCTACTCGTGCCATTTTTTCCTATCTATCTACTTGTGCCATTTTTTCCTATCTATCTACTCGTGTCATTTTTTCTTATCTATCTACTCGTGCCATTTTTTCCTATCTATCTACTCGTGCCATTTTTTCCTATCTATCTACTCGTGCCATTTTTTCCTATCTATCTACTCGTGCCATTTTTTCCTATCTATCTACTTGTGCCATTTTTTCCTATCTATCTACTCGTGCCATTTTTTCCTATCTATCTACTTGTGCCATTTTTTCCTATCTATCTACTTGTGTCATTTTTTCTTATCTATCTACTCGTGCCATTTTTTTCCTATCTATCTACTCGTGCCATTTCTTCCTATCTATCTACTCGTGCCATTTTTTCCTATCTATCTACTCGTGCCATTTTTTCCTATCTATCTACTTGTGCCATTTTTTCCTATCTATCTACTCGTGTCATTTTTTCTTATCTATCTACTCGTGCCATTTTTTTCCTATCTATCTACTCGTGCCATTTCTTCCTATCTATCTACTCATGCAATTTTTTCCTATCTATCTACTCGTGCCATTTTTTCCTATCTATCAACTCGTGCCATTTTTACCTGTGCTAATTTTTACCGTGTCATTTTCTTCTGGTGTCACTTTTACCGTAATTCGTTATTTTGATCAAGAAACTTTATTCTTACTGGTGATTAAAAACCAACAAATATTCATCATTTAATCATTAGCAATGGTAAATTAAGTTTTAAACAAAACAATAAATTAAAAGAATCGGTTTTGGAATCGGAAATTGGGCTTAAATTTTTTCCAATACCGATTCCAATACGCCAAAAGTTCTGATTTTTCCGATTCCGATTAATCGTCCCAACACTAGTTTGCACATAAAAAACAATTACAAATAAAATAATGATGGTTTAAAAAAATACGAAAATGCTGATTCTTTACTCTTTCTGCCACGACATTAGCCACACCGTCAATCTCAAGAAGATCAAGAAGTTTCCTGTTGCCAATTTTGTTCATCATCGCTTGGTACAATGCATGTACGGTGTGGTTGAAGGAAGCTTTCGAGCCAGTCACCATCAGGCAAGGACAGCTATAAAACAAAAAGTAAACAATTAACAATTAGAATACTATAATTAGGTATCTCAAACCAAAATCTTATTTTCCTCATATCTAAAATCTTTTCATGTGACCACATAGATCTTTGCAAAACATAAACAATGGTACCAAATTAATTTGGGTAGCTCAATTAGTCACCAAATTATGACTGTTCAAAGTTTGTTGGAAATTAGAAAATTTGCTGTCTTGTGTGCTATTGGTATAGAAGCTTTTTCAGCCATGTTAAACCCCTAACAAGATCTCAGGAAGAGACCAGACTACAGCTGTGGACCAGATGGCTAGACAATGCCCCCCTCCTACTGACATGGGAATCCCCCCCCCCGCCCTTCTGAGGCCCTCTCTTCTGGCTACGGTGAAAGACACTCAACCGCCTGAGAATAAGGAATGGTGCGATCAAAAGTTGCTACTGTTGTGATGTGGTTATTCACTGAAAGTAAGAAGTAATACGAGCAAAGGGGACAGAGGTCAAAAAGGACACAAACACGATGTTACTTGATCGGTCGCTCGGTGTGTAAGAAAGTTACACGTAATCACTCATTGTTTATATACATCAGAGATATACAAGGGAGATAATTACAGATTACAAATAATTACAGAATGATTGGTGTTCCCAAAATGTACGATTAAATATTACAGCTATGATAAATAGATGGGGCTATAAAACTGACCCAACCATCTGTGAATGTGGAGAGGAGGACCATACGATGCGACACTGCCTTGTCTGCCCCGCTGCTGCCCAACTATACAGCTTGAAAGATCTTGCTGAGTACAACAATAATGCTAAGAACTGCGTAAAAAAAAAGTGGGGAAACTGTTGTATGACCACATGACACTTCAAAGACACGCAAAGAAGAATACTGATCAATGGTAAATAATAAAAATAATGCATCAGTCACATAGAGACGAAAACACACACAGATTCACAAGAAGTGGTTACATAATGCTATTATTAATACAGAAATTGTGTTTCTCAAAATATTGATTCGTATTCAACCTGTTTATTAAGTCTCTGGTTATTGTTAATTATGACATTCACACATTCTATTCTATCATAGAAATGGCGATCATTTATTTGTCGTTCAAGTCCTTTCCTTTTTATTAGGTATCTCAAACCAAAATTTAATTTTCATTATATCTAAAAACTTTTCATGTGAGCACATAGATCTTTGCAAAACATAAACAATGATACCAAATTTATTTTGGTAGTTCAATTAGTCACCAAATTATGACTGTTCAAAGTTTGTTGGAAATTAGAAAAGTTGTCATTTTGTGTGCTAGAAGCCGATTTTCAGATTATAACTAAAAACGCAAGCTTTGAACAAGTGAAGAATCCTTAAAAATGTAATGTCATCTTGTGGTAAATAAAAATTATTCATAATGAAAGCAATAATTATGAGATAATACCAGCCCAAACATTCGGCAAAATCCTATTATCTCTCAAAAAAAATATACAAAAATGACAAAGAAGCGCAACTTTGACTGGTCATATAAGATACATTTCAATATACATATAGCTAACACATTGGATCCTCGTAACATGATTCATAGCATAGTAGAGATCAAGCTTGATTTTTCGGAGCAAGAGTACAATAAGGACCCCAGTTCATTAACACAACACGCGGAACATGTTCCGGAAGTCACCAGTTCGTCTTCCGGTTGACCTCGCAATACACTTTTTCTTAAAATACACAACGCAAAATATAGAATGTTCTGCGTTCAAAATTTGTTTTTTTTTAGCAAATAAAAGTTAAACAAAAAAAAACGATAAATTGTTTTGTTTATTGCAAAACGGAAGATTACAAGTCAGCCGATTTTTAAAAAAGCGTATATATTTCGTTTATTTTATTTACAAGTTGTTTTGTAAATAGCGACCACATGTATTGCGAGGTCAACCGGAAGACGCCGGTGACTTCCGGAACATGTTCCGCGTGTTGTGTTAATGAACTGGGGTCCTTATTGTACTCTTGATCCGATTTTTCTTTTAATTGTAAATCAATGATATAAAAAAGAGACAGAAACAAAATTTGATAATAGGGCAAAAATTTAATTCCCTAAAGTTTTCAACTTTGATTTTTTTTGTGTGAAATACAACTAAAACTTAATATTACGCCACCATATTGACAAGTGGACCTTTTTCTTTAAGATGGATCTGTTTTTATATACATAAAGGCAAACAATATTGTGTACATTAAGTTGAAAAACATCAACATTAAAAAATAAATCAGCCATCACTAAAAAATAGTAACCCAAACTTGAAGTAGCCTGGAAAAATCAAACTATTAATGACACAAGAGAAAATATTGTATATTTATAGAGAAAAGATTAAAGTTTGTTTACATTCAAATTTTATCAAAATAACCCCCAAAATAAATGAGTTATTACAAGTTTAAATTGAAAGGAATGTTTGTGACACCTAATACAAGACGAATAGTAGTATGATCACACGGCATAATATTAACACACCGGTTGCCGTTAGATCACCAAAAATAAGAGACGAGAAGTATGAAAATTGGTACAAAAGTAATGAAATAATTAACGCCTAAAATGTTCATAAAATGAAAAATATGTTTTGTGAGAGTCAGCTAGGTCGGATTTAATGTAAGAAAACTATGTAATCGAATGAAACTGACTGATAATTTCCGGAAACATGCATCAGTTATTGGCAGGAAGCGTGACTCTATTGGAATTATATATAGCGACTGTGTTTATGGTCTTATAGTGATTGAATTTACAGGGGAAAAATTGACTATTTATTAATATAGTAGATATACACATACCTAACTTTATATAGAGAAGTATGAAAATAGGTATAAAAGTAATAAAATAATTAACGCCTAAAAAGTTCATGAAATAAAAACCATGAGCATATAGATTTTTTTTCGTAATTAAAGAAAGCAAAACTAATTAATGGTTCAAATTTTTAAACTTAATTATTTTGGTTTCAAAAAGATTCGTTAATCGATTTGAGATTAAAAGATAAAACAAGAAAGTCTACTTACGCTACTTTACCAATATTGTCGGTCAGACTGTTTCGGCTGAAATATTAAAAAAAAAAAAATTTTTTAACAACAAGAAAAGAGTGAAATTAAAAAAAAAAATTCTCAGCGCATGTTAAAAAAGGCATATTTATAGAAACAAAGTAAAAGAATACAAAATGGTTTTGCTGCTAAAAACAAAACAATTTTATTGGCCCCAACTATAAATGCTGTTAAACTTTCTCAAAGAATCGCCAGAATTACATATTCAATAAATAAACCAGATGACGATGAAGTAAGTAGTTTTCTCCATTATAAAGATACAAGAAAAAAGTTGACGTGGCTTTCATCGCGGAACTGTATCCTTAACGGAAGTTCTGAAGTTTTTCTTCTTCTTCATTTAACGTGTTTCTTTTTAAAATCGCTATGATGTTTTATTTTAAATTTATATTTCTTATAAATTATAAAATTTATTGAATAAATGTTAAAGATTTCTTCTTTTTCATTTAACGTGTTTCTTTTGAAAATTGCTATGATGTTTTATTTTAAATTTATATTTCTTATAAATTATAAAATTTATTGAATAAACGTTAAAGATTTCTTCTTCTTCATTTAACTTGTTTCTTTTGAAAATCGCTATGATGTTTTATTTTAAATTTATATTTCTTATAAATTATAAAATTTATTGAATAAATGTTAAAGATTTCTTCTTCATTAAACGTGTCTCTTCCACATCACATGTTGGTCATGGCAGTACGAAGTGACTTTTTCCTTGAAACTCTATCATTTACATTGGTTTCACTGTGCCATTGATTGAGATCATCTTTGACTGAGTCTTTCTCGGTCTGCCTTTTCCTCACTTACCCTCAACTGGAATGGGTATACATCTGTTTATCCAACCAGAGCTTCGTTCAATATGTCCATACTGCCGTAGGCGGTTGCAACGCAGAGCTAACTCCAGTCAGCGTCACTAGCAGGGAGCTAGAACTTGTCATCACCAATTCATAGTCATGTCATTCCTCTGCATCCTTCGAAAGACCAAATTGTAACATGGCACTATGGACATAGCCGTTGTAAAATCGACCCAATTAACAAGTGAGAGTGAACAACAGATTAAGATGCGAAAAAGGCTCACAAAACTTGCCCAATGCAGTCCGTACACACAAGATCGAACTTAATTCACCCCCACTCCCACCAGCACAGGTCATATACCCAAGATAGCAAAATGAGTCCAAAACTTCCAATTCCTGCAGACCCTCCACAGAGAACTCAGTACAGAGCCTGCCTTTAATTGGATAAGCAATACGAGAACACTTTCCACAGAGATGATTTTCAAAAGTATTTGAAAGAAATTAGTTCTAGACACATCCTTTCGGTTATATAAAGGGTAATTGTCTGTCTGTCTGTGTGTGTGTGTGTGTGTGTGTGTGTGTGTGTGTGTGTGTGTGTGTGTTTGTGTTCAGCTAAAACTAAAAAATTACAAAACAAAGACCCACAAAGTTAGTACATTCTTGATCGGCGTTGCCCAGAATTAATTAAAAAAAATGTAGAAAAAATTATTCATTCTTTGACCCTAAACTGGTGCAGATTTCGTCAAGGGAGGTCGGTCTTTTAGCCATTTTCATGTACTAACTAAAGGGAAGTAACTCTGATTTTTTAATCAAAGAGTTACTTCCCTTATGCCGACTCATTCCTCAAGAAATCTATAAAAAGACTCCTTTGTCTGTGTGTGTTTATTTATATAGCGTAAAAATAATTTTCAGCTGAATATTCTTCAAATCAATAAAACAAATGTCACTTTTTAAAAAAACTGTATTTATTTAAAATTCCGTTTTAGTCGTCGGAAAAACATAATTTTATTTTGGAAAAATTCATTTACCCATTTTAGGGTAAAGTCAGAATTGTTTGCCTTAGCGACATCAATGAATTGGACGGTGTGTTTACTTTTGGGAGCCTTGTAACTCTCGCTTCCCTTATTTTGTCCTTCAGTCCTCACATTTCATGAGCGACGTTTCTGACAAAGGGGGAAGAATTGCTGTTGGAATCTATCTCGCTAACACTTATCGTTGGCTAGTTAAGTAGTATTTTATTTAGATTCAACCAGGGGTTTTTACCCCGCCTAATAAACCGGTATTGTCCGGGCCTTCGGGTCCGGATTTACGCCGGTCTATTAGTGGTTGTCATTCTTGTGCAGTTCTAGGAGGTGCACCCTCCCAGGCTTTGCCTCCCTTCTTTGGGGAGGAGTAAGTTTATTGCTTACTGCCTGAGGCGCCCCTACCGGGGAATGCAATTTTTAAACAACCAGAGTGCTCAAATTCTCGAGTGCTGGTTCTTTCCCACTTTCCCGACCTTGTGTCACATCTTACCTTGTGGGAGGAAGATAGATAGAAGCTCCTTACATCAAGTGGCTTCATGTCTTGTCTGGAGCGATTTCCATTAAAAATTTACCAATCAGCATCTTTTAAGTGATCGGGCGATCTCATTTTTTAAAAATTGTGTGAATAGTGATAATGTACATACGAACACGAAATGCCTTATAGAATGGAAAGAAAATAGACGTGAAGGAATCCGATGGAAATGGGTAGCACTTACTTCATGAAGGCTTCAACAAATTTCTTGAGGTTTTTCGGGTTGATCTTTGAACGCAGATTTTCCAGGAAACATTTCGTGGCTAATTCCAGTTGTTCTTTATTTTGAGCTTTTTCAAACTAAAAAAAGAGACGAAGAAAACTCGAGTGAAAAGGCAGCGATTGCATGATGTTTCGAAAAAGAAAATGTTAGATTCGTTGATCTAGATTCTTTACCTCCTGCAAAAGGGACGGGATGCAACAAGCAGAAACAGCAAGCATCACAACGTCTAGATATTCAGTAACTAAATGGAAAATCATGTTTCGTTTGTACTGAACCACAGTTCCGACTGCACCAATGATTTTAAACTAATTAGGCAGTAAGATTCCCTACCAGTCATCTTCTGCAGAGGTCGGCCACATTAACCAATGGCTCCTACATGCTGAGAAAGAGAGAGAGAAAGAGAGAGACAGACATGCTCTTAACTAAAACTAGTAAGTGTGTATTCACAAACATTCAAACACAAATATCTTGGCTCAATTCAGTTACATTTTGTTAGAAGGAAAAAAATCTACCAAATTTATCGTAATATACTTCTTAAATAAAATAATTAAAAAAAAAAGTAGCAGATTGTAAATGTTAAAAGAGTAGAAAGTGACTAACTTGGGTTTACTTTCGACAGTCTCGTAACTCTCACTTCCCTTATTTTGTCCTTTAGTTCTCACAGTCCATATGTTTCTGACAAAGGGGAGAGAATTGCTGTTTTCTGGGTCAGAATCTATACATCTAACACTTATTGTTGTCTAGTGTTTTACCTTGAAGTAGTATTTTTTTTAGCTCCTTACATCAAGTGGCTTCACGCCTTGTCTGGAGCGATTTCCATAAAAAAAATTGTTTGGTAAACGGATATATTAACACTGTCAAAGTTAAAAAACGATTTGTTTCTTTATTGTACTGCAATGAATGAACGATTTTTGTATAGGATTCACTATTAAACTAATTAACCGATCATTATGAATTTTGGAAAACGGTTTCCAGGCGTAAGGGTTGTTAATGTGGGCTATATTAAGTTTAATTTAGTTTTATGCAAATGGGGCAAATAGGGGATGGAATCCCTTGTGAATATTTAGATATTTCTGGATTTTGTGAAATTTCAACAACAATGTGGCTGCAAATACTCCACGCATGCCACCCATCTAACTTGCTGAGTTAACTTTCAAATCTTTTCTCCGAATGTTCACAGCATTGAAAATAGTTTACAAACATTGTGCGAGGTTTACATTACACTTGCTAAAACTTTTTTTTAGCTGTATTGCCAGCCTCGACATAAAATGTAAATGAGAATGTATAGTTTCAAAAACGTCCAAGCTTTACGACTTCTATTACTTTTGCTATTATTATTATTATTATTATTATTATTATTATTATTATTATTATTATTATTATTATTATTATTATTATAATAATTATTATTATTATTATAATTATTATTATTTTTTTATTTTTATTATTATAATTATTATTATTATTTTTATTATTATTATTTCATAGTTTACGACTTCTATTACTAATTTACGACTTCTATTACTTTTGCTATTTTTATTATTATTATTATTATAATTATTATTATTATTATTATTATTATTATAATTATTATTATTATTATTATTAGTAGTAGTATTTCATAGTTTACGACTTCTATTACTTTTGCTATTATTATTATTATTATTATTATAATTATCATTATTATTATTATCATTATCATTATTATTATTATCATTATTATTATTATCATTATCATTATCATCATCATCATCATTATCATTATTTCATAGTAGTCTATACTTTTGAATGTTTTTAGTTGGAGTTTTCTTTTTTGAACATCAAGTCAATTCCCTTGACCTTAGACATTCAAGCTGTAACTTAACATTTTCGCTGTTCCTAACAGGCAAGCCTTTTTCAGAATTGGAAAAGAAATTGTTTCGTCAATCTGTTTAAGCCATTTATGGTGGCTTTTCGTACTGGTTCCAAGCGTTCCAATTACAACGGGAATCACCTTTACTTCTTTACATTTCCATAGTCTAACTAATTCCCATTTTAGATCTTGATATTTATTTATTATTAATTATTATTATTATCATCATCATCATAATATATGTATCTTTGATAAATACACATTGACTTTTTAATCATTAATACTAATGGAATATTTATTGAGAGCAAAAAATAAAATAAAGGAAAGCTAAAACGAATTTTAAAAAATCCTATTTGAAAAAAAAATTACATAATTATATTTGGAATTATTTTTCTTTAAACTCTCAACTCGACGATATGTCTCCACCAGGGCAACGCCGGGTCTTTTTGTTAGTAAAAATTAGATTATATTTAAACCATAAAACAATAGATATTAGGTAATTCAGGACGACAATGGAAGACACAAAGTCACTTTAAATGTTGAATTATCACACGTCTACAATCATATACGAATTTTTGTTGCCAGATGGTACATGCATTACAGATATACATTTAGATGCAACGACAAAACACTCATTTTAATGGGGAGCGTTGTCAAGTATCGGCAGTGCATTTTCTGTTGCAGTGCATTTTCTGTTTAGTGCATACCACAATTTGTAAACAAACTCAGTCAATTACGGATTTCACCCATACGAAATGCATGCAGTGAAGAGTTCTAAAATCATATATATATATATATATATATATATATATATATATATATATATATATATATATATTATAATATAAACAACGAACTTTGATTTGACTTGGGTTGCACATGTCGGGATTTCGGAACTTTGATTGGACTTTTTGTATTATTTTGATTGATTTATTTATCATTAACATTGAATATGGACACATTTCGCGATTGGATAACTTTGCCGGCCCCTTCAATTTCACGTATTTGGACTGCTGTTTGTATCTTGGAGTAATGTCCTTCCTGATTATGCTTCTCAACTTGTATGACCTGGATGGACTGTATGGATTCAACAAAAGTATGTTTTTGGATTGATATGTTTGATGTTATGTATTTTTATGTATTTGTGTATATAATTTTATATATTTTCAAAGCGTAATTTTATTACCTGTAGTAGTATAACTGCGGTAATGGTCCTCTGAAGAGAAGAATTATCTTTGAAAACTCATGAGCTAAGGACTTAAGGATACTTTGCTTGAACTTTGAATTCTAATAAAATTTGATTGACACCTTATTTTATTACTTCATTTTATATTATAATATTAATGCTCTATCCAGTATATTGAGCTTCAGTTTTTTATCCGGATGTTTCACTAATTATAAGATATTAGTTGACGCTTATATCTTTTGTTGGATTGCTTCATATATATATATATATATATATATAAAGATATATAAAGATAGGTGAAAGAAGAGTGATAAACATGTACGAATGTCCAGATTTATTTCAACTTCGATTGTTCAATGCAAGGTATATTCGGTAATAAAATTATGTTTATTATTCTTTCCTTAAGCCAAGGTTTTTCAAAGATCGAAATCTTATCATCAGAGGAATTACATAGATAGATAAGTTGGCAGTGGAAAAACCAAAATTCAACATTTGAAAAATATTAAGTAATGGAGAGTGAAAAAAAAATTAATGTAAAAAAGATATGGGGTTAGTCCAGTTGGTAATTGTCCATTGATAAGGTGTCCAAAAAAGGAGATTTGGATGAAGAATGGTTTTCGTGAAGGCAGCATGGAAAAGCGTTCAAAAATGAAGTAACTCCAATAGTGAGATGTTGAGTTCAAATCGTAGGTGGAGCGCACTTAATCGGAATTAAATATGAGAAATCGGGCCATTTTACAAAAACTTCCGGAGTAGGAATTACAGTTGAAATGTGTTCCATAGATGTTGGTAGTGAAATATATAAGCAAATCCATATATATATATATATATATATATATATATACATATATATATATATATATATATATATATATATATATATATATATATTGTGTATTTGAGTTTATATTAAAAAAATATATATATTTAAGGTATATATCCTTTACAATACCATCCAAATTGTTTCCTTTCTTACATTCAAGTATAATGTAAGAAAGGAAATATAAAATAAGGAAAATAGATGGCTAAAAACCCGAAGAACAAAGGAAATAATTGGGCGAAACAACAAAGGACGGTCAGTGAAAAGATGTCTTAATTCAGGAAAATTTAGGTAAATATTTTAAGCTGATGATGAATGATGAGAAATAGAAACATCGGAAAGCATAAGATACGTATATGTTACCACGAGGATATAATGAGATCATAGTTCATTGGGGGGAGGGGGGGGGATATAATGTTGATGATGAGTACTGATTGTAATTTAGGCTCTGCTCGCCTAGTTTTTCATTTTTTTTCTTCTTTTTTGCTTTGTTTTGTATAATTAGCACTGAAGATAGCCACACCAAGAAATAAATGCACAGGAGCATTTTGCAAATATCTTGGTGTTAGCTGAAACAATTGTATGCTGAATTAAAAACAAGTTTTATGAAATGACGTGAATCTGTCCTTCATAACATTGATATGGTATAAAATTAAATAAAAAGTATTGACTATATATCTATATATATATATATATCTATATATATTGTATTAATGAAGTTTAGAACAACATAGTTGTGTTGGATAATGGACCTGTGAGGCCGGACGTATGTGGAAGCAGATGTATGTGTGGGGGATCGTTTGGTTTGGCTTGCGCGATTTAGTGCGGGCAGACCCGTACAACCGAGTGCAAAATAGGGCTGTTCTCACAGTCGGAGCTCACAAGCGTTGACAGGGCCACCATGTTGACGAGACCCCAGGTCAAGGGTCAAGGTGCACCTGCGCATAGGGGTTCTATGACGTCACAGGCTTTTGTGCTTTTGGAAACAGAGTTTTGCCAGTCTGATTTTTGGAAGCAAGCTGAACAGACGTATTTCTCTATGTAGTCCAAAATGAAAAGGGGAATTTATTTCCCTAAGAGAATACAGGCATAAGATTCCTTCTCCCCCCCCCTCCTCGAATGGCTAAGGACTTAAGGTATGAATTAACTACGATAAAGTAGTAATTTGGCCTCTTCCTCAACGTTTAGTAAAACATCTCCAAGAGCGACAGAAAACTGACGCCTGAATAAAATAAATCAAAATTTAAAAGATTGTTCGCCTCCTGTATCGTGTTAGGAAGGTTTTTGTTGTAGACACAGCGGACGGCGATGTTCACGGCAGTACAGAAGCGAAGAAAGAACTCAACCACTAGACGACATCGAAACGACACCCCTCCACGACGAAGAAGAAAAGGTACAAGAAATGAAAGACTATGTAACAGTTGTTCTAAACTTCTGTAACACAATAACACAATAACATAATATATAAATAAATATTACGCTCTTATTTTGAGTTTTTTTTCAATAATCGAGCACTCTGCTAGATTTTTTCTCATGTATCTTACCAATATATATATATATATAATAATGGTAATAATCCAGGTGAAAAATATCCACAGGGTGGTAATCCAGAGAATTTTAACCGGGTTTATAAAAAGTGCTCAATATCAAAATAGAGCTTTATATATGATAATTTTATTTACACAGACATGTACAAAATCTGCGACACTGGCATGTCGATGTTATCGATCAACAGTTACTATAAACTGTGATCTCATCAGGGAGAGTTAGAATCCGATCTTAACCTCAGATCATATTTGGAGAGAATGAAGTGGAGGGATAGAGAAAGAGAAGAAGAAGGAAAGAAATTTAACATTTCAAAAATTAAGGCCGTTAAAAATTTAAAAATTAAAACTTAAAAAATCTTTAAAAAAACTAAAAAACCTAAAAAAACCTAAAAAACAAAAAATCTAAATCTAGGTTTTTTAGGTTTTTTTAGTTTTTTTTAGATTTTTTAGTTTTTTTTAAGATTTTAATTTTTAATTTTTTAACGGCCTTAATTTTTGAAATGTTAAATTTCTTTCCTTCTTCTTCTCTTTCTCTACCCCTCCACTTCATTCTCTCCAAATATGATCTGAGGTTAAGATCGGATTCTAACTCTTCCTGATGAGATCACAGTTTATAGTAACTGTTGATCGATAACATCGACATGCCAGTGTCGCAGATTTTGTACATGTCTGTGTAAATAAAATTATCATATATATATATATATATATATATATATATATATATATATATATAACATAAACACTGAAGATACAAACACAAGAATCATCATAAAAGAGGTGTTTTATATTTCACACTTGTCCGGACGACATTTGTACAAATAAAAATAATAAATACATTGAAATAAGTTGAATTTTATTCCTTGATTTGATCAACCTTACTTCTGTTATTTAATAATTTTAGACATTGAATGTTGTTATGCTTGAAGAAAACATTAATAAAGAAATCTTTTCATTCGATAAAATTACATTCAGAACATAAAATCAAATCCTTATTCATTTGATATGAATCAGTAATCGACGAATGCAGAAGAGGGAGGAATGATTTCGTTTACTCAGAAAGACTTTTGAATCATTTTTTATAAGTATTTTAAGGCTTCTAAACTATCTCTACTTAGAACAAAGATTATACTTTTCTTCATATGAAAAAAGTGATAAAAGTTTGGTCAACCTATTTAGTTTGGTTCATCTGGAGCAGTCTTTCTTGCACAGTCTTAACGGTGAAAGTCAGAGATGCCATTCTTATCATATCGAGGATTGGTTCTCGACAATCAGTCCGGCAGAGGTGGGTCACTATGACTGATGGTGGCCTTTCGTCTGTCGGGCTGAGGTATGGTTCTAGGTAGTCCTAGGAGGTCCACCCTCACAGGCTTTGCCTCCCTTCTTTGGGGGTGAAGTTAGTTTATTGCTAACTGTCTGAGGCGCCCTGATTGGGGAATGCCGACAGGGCTGCACATTTTTTTAGGGGATCAGAGCGCACTACCTTTAGTGCACAGGCCCACTAAATCCATTTTCCGACCTTGTGTCACATCTTCCCGCAGTGGGGGGAGGTAAACAATCAGTTTGGTTCATCTACATTGAATGTGGCACTAACGCACATAAAAAAATAAAATAAAATAAGAAAGAACATTGCAAAAATCGCCTTTGATTTTTTTCCAATTATTCCACTGAATATTTTTTTAATAATGCTGAAATGCTGAAAAAATTACGATCATGACAAAAGGTTATAATGAGTTACGATTGGTAATATCGGAGGAGTACAAAGAGAAAATAGACGTCACTATTTGCATCGTGTTAGCATAAGAAATTTAGTCAAACAAATCATCACGAGTAATAAACATGGCGGGAAAAGTAAAAAAAAAAAAAAGATTTCAGTTTGTTTTTGTATCGTTTCAATATTTGTGCGTTTCCTTATTCTTACAAACATTTAATTAAATTCTCTCATATGTAATTTTAAAAAAAAAATAGTTCATATGTAAATATGTAATAATTCAATTAAATGAACGCGAAGAAATGCAACCAATAATGATAATAATAATAATAATAATAATAATAATAATAATAATAATAATAATAGACCAGGTTTAAATAATGATTGCCACTGCTCACTCTGGCCTAAATAAAGGACAGTATCAATGAATGGAATATAACTATTACGCGATTGCCAAATTGGGTATTTTTCAATGAAATGTTTATAATTTACCTAAAGAAATATAGCATTATAATTTGCAGTAAACATTTCACACAATCACACACGACCAAATTCACGCAATCACATACAATCATATTCACGCAATCACACACGACTAAATTCACGCAATCACATACAATCATATTTACGCAATCACATACGACCATATTCACGCAATCACATACAACCATATTCACGGAATCACATACAACCATATTCACGCAATCACATACAACCATATTCACGCAATCACATACAACCATATTCACGCAATCACATACAACCATATTGACGCAATCACATACAATCATATTCATGCAATCACATACAACCATATTGACGCAATCACATACAACCATATTCACGGAATCACATACAACCATATTCACGCAATCACATACAACCATATTCACGCAATCACATACAACCATATTCACGCAATCACATACAACCATATTCACGCAATCACATACAACCATATTCACAGAATCACATACAACCATATTCACGCAATCACATACAACCATATTCACGGAATCACATACAACCATATTCACGCAATCACATACAACCATATTCACGCAATCACATACAACCATATTCACGGAATCACATACAACCATATTCACGCAATCACATACAACCATATTCACGCCATCACATACAACCATATTCACGCAATCACATACAACCATATTCACGCAATCACATACAACCATATTCACGCAATCACATACAACCATATTCATGCAATCACATACAACCATATTCACGCAATCACATACAACCATATTCACGCAATCACATACAATCATATTCATGCAATCACATACAACCATATTCACGCAATCACATACGACCATATTCACGGAATCACATACAACCATATTCACGCAATCACATACAACCATATTCACGCAATCACATACAACCATATTCACGCAATCACATACAACCATATTCATGGAATCACATACAACCATATTCACAGAATCACATACAACCATATTCACGCAATCACATACAACCATATTCACGGAATCACATACAACCATATTCACGCAATCACATACAACCATATTCACGCAATCACATACAACCATATTCACGGAATCACATACAACCATATTCACGCAATCACATACAACCATATTCACGCCATCACATACAACCATATTCACGCAATCACATACAACCATATTCACGCAATCACATACAACCATATTCACGCAATCACATACAACCATATTCATGCAATCACATACAATCATATTCACGCAATCACATACGACCATATTCACGCAATCACATACAACCATATTCACGCAATCACATACAACCATATTCACGCAATCACATACAACCATATTCATGCAATCACATACAACCATATTCACGGAATCACATACAACCATATTCATGCAATCACATACAACCATATTCATGCAATCACATACAACCATATTCACGCAATCACATACAACCATATTCACGCAATCACATACAACCATATTCATGCAATCACATACAACCATATTCACGCAATCACATACAACCATATTCATGCAATCACATACAACCATATTCACGGAATCACATACAACCATATTCATGCAATCACATACAACCCTATTCACGCAATCACATACAACCATATTCACGCAATCACATAACCATATCCACGCAATCACATACAATCATATTCACGCAATCACATACGACCATATTCACGCAATCACATACAATCATATTCACGCAATCACATACAATCATATCCACGCAATCACATCCGACTATATTAGATAGAATGAATAATCAAGCACACATTATATTTTACATAAATACAAAACTAGAATTTAAAGAATTTCTAAGTTACGGAAACTAACCAATCATGAACAAGAACATAAGTCAGTCGTGAGACTGCATATTTCTGCCTGACAACGTAAGCATGGGCCAAAGTCTTATCTGGGTCTTACTTTTCTATGACAACTCGAAGACTATTTCTCTGATCAGACTGAAATTATGCATGATCGTTACTGTTATCAAAGAGCATCAGATTCATACGTCACATTTGGGAAAATCGGAAGTTGAAATTCTATCAAAATGTTAAACTTGATCGAACTTTTCAAAGTCAGGGTAAAAGTCAAGGTCATATAAGATGCAGGACTTCATTGGCTACATTATGGGCCCAGTAGCAAGTGTCTATGATGAATAGGATTGAAGATATCACCAAAGATATGACTTTCACCTTTATGTGATGTTAACCATGACCTAGATGAAATCAGTTCTAACCATGACCGAGATTTTGAACAAGTTTGGTGACGACTGGTCAAGCGATGTGGACGCTAGACCGTTACACAAACATAGTGAAAACTCGACCGAAATCATCACCTCCGCCTTGGCGGAAGGTAATAATGTCAATAAATATGAGAAGAAAAGAAATCAGTTGTCATTACTAAAAGGTCACTCAAAACATGACGATTCAAAGATAATTATAATTATCTATGGAATAACTGGTGAATAAATATCTAATAAATAGGAACAATTAAAAAAGCTAAAAACTCGATCAATTGGAAGAGGGGGGGGGGAATGCTTAATATTGAATAAAAGAAAATACTCATTCAATTAGAAGTAATGACATAGTCCAGTAAGTGATATCAATAAATATCAATAGTTGATACTGATTACGTAGCAATAATTATAATAATCGATCAGAAACTGATGATTTATTAGTTCCTAATTGCTTGTGTAAAGGTTATAGTAGAAACAAAAGCAATCAATTGAATAATTCGAATAATTCGAATAGTTGTGTCGTATTAGAATAATGAAAAAAGATGTCTATTAATTTTGAATAATTCGAATAATTTGAATAGTTGTGTCGTATTAGAATAATGAAAAAAGATGTCTATTAATTTTGAATAATTCGAATAATTCGAATAGTTGTGTCGTATTAGAATAATGAAAAAAGATGTCTATTAATTTTGAATAATTCGAATAATTTGAATAGTTGTGTCGTATTAGAATAATGAAAAAAGATGTCTATTAATTTTGAATAATTCGAATAATTTGAATAGTTGTGTTGTATTAGAATAATGAAAAAAGATGTCTATTAATTTTGAATAATTCGAATAATTTGAATAGTTGTGTCGTATTAGAATAATGAAAAAAGATGTCTATTAATTTTGAATAATTCGAATAATTTGAATAGTTGTGTCGTATTAGAATAATGAAAAAAGATGTCTATTAATTTTGAATAATTCGAATAATTTGAATAGTTGTGTCGTATTAGAATAATGAAAAAAGATGTCTATTAATTTTGAATAATTCGAATAATTTGAATAGTTGTGTCGTATTAGAATAATGAAAAAAGATGTCTATTAATTTTGAATAATTCGAATAATTCGAATAGTTGTGTCGTATTAGAATAATGAAAAAAGATGTCTATTAATTTTGAATAATTCGAATAATTTGAATAGTTGTGTCGTATTAGAATAATGAAAAAAGATGTCTATTAATTCCATGACAAATTCCGATAACTGTAAATTATTCAATGACGGCAAATTTCCTTCGGACTCCATTCAATTTTCTTTTAGTTTTCTGTGTTTTAAAAAAAAATTATTATTGCATTTAATTGGTATGCTTAGCAAATATTGCTTAAAGTCTGGTAAACAATGTGTTAAAGTCTCGTAAACAATGTGTTAAAGTCTCGTAAACAATGTGTTAAAGTTTTAGTACATCACAGCAAACAGGTTGAGGAATGTCTGAAAAGAAGAAAAAGGTGAGGAGAATCAAGGCAGTTGGTATTCATGCAGTTCTATACCAGTTACAAGGGGATGACGAGGGGAGAGATGGCGAGGGGAGACACGTGGGTGTTGGCCATGCATTAAGGAATTCAGGGTAAATAAACCGACAAGTTGCTAATTCTGACATTCATAACGACGGTCACCAGTGAAGGGCTTCGATTTACAGGCTAGTTGGCTGGGCCTGGTATTTTCACTGCACTCACATTATTAGCGTTAGATTATTAAAGGTTAAAGCTTTGGTTGTGAATGTAAGTTAGCAAAGATTAAATGGAAATGCCAAATGAAAAAAAGTTGTAGTAAAGCGGAATAGTCGTCTGTATTTCAAGAAGAACAGTGCATGAATACAGGCGGAATATGTTTGGACAGATTTAAGATGGGGTTAATTTCATATGAAAAACTGGTGCAGCCATCACAGCCTTCTTCCATTAAGCTTGAGACATCGAACACGTTGGAAAGCATGCAGAATGTACCAAAGTACACAAGTTCAATAGTCATGGGCTCCCCTATCAAACACATTACAGCAGCTGTTTTGCACACAGAGTCAGGTACACTACGACCATCATAGCTGAAAAGAATGTCGTTAATAAAACATATAGAAAAAAGAAAATAGTTGATTGATGTCAAAAATCGTAGTTGGAAACTCATGTTCAAAAAAATAAATTCAAACTAAGCAAGAATAATTGGTAAATGAAAAGAAGAAGACTATATTTAATTGTTTTCTTCTTCTTCTTTCTTAAAATGTTGGATCTACTTATGTTGAATCTAATTAAGTTGAATTGTTTGACCAATTAAAATATTTATTAAAAAATAGTTTAAAATGTCAGCTATTTAGATAGTTCACATTGAAAAATATTATAAATTGAATAAAAGGGTAGGATTTTATAGAATAGAGATTTTGCGAAAGGCATCTAGAATAGGTTGGAAAATGAATTATATTCCAATTTACTCTAAATAAGTAACACGTTACAGTAGTCAAATTTTATTAACATATAGTATTTCAGTGATGCTGATAGGTTTTTAATTTAGTAAGTCCTGGGATCCACGAATTTGACTTTTATGAGTCACTGAGAAATTTATGTTATAATTTCCGGAATAAGATGAGAAAAAAAGAAAATTTCTAATAATAAGTAAGAAATAGCCTTTATTTGATTTATGTAGGAAAAGACATAAAAAATATAACAGTATTAATGTGAATTCCGAAAAGAATCATGTGACCAGAATTCAAGAATGTGCATTCAAAAGAACGGTTGACCCTAGGAAACTGCTCTTGATGTTCCGGTGAAGGGTGAGAATGATGTTCTGAGCTAAGAATCCTTGTTCACAGCCAGCTGGATGTACAACTTATGTTGAATAATGGCCTTATGGGAATGAACGTATCTGTTGGGAATCGTTGGTTTGACTTGCACGAATTAGCGCGGGGTGGACCCGGCAGTTGAGTGCAGAATAAGCCCTGTTTTCACAGTCGGATATCACAGACGTGACAAGGTCACCGTGTGACGAGACCCCAGATCAAGGGTCAGTGTGCACCTACGAGAGGCTCTGTGACGTCACGGGCCTTTGCGTGGGAAGCAGAGGGATCTGTGACGTCACTCGTTCTTCGTGAGAAGCGAGTTTTAGCAGTCTGGGTTTTGGAGGCGGACCTATCAGACGTGATTTTGATGTAGTCAAACAACTTACATAGGGGAAATATTTCCCTAAGAAAATACAGGCAAAAGATCTCTTTTCCCCCCTCCATGAATGGTTAAGACTTAATTGATAAGTAATTACGGAAGCAGTAATTTGCTCTCTCTCTCTCTCTCTCTCTCTCTCTCTCTCTTTCTCTCTCTCTCTCTCTCTTTCTCTCTCTCTCTCTCTTGACGTTAGTGAATATCTCCCAGCTGATTTGATAACTAACGCTTGAAATAAAAACTGACGCTAAATTTAAAAAGATTCTTTGTCTTCCGACCCGATCATGGAGCTTTTGTTGCAGCAGGGTGGTTCAGGAAGGAGTTCAACCACTAGACGACATCGAGACGGCGACCCTCTACGCGGCGAGCAGGAAATTTAAAGGTATGCAAACTATGTGATTTAAAAATGACGAGTGCTTAAACGAGAACTGCCACGGCCCTTTCTGGGACGAGTATACAGAACGAGAAAAGCCGCGGCCCCTAGTAGAGGGGTATGCAATAGAGGGGTATGCAACACTTACAGCTGGCTGTGTACAAGGATTCTCAGTTCAAAACCTCATTCTCATCCCTCATCGGAACAGCAAGAGCAGCTTCTTAAGGTCAACCCAACCAAGAAATGTATTTCCCTGATCCTTATCACAAAATTAAATTGTTCAGTTGAAAAGAAAACAGCAGGCAGGTCAGGTCGACTGTCCTTATAGTTAGCTTGAAATGGTGGGGGAATAAAAAGGAAAAAAAAAAAAACAAGAAAAAAAAAACAGGAGGTAAAAGAGAACTCACATAACTGATGGGGTGGGGGTGGGGTGTCTGGGCGCGTATTGCAATATATCGTTTTCATGAAAAAATTGACTTGCATGTTTGAGAGACATGGATACAATTTTACTGCACCCTTTTCGATTTTTATGCGTATCTGCAGCAGATGCGTAGCCATCAGCATCTCTGGCATTTAAATGTTTTGTTGCCTTAATTAATACTAATTATTTAACTCTATGCTGCGGGGGATAAAAAACAGAAATGCTTCCTCCGTATCCATTTTCACATTTCCATTCGACTCCTTCGAAGCAGAATATCAAAAGAAAATTTGTAAAGTGAAGAAAATTTTTAGAAGAGCCAAAACATATGCAAAATCTATTCCACCGAAAAATGTGTAGAAATAGTCAGAGGCATCGCAGAGAAAGAGAATCGCAAAAGAATAATCTGATACTAAAAAGTATCAACGACGAAAGAGGCAACAAAAAAATTAGAGTAAATCAAAATACAATAAAATGTTGGTCTGTTTTTTGTCTTTTTGTGTAGATCTTTAAGCAACCGAACAAGGCATCATCTCGACTATGGCTTGTTAGAATCCATGGACGGAAACAGGAAGAAACCTCAAGTTGACGTTTGTCGAAGTCAATGTGCCTTTCTTATTTTACAAGGAGTTGTTAGTCGTTCTTTTCAATCTTACCAGCTAGCATGTAACTATTATCATGTAACTATTATCATGTAACTATCATCATTTACAAAATAGCATGTAACTATTATCATGTAACTATCATAATTTACAGGCTAGCATGTAACTATTATCATTTACAAGATAGCATGTAACTATTATCATATAACTATTATCATTTACAAGATAGCATGTAACTATTATCATGTAACTATTACCATTTACAAGATAGCATGTAACTATTATCATATAACTATTATCATTTACAAGCTAAAATGTAACTATTATCATTTACAGGCTAGCATGTACCGATTATCATGTAACGATTATAATTTACCGGCTATTATGTAAGTATTATCATTTACGAGCTATCATGTAACTATTATCATGTAACTATCATCATTTACAAAATAGCATGTAACTATTATCATGTAACTATTATCGTTTACGAGCTAGCATCTTACTATTATCATTTATAAAAAACACCCAAGAAAATTAAATAAGACAATTGACATTAGATAAGTTGAAACAGCAGAAACCTTTATAGAATATCTTTGGCAAATGTCGTTGACTTTTAGTATTTTTATTTATTTTTTAAAAGGTGATGTAAACAATATTAAAAAAGTTGAATTAAATGAGCACCTCTCCATTACCATTATTCAAAGGAATGCCTCGAGCCTGCTCTTGGCCTGCCAAGTCGGAAGAACGAATGAACGAAGAGGTATTCACCCTAGGCAGGTTGAATCGGCTTCCTCCAAAGAAGGAAGTTTCTAGGGAATATCAAATTCACGTTAAGATTTTGCAGTTTTTGTAGGTAGATGTCAACGTCATCCTACACACACCGCCTGTTCTTCCCAAATGGTCACCTATCTGGTACTGACCAGGATCAATGTTGCTTAACTTCGGTGATATCACGAGAATTGGTGTGACAACGTGATTATGCCGTACAGCCAAGCCAGCAGGACATCCAATGAAACTTTGTGATGCCTTTATTAAACAATCAGACATCAGAGAAAAGATATGAGAGTAAGGAGTAGATTAAAGAGCTGGAAAGTAATGAATTTATAGTAAAAACTGAATACAATGTTTGAATAGAGGAAAATGCAATTCGCTAAGAAGAGGAAAAAATCATAGGATGGGGATGCTGAGTTTCTCGCAGACGAAGGAGTAAAAAAGCATCGAACCATCTTTACTAATTTCATCCAATAAGAAAAAGGTAGACAAGAAGAGTGCAATGGTGAGCTATTCATTCATTTCCATTAACGTGTGAACAGAAACGCCTTGAACTGCTGATTGTTAATAATAAGATGACAACTAAAAGAAAGTGACTGAGCTAGCAGTGCAAGCTGGCACGAAACAGAAGGACTATTTATTAACCGACTGTAGAAAGTTGACTGAGAACCTGCGGGGGAAATCAAAATCAGCGCTAAATTCTAAAAAAGCTGCACGAGTAGAACGAAAAAGAATGGAGCAACAAAGAAAGAAAAAAAAAGAAAAAGAATGTAGCAACAAAGAAAGAAAAAAAAAAAGAAAAAGAATGGAGCAACAAAGAAAGAAAAAAAAAAAAGAATGTAGCAACAAAGAAAGAAAAAAAAAAGAATGGAGCAACAAAGAAAGAAAAAAAAAAGAAAAAGAATGGAGCAACAAAGAAAGAAAAAAAAAAGAAAAAGAATGGAGCAACAAAGAAAGAAAAAAAAAAAAGAAAGGAAATAAAATAAAATTCATCTAAAATAATTTGGTGCAAGATCAGAAATTTATGTTTACCAAAAGTAAGTTGCATATGGGCGCAGTTAACGAAAATACCAGCCAAGATGGCCGGTATATATCGGCTGACGCGATACACGCAATCAAGAGATCATAACGCGAGATAAGTGCTACATTGTTATTAGTGCCTTTGATCCCGAAGAGAGTGAGTCAATTTTTACGAGTGGACAATTAGTGGAAGATTTCAATAGAGAAGAGAGGCATAATTGAAGGATCACACTTTTTAACTAGAGGATTGGAAAGATTAGCTACCATGAAAGATTAGCAAAAATACAATCTTCATAGTATCGAAGGAATTGGTCATTAACTGTTAAAAAGTAACATTTATTGGTAGGATAAAATATATTTATAGATTTTTAATGACTAAAACCAAGCAACAACTAGGAGGTAGACTAGGGTAGAAACCAGGGGAGAGGAAGGTGGACTACCAATAGATAATTACAATTATCAAAGAAATTACATGGGAGGACAACTAACGAACTTTGTTCTGGTGGTGGTTGTTAATAAATTATAGTAGAAAAAAATGACGATGGTGAGTGCGGTAATGGAGGCGATGATGATGATGATGATGATGATGATGATGATGATGATGATGATGCTGATGACGACGACGACGACGATGATGATGATGATGATGATGATGATGGAAAAAATGAAACAAAGCAGCATTCACTTTGGACGTGTTGAGTCGGCTTCCTCTGAAGAGGGAAGTTTCTAGGGAATATTAAATTCACAAGCGGTCCCCAGTCGCATGTATATCCTGGTGAGAGGAGATGACGACGTTATGGTTTTGCAGTTCTTGCAGGGAAGTGTCAACGTCCTCACACATACGGCACCCGGTATTCCCAAATGGTCACCCATCTGGTACCGACAAGGCTTAATGTCGCTTAACTTTGGTGATCTAACGAGAACCAGGGGGGCCAACGTGATGATGCTGATGCTGATTATGATGCTTCTGATGATGATGCTTCTGATGATGATGATGCTTCTGATTATGATGCTTCTGATGCTTCTGATGATGATGCTTCTGATGATGATGCTTCTGATTATGATGATGATGATGCTTCTGATGATGATGCTTCTGATTATTATGATGATGATGCTTCTGATGATTAAGATGATGATGATGATGCTTCTGATGATGATGATTCTGATGATGATGATTCTGATGATGATGCTTCTGATTATGATGATGATGATGCTTCTGATGATTAAGATGATGATAATGATGCTTCTGATGATGATGCTTCTGATGATGATGATGATGATGCTTCTGATTATGATGATGCTTCTGATGATAATGCTTCTAATGATGCTGATGATGATGATGCTTCTGATGATGATGATTATGATCATGATTATGATGATGATGATGATAAAGATGATGATGACCACCACTAAATTTGCAAGTATCTTCCACCCATTAAGTAGTAGTAGTAGTAGTAGTAGTAGTAGTAGTAGTAGTAGTAATAGAAGTAGTAGGAGTCAAGATATTAAAAGTAATAAAAAGGTAAAAAGTCTGCAGTGCTGGTTGTTGGGTAATCAGTACTTTACCTCCGATAGGTTCTAAACAGCAGCAAGTTGGAAGAACATGAAAAGAGAAAGTGGCATTTTAGGACGAGCAACCTTTTCTGGTTCAAGAAAGAAAAAAGAAGAAAGTGGCATTTTAGGACGAGCAACCTTTTCTGGTTCAAGAAAGAAAAAAGAAGAAAGTGGCATTTTAGGACAAGCAACCTTTTCTGGTTCAAGAAAGAAAAAAGAAGAAAGTGGCATTTTAGGACAAGCAACCTTTTCTGGTTCAAGAAAGAAAAAAGAAGAAGAGATAAAGAGAGAGAGAGAGAGAGAGTAAAAAGTGAAGAGACCTGGAAAAGGCAAGAATTTGTTTCTCTCTCACTTTTTTCCGAGTGAGGAAGAAGAAAAAAAAAACAAGAGAGATGAATGAAAAACTATGAATTAGAGGAAGCAAGAAAGAAATAGAAAGAAATAGAAAGAAAAAAAAGAAAAAAAAGAAAGAAAAAAAAAGATGTTTTGTTCTGAAAAGGAAAAAAAAAAAATCATCATTTATTATTGCTATTAGAGTCGCTGTAAAACACGAGAAAGATGACGAAAGATAAACTGTTAAAAAAAGAGAAGGAAAAGGAAATAAGTTTTAGTAAGAGAGAGAGAAAAAGAAAAAAAAAGTGTGTGTGGGGGGGGGGGCTTGTGCACATGAGACTGTGTTTCCGAAAGGTCACCAGCTGCCTGTCATGTGTCCATCCTGGCGGAGAAGAAGGAAAAACAAACGAGCAGGTGTGTGTGGTGAGTGTGATGCGCGGCGGCGAGCGAGCGAGCGACGACGACATAACAGTGGACAGCGGAGCGAGGAAGAGGGAGAAGAATTCACCGAGTACAAGACAATTGGTCAAACATCTGAAATGCAACAACATCAACAATTTTGGAGCAACGAGAGTCACGACCGACGGAAACAAAATGGACATTCACTGTTTTTTTGTTTTTCTCATGCAACTACATCGAATAAGAAGAAGGTAAGACTACAGCAACAAGCAACCTTCAATCTGTCCCACCTTCGTCGATTTTAAAGATGCACAGATTTCATTCCGCCAGTCAGTCACACTTGTCGCCTGTTTAGTCACAGCTTAGATCATGGTGCTCATTATCTGCATCCTCTGTCATTCATCACTTGCCATTGACAACAAACCAAATATTGCCTGAGCAAGCTGATCTTAGTATTCGGGACCATTCCGAGTTAGAATCTCGACGCAGTTGGATCGCGTAGAAATCAAACTGGAGAGATGGCAATTACAAAAAATGCAGTTGGCTTATCATATCTTCTACGGAGGAAAAAATATATTCACCTCATAGCATTTTGACCTTTTTATACTTATATACGAATATAATTTCTTTTGCTGATGCCGTTTTCGGTTTTGACAAAAACTAAGTATCGATCTAATAATTGAAGATGAGGAAATATTAAGAATATTAACCGTTTCCATCGTATGGTTAAACAGATTAAACACTGTTGATTGCATTCAATTTATACATTCATTAATGGTTGCAAAGAGAGAGAGAGAGAGAGAGAGAGAGAGATAGAGAGAGAGAGAGAGATTTAACCAAATTAAAAATGCTTTAACTAAACTAAATTATAATCAGTTTTAATATTCACATGCGTTAAGGAGTACTACTACCCACAGTGTAAATATATATATATATATATATATATATATATATATATATTTAAATGTTGTATTAAATAACGATAATTGAATTATCGTTTAATGATAATAATCTATCGTGATAATATAAAGCTCAATATATTGAAAATGAGCAATCAATTCAGATATCTCCAATTAAAATAACAGCTGTTTTTATTTTTGTTTTTGTTTTGACGTGTTTTTTTGGACATCATCCACCCTGACTTTACGCTCTCATCTCAACATAAGACTCTTTACCTTTTGGCCCTTATTTTGTTTTTATTTTGTTTTATTTTATGTAAAATTTTCAAAGTTAAATGTTGCCGATAATATTTACATTATCGGCTTTTTTCCTATCCTCTGATGAGAAGAGTTTATCTTTGAAAATCCATGGATTAAGGATATGAAGCTCTATGCTCTGAACTTTTGATGTTCTAATAAATATTGTATCTTTACAATATTTTATTCTCATTTTTCACCTATATATATATATATATATATATATATATATATATATATATATATATGAAGTTAGGCACGTTTATATGTTTGTATGTACAAGATTCACTCCTAAACTAATTAACCGATCATTATGAATTTTAGAACACAGCTACTAGGCGTAGTAGTGAGTAATGTGTACTATATTTAGTTTAATTTAGTTTTATGGAAAGGGGGGGATGGAGGTGGAAGCCTTCTGTGAAAATTCAGATATCTCAAATTTTTGCAAAATTTTAACTATAGGTATTAGACACCAATTAAGTAAGATTCCCTGAATTTTAATTTTTTTTTTTAGACCCCTTAAGTTTTTTGCGAAATTTTTACAATAGGTATTAGACAGGAATTAATATATATTCTCCAAATTTTAGTTTCTTTGGAGTATTTTAAAAGGGGTTTAAGGGCCATAATATGGACACAACCTCCCATTTTAAAATTAAAACATTTCAGATTTACATTGAATTTGATTTATAGTCATTAGACACCAATTAAGCAAGATTCCCTGAATTTCAATTTCGTTTTTAGACCCCTTAAGCTTAAGCCTTAACTTTGAGACATTTTCTAGAATCCAAATCATGTCATGGATGTTGATCAAAATTAGAATAAGGATTCTAGACATAAGGTTTAGTATCATTATATCTTGATTTTAATCTTGTAAGGGGACATAAAAGTGGTGCAAACCTCTTCTATTAGTGGGATTAATTTTACCCCTTTTATGACGGGTATTTTTCTAGTTATGTATAAACTTGACACATGGAAACAAACAGATTATCAGTGAGCTTAATTATAAATCTCATGTAATGCATCTGTTGAATAAAAGATGATGAATTTGGTAAATTATCATTCCTTTCAACAATGCGACCAGAATGGATATGCATTTTCAGTACAACTTGAAATGCATCGCTGGCAACTTTATGCACTGATAATGATGCTGATAAAAGGCCATTGCTTCTTTGTAAATGTGCATGACAACAAAACAAAAAAGATGCAACTAAAAAAAACGTGATCAGTAAAATTAAAATAATTTAATTGCAATTTTACAATTAAACTATTTTTAATTCAAACCCATTTTACTGAAGAAAACAATCAGAATTGGCAATAAAAATACGGAAATGACCAATCAAGAATGAAATATCATTTCATCATCATATTTCGTTTAACGTCCGTTCTACAGGCTAGCATGTGTTGGACGCTTTTTAGGAATTGATTTCTAAACCAACCTATCTCTGACCAGGTCTTTATTTATCCTTCTTTCTATTTTATTTACATTTTTTCCAAATGATTATCTAGATTTGAAGAATACAGGATAATTTTTTTTTTTTTAAGATTTGCAAGAGACCAATTATTTATCTACCTCCCACAGCAGTAAGATGTGACACAAGGTCGGGAAGTGGGATTTGATAAGTCAGCCCCCTAGAGGAAAAGCACTTATGATCTTTAAAAATTGCCTGGGCAGCCCCGTCGGCATTCCCTGGTAGGGGGAGCCTCATGCGATTAGCAATAAACTAACCCCTTCTACAAAGGTGAGAAGGCAAAGCCTGGGAGGGTGGACCTCCTAGAACAACACAGGACAAAACCCACAGACCAGCGGAATCAAGACTCGAAGACCAAGACGGTACCAGTCTATAGGGTGTAGTATCCATCGGAACCGATACTACACTGTGATACCAGCCAAAAGGCCAAGAATTCGAGAGACCAGATTTAATTAATCATTACCTTATGCCTAGATATAAAAAGCAATTAAGTGTTGAAGAGAAATTTTAGTTAATTTTATATAAACTAGACAATCTTCTGTGTTGTAATAATAAACTAATTAACAGAAATGCGTAAATATTACTATTGACACTTTGGGTAGCAGTGGAGTCCTTTCAACAAATGGTCAACGTCTAAAGTTTATTACTGAAATTCATAGCATTTGTTAACATTTGGTCAATACTTTTGGTTAAGCCTGAGAATTGAAGTGGTTTTCATAACAGAACATGAATGAGCATATTTGGTGATTTGAACAAAGTCAGCCTGCAAGCACCCATGCATACATTCTAGGTATTGAACAGTAAGGGGGGCTAGCAGCAACAATGTCAATGGCGAAGTTAGCAGCATGCTAGTGGCCTGGAGACTGTAGTCCATGCCAACAAGCAGCAGCGGTAGCAGCAGCGGTGGTGACGATGACAGGGAACTAAGAATATTGGTCACCATTCCTGAGGTGTATGGCTTGAAGCACTCATTCAGTCAGCATTCGTAGCCAACACCATGCACTGGCCAAGGTTCTTACATTGCTTTTTCTCTCAGAAGTCTGTGTCTACAACAAGTATAGAAATCAAAGTGAAGAAGAAATAAAAGTGTCGTCAATAATAATAATAATAATAAAAAAAAAAAATGGTACTTCTTCAGTTTAGGACCCGAGATAACTTTGATCCCCCCAACCTTGACCCTAACCCCACTCTGACTCTAACGATGGAGTCAAAGTTAGCTCGGGTCCTAATCTGGAGAAGCACCATAATAAAAAAAACAAAAACAGAAGTAATAAAAAGGGAAACTAAAAGTGTAAGAAACAAACAAAGCTAAAATCTACAAGAATCAAAACATTCTTAAAACTATTGGCAAAATATCTGAAAAATGCTAGCTGAATTTTCAAAGCAATTGAGTAGAATTAGCACATGTGTAAAGTGTATATATTTGAGTGCTGGGTGTACCTAGCAATTGCGATAGTCTGGAAAATCTGCAATGAATCTGTATGCATTTTTTGATCTCTGACACAATTAAAAGAAAAATGTTGGTTGTTTTTTATTTTTCAATAATGTTTCAAATTTATAAATGACAAGCAAAAAACTACCCTAACACTAACCCTAAGTATTCTTTTTACATTACGTATCTTTAATATAACTTCATTGTAATTTTAAAAAATAGTTTAATTTGAATTACCTCCCTTGAAAATTAATGAACATGATATTGTAAGAATGGTTTTGGTAATTTATTTTAATAAGTAACTTTAATTACTGTTACTATCGATGAAACTATTGCATATATATAGACAAAATAGGACAATAAAATTACAAATGAATAACACCAAACTTTAATTTATTATAAACTTAAAAAAAAATAGTTATGTAAATTAGGCATACAAATAGCTGCGTTTGGGTCTTTGCTCGCTACTATATATACAGTATTTTAAAATAATTGATTTAATTAACTGTGAGCCATTCTGATGTTAATATAAGTTCGGTAAATAAAAAAAACTATTGCATTCATTCATTTCTATAAATGACATAATTTATTTAAAGATATTTTATGGATGGACACAAATTTTAACAAAGAAAAACTAAATCCAATATATGTTTTAAAAGCCGTATTGATGGATGCATACATTAAAAACAAAATAAAACCTGCTAACTAATTGTTAAGAAAAAAATTACATATCTTTTTTATTATCAACAATACTTCAGAGTGAAACTCCACTATCGAGTTAAGAAAACAAAATGTTTTTTGTCACTTTTTTGTTGTTTCTTTCTTCGGTCTTGTAGGTACACATGTATAGATGAAATATGACGGTTCAAAATAAATTATGGAAAATTATCACATCAAAATAAATTAACAAGAAAACTCTTTGAAATAGTTACAATCAGGCAAAAGTAAATATCTACACCAAAAATTATGGAAAATTATCACATCAAAATAAATTAACAAGAAAACTCTTTGAAATAGTTACAATCAGGCAAAAGTAAATATCTACACCAAAAATTATGGAAAATTATCACATCAAAATAAATTAACAGGAAAACTCTTTGAAATAGTTACGTATCAGGCAAAAATAAGTATCTACACCAAAAATTACGGAAAATTATCGAGTAGAATTTTTATTAAAAATATAAACCAGTTTTATCGTATATTTCTGATACTCCATTGGCATGAACACATTTTACTGACTTATCTCCCCTGCTCACCCTTTTACGTGACTCTTCTAAATTAAAGACGTAAAATGTGTCCGTGGAGAACCAATAGAGAATTGGAAATAAACAATAAAACTGATTTATACTTTTATTAAGATTCTACTCGATAATTTTCCGTAATTTTTTGTGTAGATACCTACGTTTGCCTGATACGTAAGTATATCAGAGGGTTTTCCTGTTAATTTATTTTGAACTGCCATATTTCATCTGTACATGTCTACCTGCAAGCACCCTTTCTTCATATACGTGGTACCTGTGTATTTGGTCAGAACTCTGCATTGACAGAGCTGATCTCTATCTGCCGCAGGAACAATTCGAAAGCAAAAATAGACCAGCCTTGATTAGGCGTATTGAAACAGGAATGTTCATTTAAATGAAGAATATGTTTTAGAAATCCAATATGATTCAAACTAAAAGACATTAATTGAAATTATTAAAACTAAATTATTATAACTAAATTATTATAACTAAATTATTATAACTAAACATCTAAAATAGAGCAAACGATGGTTATACATAACTATGACTTCATTGGAGCTAATGTTTTAAAAGGTATAATATATATGTGAAATCAACCACTATTTTCATAATTACGAATCTCTAAAGTGACCTAAAGGTTAAATGATAGAATTTAGTCAAAGAAAAGTATATTGTTATTACAACAATGGTTAGCCACTCTCTAGATAAAAAGGAGTTGAGAACAATTGCCTTTTAGCATTTTACAAGTGGCTACGTAAAAGCAGAGATTAATTAACATTCGAGAACTCCTACCAACCAATCAACCCCCCAAAACACATAATTTATCTACAATGCATTAGAATGAAATTCTTTACCAAACACGCCTAGTTTTAACACGTGGAAATGATTTGTAAGATTTTTTACCGTTTAAAAATATCTTACAAACCATTTCTACACGTTAAAACTAGGCGTGTTCAACCATTTTGTTTTTGTTTTTTGCGTTCTCAAATGTTAACTCTGCTATATTTTTACCATTTAAAAAACTTACAAATTGTTTCCACACGTTAAAACTAGGCGTGTTCAGCCATTTTGTTTTTAGTTTATGCGTTCTTGAATGTTAACTCTGCTATATTTTTACCATTTAAAAAACTTACAAATTGTTTCCACACGTTAAAACTAGGCGTGTTCAGCCATTTTGTTTTTGGTTTATGCGTTCTTGAATGTTAACGTTGTTATATTTTTACCATTTAAAAAACTTACAAATTGTTTCTACACGTTAAAACTAGTAGAGAATTTTATTCTAATGCGTTTTATAAAAAATATACGTTGTTTTTTTTTTTGTTAGTTTGCAAGTTTTTGAGTGTTAACTATTCTGTACTTTTACAAGTGGCTGCGTTATTATTATTATTATAGATTCAAAATATATAAACATTCAATAGTGTCTGTTCGGAATCATTTTTAATCAACAAGTTGAAAAATTGGTACTCTTATAGCTGACGCACCATGTTTCCGTGACTTTGCGTCGTCAACGTTTTGGGCAGGTCTCGGAATCGCCCGAAAGTTAACGAAACTATTAACCAAGCAGCTGATAGCTTTTGGAAGAAATTAATCGCGTTCAATAAAAAAAAAATGAATTTCTGTAATCTTTGCCAGTTTGTTAATTCTTCCGAAGAGGTTATTTATAGGATCATTTATAGGTTATTTATAGACTCATTTATAGGTTATTTATAGTATCATTTATAGGTTATTTATAGAATCATTTATAGGTTATTTATAGAATCTTTTATGGGTTATTTATAGAATCATTTATAGGTTATTTATAGAATCATTTATAGGTTATTTATAGAATCATTTATAGGTTATTTATAGAATCTTTTATGGGTTATTTATAGAATCATTTATAGGTTATTTATAGGATAATTTATAGGTTATTTATAGAATCATTTATAGAATCATTTATAAGTTATTTACAGGATCATTTATAGGTTATTTATAGGATCATTTATAGGTTATTTAGAGAATCATTTATAGGTTATTTATAGAATCATTTATAGGTTATTTATAGGATCATTTATAGGTTATTTATAGACTCATTTATAGGTTATTTATAGAATCATTTATAGGTTATTTATAGAATCATTTATAGGTTATTTATAGGATCATTTATAGGTTATTTATAGGTTATTTATAGAATCATTTATAGGTTATTTATAGTATCTTTTATGGGTTATTTATAGAATCTTTTATGGGTTATTTATAGAATCATTTATAGGTTATTTATAGGATAATTTATAGGTTATTTATAGGTTATTTATAGGATCATTTATAGATTATTTATAGGATCATTTATAGGTTATTTATAGAATCATTTATAGGTTATTTATAGAATAATTTATAGGTTATTTATGGAATCATTTATAAGTTATTTACAGAATCATTTATAGGTTATTTACAGAATCATTTATAGCTTATTTATAGGATAATTTATAGGTTATTTATAGAATGATTGATAGGTTATTTATAGAATCATTTATAGGTTATTTATAGGATAATTTATAGATTATTTATAGAATAATTTATAGATTATTTATAGAATCATTTATAGGTTATTTATAGAATTATTTATAGGTTATTTATAGAATAATTTATAGGTTATTTATAGGATCATTTATAGGTTATTTATAGAATAATTTATAGGTTATTTATAGAATCATTTATAGGTTACTTATAGAATCATTTATAGGTTATTTATAGGATCGTTTATAGGTT
The DNA here is from genome assembly GCA_963556195.1 of Sepiola atlantica. Taxonomy (NCBI): domain Eukaryota; kingdom Metazoa; phylum Mollusca; class Cephalopoda; order Sepiida; family Sepiolidae; genus Sepiola; species Sepiola atlantica. The sequence goes on from OY744533.1 coordinate 15,807,441, forward strand.
ATTTATAGAATCATTTATAGGTTATTTATAGAATAATTTATAGGCTATTTACCTTTAATGATCAAATAAAAGAACGAAGATTGTTGTTTCCTATAACTAACACTGCTAAGATCTGTGCAAATTGTGTTCATGTTTGAAGAAAGCAAAATAAAGTAAAAGCAAATTATTCCCACAATAAAAATGAAGTCAAATTTAAGCAGACAAAAATAAATGATATATAAAGTGTATAAGATGCACAAATTGTGATTTTTAATGCAAGTGAAAAGTTCAAATATTGATGAAAGAATGAGTAGTTATCTGATTCAAATACGGAATGCCGGGTTCAGAATCAAACAAATATATAATATATAAGTAATAAAACACTACATATTAGATATTTGAATAGTATGTGTTGAACAAATATGACTTAATTAGATATCTCAAAGAAAAAACAAATTATTTATTTAAAGAAAAACTGATTTTTAAATAAATGCATTCATAAAAATTCAAGTCCACAATAAAAAATATATCATCGATAAAAAAAAAATACTTGGAATAATAAAACATAAAAAGTTGAGGCAGGTTAAAAATTAAGATAAAATTTCAAAGAGAATTGATGATTATATTATATAAGTAATGAAAATAATGATGCATATTCTTGAACGAAAGATGCTGATGCTAAAAAGGACATATATGGTATTATATAGAGATGGATACTGATGATAACCCGTGGAAAATAATAGCATTGTACATACGACCTAAGCAGAATTATATGCTTTTGTTTATACAATTCTGCTGATAAAATGAATAATTAGAAATAGTCAAAAATAATTCATGAAAAAAAAAAACAATTTGGATAAAAAGGCAAAATCTTCGTCTAATCTTGCAATGTTTAATCCAGCCATATTTTATAAAGTACAAATGCATAGTATGCAAAACAATCTCATAAAAGTTTTCATAAACAACATTATATACGTATTTAAGAGGTTTCTGAATATTATTAAGACACAATGGAGTTTTTTGAAAAAAAAAAAATTGGAAGAAAGAATAATTAAACCAAAATGTATAAACATTTAGAGATGGGGAGAGGAAAGAAAAAAATACAAGAAAAAGAAAATAAATGAAAGAAAGAGAAACAAATAGTAAACCCAAATCAGTTTAATTCCGCGAAATGTTTATCAAAGAAAAGAAAATTCTTCATTATAAATAATAAAACAAATAAAGATATACTGGCAGGTTATATATAAAGGGCAGTTGTATGTGTGTGTGTGTGTGTGTGTCCAGTTAAAAGTATAAAACTATAAAACAGACACCCACAAAGTTGGTATATTCTTCATCAGCGTTGCCTGGAGTTAATAATATCTGAAATTTATTTTTAAAATATTCATTCTTTGACCCTAAACTTGCACAGCTTTTGTCAGGTGGGGGTCTGTTCTCCAGCCACTAATTAAAGAGAAGTAACTCTGATTTTTTTCACAGAGTTAATTCACTTACGCTGACTCATTCTTCAAGTTGTCTGTGTGTATGTGTGTGTGTGTATGTCCAGAGAGAGGAATGGGCTGGGTGGAGAAGAAGAAAAAAGAGGGGTTGGGGAGAGAGAAGGATAAAATAGGGGAGGGGGGAAGAGAAAGAGCTGAAGTTTTAATAGGAATATGTTGCACTTCTGCCCATGGGCGACGCCGGGTAGCCCTGCTAGTATATATATATATATATATATATATATATATATATATATATATATGAATAGATGAAAGGATAAAATAATCCGACGGTATGAAATTAAAATGGAATAAGCGGAAGACCTAAAAAGCTCAACGTTTCGCCTAAATGTTATATGGACTTTGTCAAGAGCGAACGAAAAAATGCGTCTTTTGTCATTTTTGCATTTTTCGTTTGCTCTTGACAAAACCCATATAACATTTGGGCGAAAAGTTGAGCTTTTTACGTCTTCTGCTTATTTCCATTTTAATTTCATATATATATATATATATATATATATATATATATATATATATATATATATATATATATATATATATATATATATATAGGAAAAAAGGTAATAATAAAACGAATGTAAAGTTACTTACTTTACAAGTTTATTATATTACAACAAAGAATAGTTTATAAAAAAAAGTCCTTTAACCCATGGATTTTCAAAGATATAAATTCTATCATCAGAAGGAGAAAACTAAAAAAAATTATAAGTATTGGTAAATATCATTAATTTGAAAAAAATTTACAGTCAATTATGAGTTTTGTAAGAAGCAAAAAATTTTCAAAGATATAAATTCTATCATCAGAAGGAGAAAACTAAAAAAATTATAAGTATTGGTAAATATCATTAATTTGAAAAACATTTACAGTCAATTATGAGTTTTGTAAGAAGCAAAAAATTCATGTATGAATGAGCAGAAAGTCTTTGGAATGCTGAATCTTCAAATACATCATGAGGTGCTAAAACATCATTAATTGGAAAGCGATGTTACAATGTAAAGGATATTGGGTTCCAATAAAATGAGGGAATAATCAACATTAAATATATTTGAAAATTAATATGTATATAAATGCATCATGCCTCGATATGTCTTCCTTGGCAATTATTTTAAATGTGACCAATATATATATATATATATATATATATATATATATATATATATATATATATGTGTGTGTGTGTGTATTTATACATGTGTATGTCAACAAATACATATAAAACTTAATTTGCATATAATTAAAGAACACACAAAATAACAACCATAATATAAGAAAAAAAAAGCTGTAAAATATATTTACCGAGCCGAATCGATGCAACATTAAGTAGGCCTCTGCAGTGGGGTTCATACCTATGTGGTTTAATTTCCAGTTCATCACCTAAGTAAAAAAAAAAGAAAGAAAAGGTGTTTACATATGAATACTTGCTGTAAATTGTGATGACAAACACACCTGTCCTCCCATTGACCGACTGCGTATATTCTCTTCTACCGCAACAACTTTATACAAAATTTAGTTAAAATTAATAAATTATGTTTTCTATAATAAATGTTCGCCTGAAATGATATTATTATCAAATTAGAATGGTTCAAAGGAATCCCCGTTTAAGCTGCCCTTTTCAGCATAAATACCAACTACTTTACTGAGTATAATTTTTATAATTGCTATTATCTTACAAATGATCCACAATAAGTTGTTCAAACTTTTCAATTAACCTGTTAATGAATACTACAGGATCTGCCATAGGTAACTGCGTATTTGTTTATCAGATTTGACCCTCCCGACTTTTTCCTATGGGGGGGGGGGCGTTCTCAAAAACAAAGTCTACTACTCAGCAATGCCCTGTCCATTATTGAACTTAAGTAACACATCTGAGCTGCCATTGCTCAAGTTCCAATGAGGCTGTGTGTCAAAGTCTGCCACCCAATCCCTGTAAGATTAGCAATGTGCAATGAGCTCAATGGAGTGTACACAGTTTTAATAAACATCATGTTTTATGTTGCAAAAAAATTAGTGTTTTACCCTTTGTTAGTTTCTATATTGCAGTTGCATATTTCTTCCATGTTACATTTATTATGTTGAAATAGTTACTTTTTTTATTTAAAGTTGTCTCCAGTGTAATAATCTTCCATGCCGGAATAAACATAATGTTTTATGTTGCAAAATAACTTAAGTGTACCCATTGTTAGTTTCTATATTACAGTTGCATATTTCTTCCATGTTTCATTTATTATGTTGAAATAGTTACTTTTTTTATTTAAAGTTATCTCTAGTGTAATAATCTTCTATGCTGGAATAAACATGTTTTATGTTGTCAAGAAAAATTAGTGTATCCATTGTTAGTTTCTATATTGCAGTTGCATATTTCTTCCATGTTTCATTTATTCTGTTGAAATAAAATTATATAGTTACTTATGTCTGATCCTGTACTTTTATCTCTTAAATACATGTTCTTGCTGATTTAGAACTTGACAATACACATACACACATTCCCAGGAAAGTGAGAGATCTTTGGAAATGCTTTCAAACTTTAGCAATATTCTTTTGCATTCAATCCTACGACTTCATAAAGGTGCAAATAACCTGCAACTAATTGACCGATGGCTGTAGGCAGAATCAACCAAATTAGATGTTCAACAGTGATTGTATACAGTTTTTTCTCACTCAAATTATAAATATGTTCACCTATTTTTTTTTGGGGGGGGGGGGAATTTATCTTCCTCCGACAGCGGTAAGATGGGACACAAGGTCAGGAAAGTGGGATTTGAAAAGCTAGCGCCCGAGAAGATGAGCACTCTGGCCTACAAAAAATGCCTGGGCAGCCCCGTCGGCATTCCCCAGTAGGGGCGCTTCAAGCAGTAAGCGATAAACTTACTCCATCGCAAAGAGGGGAGACAAAGCCTGGGAGGGTGGACCTCCTAGAACTGCACAGGACAAACCCACAGACCGGCGGAATCAAGACCCGAACGCCAAGACGATACAGGTCTATAGAGTGTAGTATCCATCGGAACAGATACTACACTTTGATCGTAGCCAAAACGCCATATCAGTACAAAGAATGAGCATGTTTGAAAAGATTACAGGAATATTTGTATTACAAATTGCTTACTATACCTCAACTAGAAGAATACCCGTCCCAGGACAGGTAAAAGTGATTAACCAAACAGAACAGATTTGCACCACTTTTATGTCCCCTTACAAAAATTAAAATCAAAAGACAATGCTACTAAACCTTATTTCTAGAATCTTCAAGATGATTTTGATTCTAGAAAATGTTTAAAATTATAAGGTTAAGCTTAAGGAGTCTTCAGAAGAAATTTATATTCGTGGAATTAATGGCCATGGATCAAACTTAATGTAAATGTTTGAATTTTCAAATGGGAGCTTGTGCCAATATCATGACCCCTAAAAACCGTTTAAAATATTCCAAAGAAACTGAAATTTGGGGAATATTTATTAATTGTCGTCTAATACTTATTGTTAAAATTTCACAAGAATCAGAGGGATTAGAACTTAAACGAAAGGATGTTATCTCTTTCTACAAAACTAAATTAAACTAAATATAGCTCACATTAGAGCCCCTTACACTTAGCAGCTGCTCTGTTCTTTTTGCAACCTTCCAGAAATTGGAAAAAAAGATAAGAATAAATATTAATTTTTAAAAGATTACAGCAAATATAAAATATCTCCCTTTAATTATATTTACATTATTCCATTGCTTCATATATAAGCATTGCTTCAAATATAAGCATTACTTCATATATAAGCATTGCTTCATATATAAGCATTGCTTCATATATAAGCATTGCTTCAACTATAAGCATTACTTCATATATAAGCATTACTTCAAATATAAGCATTACTTCAAATATAAGCATTGCTTCATATATAAGCATTACTTACTATATAAACATTACTTCATATAAAAGCATTGCTTCAAATATAAGCGTTGCTTCATATAAAAGCATTGCTTCAAATATAATCGTTGCTTCATATAAAAGCATTGCTTCAAATATAAGCGTTGCTTCATATAAAAGCATTGCTTCAAATATAAGCATTGCTTCAAATATAAGCATCGTTTCATATATAAACATTGCTTCATATGTAAGCATGTCTTCATATATAAACATTGCTTCATATATAAGAATTGCTTCATATATAAGCATTGCTTCATATATAAGCATTACTTACTATATAAACATTACTTCATATAAAAGCATTGCTTCAAATATAAGCGTTGCTTCATATAAAAGCATTGCTTCAAATATAAGCGTTGCTTCATATAAAAGCATTGCTTCAAATATAAGAATTGCTTCAAATATAAGCATCGCTTCATATATAAACATTGCTTCATATGTAAGCATGTCTTCATATATAAACATTGCTTCATATATAAGAATTGCTTCATATATAAGCATTGCTTCATATATAAGCATTACTTACTATATAAACATTACTTCATATAAAAGCATTGCTTCAAATATAAGCGTTGCTTCATATAAAAGCATTGCTTCAAATATAAGCGTTGCTTCATATAAAAGCATTGCTTCAAATATAAGCATTGCTTCAAATATAAGCATCGCTTCATATATAAGCATTGCTTCAAATATAAGCATCGCTTCAACTATAAGCATTACTTCATATATAAGCATTGCTTCATATATAAGCATTGCTTCAAATATAAGCATTTTTTCAAATATAAGCATTGCTTCATATATAAGCATTGCTTCATATATAAGCATTGCTTCATATATAAGCATTGCTTCATATATAAGCATTGCTTCATATATAAGCATATCTTCATATATAAGCATTGCTTCATATATAAGCATTACTACAAATATAAACACTGCTTCAAATATAAGCATTGCTTCATATACAGGGTGGGCCAAAATAAGGGTCCTATCTTTAAATTTGAATAACTTGAATTTGAATAACTTCCACAAAATAAAAGTTAAACTCACCAAACTTTATGTGTGTGTAGACTGACCCTTCCGAGATTTTTTGAAATAAACAAAACAAATTTTAGCCGAAAAACACTTCTTAAAACTTACTAAAACTAAAGTATTGTTTTTTACACTGTTTTGAGTTTTTTAAGCAAAAATAATGTTTTCTAAATGAGGGTACGTTCCTTAGGGCTAATACGGCTCATGCTTGCTTCGGAAGGGGTCCTTTACTTATTCTAAAAAAAAAAAAAATCAATAAATAAAAAAGTTATGAATTTTTAAAAATAGGACCCTTATTTTTGCCCACCCTGTGTAAGCATTGCTTCATATATAAGCATTTCTTCAAATATAAGCATTGCTTCAAATATAAACATAGCTGCGTACATTCTTTTTGTTTTATGTTCAAAACTCATCTCTCCAGAAAGTAATGAGATTGTTCTTGTCATACGCTTCACCAAGTACATTTGTAATGATCCAAGATTATTCAAGTGAATTTGAACATTCATAAAAAATTAAGTCTTATTATTAGTTTTTGATTGTGTTTAATAATAAATATGAGACACAAATGAAAAAGAAATTAATCGAGAGATAAAAATATAGTAGATACTTAAAAGCAGAAAGAAATCAAAATTTCAGAAACTTTCTTGAAACTATAAGAAATATTCAACAGACAAACCTTATCTTTAAGAGATTCCATGAATCCAGCAGTGGTTCCTGTGCAGTGAATTAGACATATACCCAATGCTCTTGTGGGATGAACCATCTGCAATCAATTGAGTCAAAAACATTATTTACTTTTAGAAAAAACAAACAAAACATGGCAGCAATATAAGAAAAATAAATAATAGATTGATATTTGAAATATATGATTAATTCAAGTCACATTAGTTTTTACAATCCAGATGAATGCAAATGGATTATGGATGTCAGAAAGAATGTGCCTTTCTGAATCTGGTGATTTTTTTTTTTAACATAGTTCAGCCCAAACAAGGCAGGTCGCCACTGTAGACGTAAGGGGCTACTAAGAATTAGGGTGTAAGTTTTGGGAGTCATCCTAAGTTGGGAGCTGTGCAGCGAGATGCTTGTTCACATTAGTTCTAAATTTCTGCATGTCGGTACAGTCGGGGAAACAGGGAGCAGGGAAGGAGTTCCAAAGGGCGGCAGTTCAAGGAAAGAAGCTATTGAAGTAAAAGGCTCTCCGGCCTCTGGGGACCTCCACAGTGAATGGATGGGATTTAGCTTATTGTCGGGTTGGTCGAGTGTATTTACGTCGAGGGGGCACTAGAGCAGCAAGTTCATCGGAGGACAATCCATTGGAGTACTTGTAAAACAAGCACAGGTCACAACATTGCGGTGATGGGACGGAGGCTGGAGCTTGGTGGATAGTGAGGAACCTATTAAGTCAGCGACTCTTTTTTGGGCCTTGTCTAATAGGGAGAGACTAGTGGATGATGCACCAGCCCAGATGTGGCAACAATATCTCATACATGGGTGGATTTTTATTTTATTTGACTAAAAATAAATTTTACAGAGAATTTTCAATGTTACGTATAAACAGTGTTTAAACTATGCTTCAACGGATATTTGGGGGGGGGGGGGAACAAATGTCCATCTTATAAATTTTCTACAAAAATTTCTTCCTTACAATTATAATTCTATGAAACCAATACCATTTAAGTGGAACCAATTCTTAGCCAAAGTTGGTTCTCTGAAAAGATTGCATATTGGAAAACATTCAATCTTGTCAGATGCAAAACATTTCTCTTGAGATTATTTTGCTTGTAAAACTTGACTTGATTTATGTGCATACTCGAGAGAAATTCGCCACATGCTTGAGAACAAAATTCTGCCAGTTATCACTTTCAGCTGTCAGGAACAGCATGCCAAGGTTGTTGTAAAATATCTACTTTTATTTGCTTATTTAAAAAAAAAAAAAAAATTTTTTTTCATAAATGAATTGTGAATTAAATGCTAAAAATCATCCAGGAAGATTTTTTTGTTCCTTATCTTTTCAAATTTTTCAATTCTAACATTAAACTAAGTATCAAAATAATCCATTCAAAATATCTTGGATTTAAAAAATAAGTTTCAAATACAGTTTTTAATTGTCATCTTGGATCATCTATCAAATAATGGTGATGCATTCACAAAGTTTGTGTGCCATGTTGCTCGCTCACGTATTGGACAGAAGCTCCAATCCTGAGAGGCCAGTGTCCTTCTTTAGAAGAGTCTAGATTGTAATACAGGGCCTCTCCGTGCATCGCTTGACCTCTGAGGACAACAGAAGCACTTTTTCAGCAGATCCATCATGTTGAAATACATGTCCAGCCAGCGCTAAAAGTCAGCGTTGAACAACCGCATTTTTGTGTTACATGGTCTCATCACGATATGCTGTAGATGACGCCTGGCATGTTGGTGTGTGATCCACCAAGTTTCTAAGATCGAGCAAAATTTAGATTCGTAGAGTAGGATGGATTACTAAGCATATATTCCATGAAAAATGCCAGTATGCTGAAATCATATGCCCTTAATAGGGTTAAGATGAAAATTCATATACTCTAAATGTACAAAAGCAAGGAAATTCCCAAATTTTTACACTTTTATTGTCATTAAGGGTATGCGAGCACAACAGGGCTATGTATTTTACTGGTAGGAATTTTTCTTCAGCACACCTCACACACTTCATCCACTCATGCATAGAGATTTATACTGTAGTGATGTGATAATGAAATGGTTTGGTTGATATGTAGTCATACCCTTAATGACAATAAAAGTGTAAAAATTTGGGAATTTCCTTGCTTTTGTACATTTAGTGTATATGAATTTTCATCTTAACCCTATTAAGGGCATATGATTTCAGTATACTGGCATTTTTCATGGAATGTCACTACTTTTGTAAAGGCTATGCCTCAATACAATGCCTTCTCATAAGGTTTTTTGGAATTTTCTGGGAAACTAAGGTATATGGTAAACTGAAATTAAAATGCCATCAACTAGACCCTAGAACCTCTATCTCTGCCAAAAATCAGCTGAATCCATAAAATAGTTGATGAGATACAGGGTGACACATACGTACATACATACGTACATACACACAGATAACCTGATTTCATGATTGAACTTTCTGGATCTCTGGGTTGCCTTGACTAATGATGCTTTCAGCACTTACAGAACCTATCAAATAAAAAATTTGTGCAAAGTTTTAACTAATTTGGTTTATTGGTTTTTGAGTTATGATTGATCAAAGAAATGAGATTTTCAGCATAGGCCATTCATGTAGTCTATTAAGGGATAGAGCGCTCTCGCGCCTCCCTTGATTGGATCTCATATTACTTCAACAATATTTGAGTGAGTGACTTCCTTTTCTTTAAAATGGCTTGTTTTCTCACATCAAGAAAAAATGTACAAACAAATTAGAAAAACATTTTCATATCATGCTTATGTTAAGAATTGTCGTTGACAAAGAAATAATATTTTTTTATATCCAATGTTCATAGGAAAATAATGATGATGAAATGCAATAAATACAAATTTTCCAAGAGACTGCAGTTATCTGTGTTCAGGAATGCCATTAATTTGATAAGAAAAAAATGTTATAGATACTTACGGCAAATCTAGCAATAATGTTAGCTCCAGCACCCTCACCAATCAAAACTACTTGTTTGATTCTGAAAAAAATATAAAGTCATCACTCTTAAAAATTAATTTGGATAGTTACAGCAAAATTATTTAGCATTATTATATCTAAAATGTACAGGGTGGTCGAAAAGTCTTGTTAGCCAAAAAGTAACAATAATAGAAGAAGAATCACTAAAGCACAGCTTTGTAAAATATCATGGTGACACAAAAATAGTGGTCTTCGTACAGAGCTTTTCGATGTGTAACATCGTTAATGAAAGTGAATAAACTGAATCCAGGACATGTTCTTTTCTATTGCTGTATTAATTGTTCTTCATATTGTTCTAACATTCCTGTTTTGTTTTTCTGTTCTTCAAAGTGTTGTATTGCTGTATTACTTGTTCTTCTGTTGTTTGGAAATTTTTGCTAGGAATAACAAGACTTTCAGATCGCACTAGTTTGAATAAGAGGCATTTTTTTCTTCTTTATGGAAATCGCTCCAGACAAGGCATGACGCCACCTGATGTGAGAAGCTAACAAGAATGAAAGATGATTATCGCAAAGACAGGAGATGTCTATTGGCCTTAGTCTTGAAAAGACCAAGGCTATAAGTAGGAGGAAAACAGTCAGCAGGAAGAGAGTTCCACAAGCCTGCAGTTCTTGAAAATAAGCTACTGGAATAGGAAGCTGTATTACAATGAGATAGCAAAACAGCGAATTGATGGAGACCACTAGACCAACGAGTCAAACGAGCTGGAACAAAGGAAGCAGGGAATAGATCACACAATTCTGAAGAACACATGCCATAATAGTATTTTATAGAAAAGACTGAGATGAGCAACATCACGTCTGCGAGAGAGAGGGTGCAGAGAAGAAGAACGGGTGGGGCCAATCAAATTACAGATACGTTTTTGTACCTTATCAAGAACCCTCAAATGGGACGGAGATTCAGCAACCCAAAGGCATTAAAAGAATTGATACAAGTTAATTATGTAAGTAAAATTCTCTTCCTTCTCCTTCTTCTCCTCCTCCCCTTCCTCCTTCATTTTATCGTTTTATTCCCCTTGATCAGTGGTCCAGCGTGCAATCTTGCTCTCCAAGTTTGTTGGTCTTGAAGATTGATTTCATTCAAATTCCACTGTCTAAGATCCTTGTTGATGGTTTTCATCCAAATTTTTTTGGGTCGTCCAACTTTCTTCCAGTCTTCCACTTCAAGATTTCTGTATTTTACTTATCCAAGAGTCGTTCTTCTTAACGTGGCCAAATCAGCGTAGTCGACTGATCATCAGGAGTTCATAAAGCGTTGATACATGCAACCTCGCCAACAAGGTATCATAGCTGATATGCCAGGTCTAATCTGAGCCAACATTGCATATCCAGCTGATCATTGTTCTGTCAGTACACTGAAGACGTAATTATTCAGATATGCTGCAAGAACTCCCTATATTTTGCAACAGTAATACCTGAGAGAATTGCATTTTTAATAGAGTTTGGAACTTTCATTTTAACCTTAAAATGTAATAAGGAGTTTGGAATCTTCATTTTAAACTTAAAATGTTATAAGGAGTTTGGAATCTTCATTTTAAACTTAAAATGTTATAAGGAGTTTGGAATCTTCATTTTAACCTTAAAATGTAATAAGGAGTTTGGAATCTTCATTTTAACCTTAAAATGTAATAAGGAGTTTGGAATCTTCATTTTAACCTTAAAATGTAATAAGGAGTTTGGAATCTTCATTTTAACCTTAAAATGTAATAAGGAGTTTGGAACCTTCATTTCAACCGTAAAATGTAATAAGGAGTTTGGAATCTTCATTTTAACCGTAAAATGTAATAAGGAGTTTGGAACCTTCATTTCAACCGTAAAATGTTATAAGGAGTTTCTTCAAAAGTAATGAGTAAATTATTTCAATTTATTACGCAACAAAACAAATTATATGCCAAATAGATTGCGTTAAATTAATTGTAATATCTTAACCAACCAGGATGCCATTCGTTCGCAAAACATATAGGTTTATATTCTGTGAATACGATTTTAAAATGGTTACATTATATAAGAAAAATGTGTTCTTATTTGTATTATTTAGATTATTCGGAATATTGTATGTTATTCTCACAACGTTTCGACCGATGTAACCTCTGGCCTTCCTCAGGTGCATCTTGTTGAATTCGAGAATATTTCTATTGAACTTGAGATTCTGTATGGAATTTCAAATGGAACCATTTATTTAATCCACGGCGGTAACTTGCTCTCGTTCTGTCAGCCATGACCAGGTAGAAGTCTTAAGAAATTCTTAATTCTATTCTTAGTATCGCCTGTATTGAGTATTGAACCTTCAACCTCCAGAAGACTGTCATTTAAAACTGATTATACTTAGCACTTTCATCCATTGCGCCACAGGTCCATGTTGTGAGAATAACATCTAAGATGAGAACAGTAGTCCGAATAATCCAAATCATCAATCGTCATCTCAAAAATTCCGACACATAAATGTGTTTTTAGTCTGGTTGAATGTCAGTCTGTGTCATATGACACCGATTATGAAATATGTCCCACAAACTAATTTTGAGTCTAAAATGGACTTTTTCTGCTTCTCTTTGTGAACTCATAAGCATTTTTATGAAACATAAAATTGTATATTAGTGGTTTTCCATTTTTCAATGTTGGAGCTAAAGAAAATGCATGAGAAACATACTAGATTTTACGATTTGTAATTTATTCAAATATTCAAGCAAAGATAAATGTGAACTCCATCGTCAGTGAAAAATCATGGGTTTATGATTGATATATACAAAAATCATGGGTTTATGATTGATATATACAAAAATCATGGGTTTATGATTGATATATACAAAAATCATGGGTTTATGATTGATATATACAAAAATCATGGGTTTATGATTGATATATACAAAAATCATGGGTTCATGATTGATATATACAAAAATCATGGGTTTATGATTGATATATACAAAAATCATAGGTTTATGATTGATATATACAAAAATCATAGGTTTATGATTGATATATACAAAAATCATAGGTTTATGATTGATATATACAGAAATCATGGGTTTATGATTGATATATACAAAAATCATGGGTTTATGATTGATATATACAAAAATCATGGGTTTATGATTGATATATACAAAAATCATGGGTTTATGATTGATATATACAGAAATCATGGGTTTATGATTGATATATACAAAAATCATGGGTTTATGATTGATATATACAAAAATCATGGGTTTATGATTGATATATACAAAAATCATGGGTTTATGATTGATATATACAAAAATCATGGGTTTATGATTGATATATACAAAAATCATGGGTTTATGATTGATATATACAAAAATCATTAAGTCTTACTTTTGGGTTTGGAGCAGATTAATGGAACACATTCAACACAAATATTAAGACAAGTGGGATAACTTGAACCTGGCAATAGACTTGTTAACATATTATTCATTGCTTGACACTTCCTCGTTTCCTTTGGCTAGGAACAAAGTGTAGTATCTGTTCTGATACTACACTTCATCTTTTCTGTCCTCGGTCAGTGAAGGATGAATACTTCTTGAGTGAAGCAATTTAAATTTTTGTCCCAATCTGGAATGCCCCTTTTTAACGAGCTGTATTTTCCCCCACATAAAACACCCTTGTGCCTAACTCTGCCCTCGTGGGGAGGCAAGTAAATAGGGACAGCCGTTTACCATTTAATGAATTCACTTGATTTTTACCTGCAGTTACTTGTTTATCAAGACGAAATTCCAGTTGTAAAGATGTGATTTTTAACACAGTTGAGTTTATCAAAAGTTACATTTCTCATTTCAAGATTTTGGTAAAACACACAAAGTTTCAAAATGTTGGTAAAACACACACAGTTTCAAAATGTTGGTAAACACACACAAAGTTTCAAGATGTTGGTAAACACACACAAAGTTTCAAGATGTTGGTAAAACACACACAGTTTCAAAATGTTGGTAAAACACACAGTTTCAAGATGTTGGTAAAACACACACAGTTTCTAAAATGTTGGTAAAACACACAAAGTTTCAAAATGTTAGTAAAACACAAAGTTTCAAAATGTTGGTAAAACACACTAAGTTGTCGGAGACGGTAGAAAGAAGATGTTAGATATGTTGTTACTTTTATTTTTAGCATATTTATATTCATGAATGCCAATGTTTTGTTTTTTGTTACTTAAATTTATACATAAGTAAATAGCGGGCAATAAATAAGGGCAACATTGGATTTTAAAAAAAAACTCTTCAAAATTTGAGAGAATGCTATTTGCTTAGTCTAACATATACTTAATACTTATTTTAGTGTTTTGATTTTGTGTAAGGTGTAGGAAACTGAAATTCAGACAACATGCAGAATTCTTTCAAACAATAATTCAATTATTTATGCAAAGAAATCCAAGCTAGGATTTTGCCAACACTTTTTTGGTACCCATGCAAATGATCGAGCCCAATATAAACACAATCGATCGTGCACTCAGCAGTTCACATGATGCGCCTGTCGGAATCACAAATGTGATCAGGTCATTGTTGCATGCCGTAGTCACTAAAAAACAATGGGCTTGTGACTGATATATAAGTTGGTGATTTAGTTAGAAAGCGATTTGAGATTCATGTCATGGTCAGTTTCTGTTTGATTTGCAATAGTTTATGATTCGTTATATAGCAGTTCGAAATTTGAATAAATGTTGGCCCCTATTTGATTCGTGAGGACAATCCTTTTTCAAGCTACTCCGGCATGGGCTCATTATGAGAAAGGAATTTGATTTCACACTCATGCCATTTCCAAATGTTGGCTATAAATTTAATTGATGAACGAATTTGATTTTAAACTCATGCCATTTCCAAATGTTGGCTATAAATTTAATTGACGAAGGTAAATAAAAAAATATTGATCATAATACTTACTCCAATTGATCAAGAATGCACACAAGATCCTCACCAAGAGTTTGCATGGAGGGGAACGTGTAACTAAAAATAATGAAAACATACTGAATTAAAATATGAAAAACAGATAAAGTTTTATAATATTAGATGAAAGGAAAAACATTGAACAGAAATTAAAAGAATATAAAGAAAAGGATTTTAAACATTTTTTTTATCAGTTTTAAGCATAAAAATGAAAATAAAGTACAAAATGATTATAAAAAGAATTATACAGTAAAACAGGTAAACAGATTTTTACTACCTACCCTACACTCTCCCCCCCCCAAAAAAAAAAGATTGAATCTCAGATGAATTTATCAGTTATTTGAACATCATAAAAATCCATTTACTCAGCATAATTGTAGACAAAATCATAAAAATGTTGTTTTTCTCTACAAAAAACTTGGATTTTTTTATTCTTGCTTTCTTTAAAAAAAACTGAGAAAACTATGTACTTACCTGTTAGGTTAAAAAAAAAGACAGTACACCATAATTTACACAAATTCATCCAATAATTTTTGCTTTTAAAAAATAAAATAAAATTTTATCGGTGGAAGCTGTCAGCGGCCATTTTGGGTCAAGGGACAAAACTCAATCTTCTTAAATAGATAGTGTAAATCTCACATAACCGTCACTAGAAAGCGTTTACTGATAAAACTTGAATTTCTTTGTTATGAACAAAAATACTGAATGAATTTGTGTAAATTTTGGTGCACTGCTTTTTTTTAACCTAACAAATACATGCATAATAATTTTTTTTTGCAATTTTTTTTTAGATATAAGGGTTGAACTGGCGAATCACTAAATAATTTTTCGAATCCAAATTTATTTATTAGAATTAGAAAGCATTTTCTATTTAAAATATTCAGATAAAACAAAATGGCAAATATATAAAAGTTGTTTGGAATTTTTAAAAAAATCAAATTTGGGTTTAATTTAATGAACTCTAAAGAACTACAGTTGGCCTGTTTTTTTTTTATATTTAAAACGTTCAATAAAACTTAAATAATAATTGTTCCAGGAAATGTGGTTACGTAGGAACATTCTTTTCTTTAATGAGGAAGCATCGGTTTTAGTAATATATGGAAAAGAACTTGAAAAATAAAGGCACATTCATATACAAGACTATAAACTTTCCAACCGTTAGCAATAATAGATATTTAAATATCTACTAATAAACTGAGCCAAAGTTATGAAGAACAAGAATATAAGTTGGTCGTGAGACTGCATACCTCTGACTGACAACGTAAGGATGAGCCAAAGTTTTATCTGGGCCTTACTTCTCCATATTGTATGAAGTATTCTCAAAGTTATGCCATGAAAACCTATTCATCTGATAAGGCTTACATTTTGTATGTGGTTGCGATTATCACAGAGCATCAGATGCATACATCAAATTTTGAAAAATTGGAAGTTGTAATTCTGTCAAAATTTTGACCTTGACCAAACTTTCTCAAGGCTGAAGACAAATATATTATGAGGTGATATAATATATTAACATAACATAACATATATTTGGGAAAAGGGCTTGTGCCTGTAACTCCTGTTCCTTTCCCTCTTGTCCACTATACCAGTTCGTGCACAGGTCTGACTGAATGTTGTCTGTGAAGCCAATGTTTGTCCAACTTGCACTTAAAGTCGTTTATGTCTGTTGCGTTGATGACCCAGTCTGGCAGAGAATTCCAATTGTTCACAATCCGTATCCCAAACGAATACTTTCTGATGTTTAGCCTACTATGCTTCTTTTCCAGTTTCAGGTTGTGAATTCTTGTTCCGGTGATCTTGCAGAAACACCTTTTAAATTATATATTCTAGTATTATCGGCTTATTTCCAAAAAAATATTCATGATTCATTCTATAAACCATAATAAAAAATAAAAAAATTAAAAAAATAAAAACTCTGGTTCTGGTGATCTTGCTGAGGGGTAACAGTCTCTCCTGGTCCATGTTGTGTATATATTTTCAGTCATTATTTCAATAGTGCTTAATATGTGAGTAGAGCTTAGTATTAGTAGTAGTAGTAGTAGTAGTAGTAGTAGTAGTAGTATGAAAATATATCTACACATGGAATGAAAAAATAAGCCTAAGAGGTGACGTATTAACCAACATAAAATTAACTAACTTTTTAGATGTCACTTTCCACTTGAATAAAAATACATATGAGCCTTAATTAAAGGATAACGCCAACCCAATATGTGTAAAACCAAAGTCCAATCATCCCATCATCAATCATAAAACATATTCATGATTCTATCGAACATAGGCTTAGCAATAACTCTAGCAACAAAGAGGTATTTAAGAATTCAAATAACATTTACACTTCAGCTCTAAAATATAATGAGCAAAATAACATCAAGATTAAATATAAGCAACAATACACCAATAATTATAATAAAAAGAAACATCATTTGGTCACGTAAAATGCGGGTTTTCATTGGCTACAATATGGACCAATCAGTGAATGTCTATGATGAACAGAACCGAAGTTCATCTTTTTCGTGACTTTGCTTTTAACTTTTTGCCTAAATATCCCTAAATTACACCAATTCTAAGTTAGACTATGACCGATATTTTGATTAGGTTTGGTGACGCTTGGTCAAGCGATGTAGACGTTAGGCTGTGCACAAATAGAGTGATAAACAAACTCGATGAAAAACATCACATCCGCCTTGGCATGACAAAAGAATCAATGAGCAACTAAGAATATTTGACAGCAAAAGAATCGTAAGAAGTTGAAAAATATATCTCAAGTACTGCCATATTATTGTGGAAAAATCTAAACAACGCAATTAAAATGTTTGAAATATCTTCTTTTGAGACAAATGTCGATTTGATTTGAACGATAATGACTTGAAGCAAATCTGTCAGAAAAGAAAAATGATTTCTAAACGTATTTTTAAAAGATGGCCATGCCTCATAATTATCGCTTCTCCATTGTTGGCAAAAAAAAATGAAAGCTAAAATATTAGACCTCTTTAAAAATGTCTGAAAATTCAATAACTCTCCTAAAGATTGAAAGATCAGCAGGATTTTTAAATACATTTTGTTTAACACGACAAAAGATCAATTTCTTTACAGGATAATGTTTGAATGTCAAGAAGTAATCAATACAATGTCCATACTTCAAATCAACTTAAAATTAAATTAGATATGAAAGATCATAACATCCATAATACAAAAATTTGTTGCTGTTCAAGTTTTCACAGAAATTATTTTTGATTTTACATAATTAACTCTAAAATGCTTTTTGTTTCAAATGACACATTCCAACAAAATGCCTATTTAATATAATATTCAAATTGCAACTTGTTTCACATCTGCAACGAGTCTGTTGCATCAGCAAACCCGCTAAATAGGTAATCAGTATCTTCGATGTCAAACCAATATAAAAAATAAAGCATTTAAGGGTTAATAGATTCGTTAGAAAAATGTTGTCGACAAGAAGAGATAAGAATCGTTTTAGTTTACCGAGATAATTTTTTGTTTTGTTTTTTAGTAAACCTGGCAGCTGTAGATAAAGAACAATGATAACATAGTCGCCGTCATCATCACCATCATCATCATCATCATGACGATGATAATGATGATGATCATCAAGCCCTGTCACCCAATTTTGGCCAAGATTCTTCAAGCATCCCAGTACTGGGCAGATTTCTTCAAGCATCCCCATGTATGGCTGTCTTTTATCACATCTGTCTCCAGGTCTCTCTGTGTACCTAAAACTAAGCAGCGCTTCCATGAGCAGAGTTTCTTTCCTAGAAATACCTGTCTGTGGAACACAATACTGCGGTGCTGTTTCCCAGCTAAATACAACATAGTCGTTTTCTTGGCCCTTTGGCTAAGATGAAAGTGTAGTATCTGTTCCGATGGATACTGCACCCCATAAACTGGTATTATTTTGGCCTTCGGGTCTTGATTTACGCCGGTCTATGGGACAGTCCTGTGCAGTTCTAGGAGGTCCACCCTCCCAGGATTTGCCTCCCCTCTTTGAGGAGGAGTAAGTTTATTGCTTACTGCCTGAGGCGCCCCTACCGGGGAATGCCGACGGGGCTGCCCAGGCAATTTTTTAAATGGCCAGAGTGCTCACCTCTAAGGTGCTGACTTATAAAATCCCACATTCCCGACCTTGTGTCACATCTTACCTTGTGGGGGTAGATAAATTAGATCCAACGCAGGATAGATATCTAACACAGGATAGATATGCAACACAGGCAAGATATCCAATGCAGGATAGATATCTAACACAGGATAGATATGCAACATAGGCAAGATATCCAACGCAGGATAGGTATCCAACACAGGCAAGATATCTATCACAGACAAGATATCCAACACAGTCAAGATATCCAACACAGTCAAGATATCCAACACAGTCAAGATATCTAACACAGGATAGATATCTAACAGAGTCAAGATATCCAACGCAGTCAAGATATCCAACACAGTCAAGATATCTAACACAGGATAGATATCTAACACAGTCAAGATATCCAACACAGTCAAGATATCAAACACAGTCAAGATATCTAACACAGGATAGATATCTAACAGAGTCAAGATATCCAACGCAGTCAAGATATCCAACACAGTCAAGATATCTAACACAGGATAGATATCTAACACAGTCAAGATATCCAACGCAGTCAAGATATCCAACACAGTCAAGATATCCAACACAGTCAAGATATCTAACGCACGATAGATATGCAACACAGGATAGATATCCAACACAGTCAAGATATCCAACGCAGTCAAGATATCCAACGCAGGATAGATATCTAACACAGGATAGATATGCAACACAGGCAAGATATGCAACGCAGGATAGATATCCAACACAGGCAAGATATCCAACGCAGGATAGATATCTAACACAGGATAGATATGAAACACAGGCAAGATATCCAACGCAAGATAGATGTCCAACACAGGCAAGATATCCAACTATCCAACGCAGGATAGATATGCAACACAGGATAGATATCCAACACAGTAAAGATATCCAACGCAGTCCAGATATCCAACGCAGGATAGATATCTAACACAGGATAGATATGCAACACAGGCAAGATATCCAACGCAGGATAGATATCCAACACAGGCAAGATATCCAACGCAGGATAGATATCCAACACAGGCAAGATATCCAACGCAGGATAGATATCTAACACAGTCAAGATATCCAATGCAGGATAGATATGCAACACAGGCAAGATATCCAACGCTGGATAGATGTCCAACACAGGCAAGATATCCAACTATCCAATGCAGGATAGATATCCAACACAGGCAAGATATCCAACGCAGTCAAGATATCTAACACAGGATAGATATGCAACACAGGATAGATATGCAACACAGGATAGATATGCAACACAGGCAAGATATCTAACGCAGGATAGATATCCAACACAGGCAAGATATCCAACGCAGGATAGATATCCAACACAGGCAAGATATCCAACGCAGGATAGATATGCAACACAGGCAAGATATCCAACGCTGGATAGATGTCCAACACAGGCAAGATATCCAACTATCCAATGCAGGATAGATATCCAACACAGGCAAGATATCCAACGCAGTCAAGATATCTAACACAGGATAGATATGCAACACAGGATAGATATGCAACACAGGCAAGATATCCAACGCAGGATAGATATCTAACACAGTCAAGATATCTAACACAGGATAGATATGCAACACAGGATAGATATCCAACACAGTCAAGATATCCAACGAAGGATAGATATCTAACACAGTCAAGATAGCCAACGCAGTCAAGATATCCAACACAGTCAAGATATCCAACGCAGTCAAGATATCCAACACAGTCAAGATATCTAACACAGGATAGATATGCAACACAGGCAAGATATCCAACGCAGTCAAGATATCCACCACAATCAAGATATCCAACGAAGGATAGATATCTAACACAGTCAAGATATCCAACGCAGTCAAGATATCCAACACAGTCAAGATATCCGACACAGTCAAGATATCTAACACAGGATAGATATGCAACACAGGATAGATATCCAACGCAGTCAAGATATCTAACACAGGATAGATATGCAACACAGGATATATATGCAACACAGGCAAGATATCCAACGCAGGATAGATATCTAACATAGTCAAGATATCTAACACAGGATAGATATCCAACACAGGATAGATATGCAACACAGGATAGATATCCAACACAGTCAAGATATCCAACACAGGATAGATATGCAACACAGGATAGATATCCAACACAGTCAAGATATCCAACGCAATCAAGATATCCAACGCAGGATCGATATCTAACACAGGATAGATATGCAACACAGGCAAGATATCCAACGCAGCATAGATATCTCTCACAGGCAAGATATCTAACACAGGATAGATATGCAACACAGGCAAGATATCCAACGCAGGATAGATATCCAACGCAGGATAGATATCTAACACAGGATAGATATCCAACGCAGTCAAGATATCCAACGCAGGATAGATATCTAACACAGTCAAGATATCCAACGC